>JAOTQQ010000001.1:95578358-95683581 GCA_026546715.1 Gallinago undulata | reverse complement strand
CAAACCACCCTTTAGATACTTATAGGCATTAATAAGGTCTCCCCTCAGCCTTCTCTTCTCCAGACTAAAGAGTCCCATGTTGGATTTGATAACCTTGGGTACATCTCCTCCTTCAATGTAAGTGTCTCAAAAGGATGTTAAATGGCACCACCTCACACAATTCATTGTGTGCAGGAGGCCATATGTACGTGTGATTGTATAATTATGGCCCCAGCAGGGGCGATTATTCCCAGCAGGAATTTCTTTATTCACTGAGGTCAGCCTTAAGATGAATCCATTGGTAAACAGCAAGCACCTGAGTCAGAAGAAACTGGACCCTTCTCAAGCCAGTTCCTTCCCTCTAGGAGTGGCACTGACCTGAAGCTAGTGAGGACACACATGCAGTTGAGATAAGAGTGAGCTATTGCATAAGACTTCACAGTGGTAATGGAAGGGCCAAAGGCACGAAGCAGATTTGGAATCGGAGCGCTACATTTCCAGCCCTTGGTATCAGTTAAGATGTCTATTTTATTTCAGGGCAACTATTTTAGTAATTTTGTTGGTTTTTTTTCTTCCTGTCCTTCAGCTCTTGGGGAGATTTCTTACTAGATGCAATTCCTGGCCTTGTATTTGATGCAGCAAAAGAAGATGTGGTGCTGCGGACAAGCATACCAAGGCGACTGCTTATGGTATGTAGGTGGGACTAAGAGAACAGTAGTGCATCCAGCTGAAATGCCAGCGCTGAGGCAAGCACGTGTCCTGTCGATCTGCTCTGAAAGCTCAGTGCAATGGCACTACCTTGTCTTGTAGCAGAGCCACTTACTTTGAAGACTTTAGGATGACTGTTCCATCTGAATGTTTGCTCCATCTGAAGCATTGCCAAGTTCATTGCACTGCCTGTCTTTTGTATCACAGTGTCCTTGTATGGCTTGTTTCCTTCTAAAAGTCAGGGTGTTTGCTTTGGAGGCTGGTCAGACAGGCATAGTTCCTGTCAGGCCACGCGTTTGAATCCTTGAAAGTAGCAAAGCTGTAAATTGTTCTGTGACCTCTTTATGGTGGTCTGTTGTGCTACTGATCAGCTCCTCAGCAAGCAGAAGGAACAAGTCTCTCTTTCAACGACACTTGCAAGTCCCTGAGCATTGAAGGTAGCCCCAGAGTGAGGAAAAGTGAGCATCAGTTTTGGTGTGTGACCATGGGGAATATGTAAAAGAAACAAAATTTTTTGTTTTGGGAGTAAATGCTACCCTTTGCAAAGATAGAACAGGAGTGTCCAGATTTTCACTGCATTACCGCACATCTTTCTCTTTAGGTTAGTCTGTTTAGCTTGAATTCATGTGAGAGCAACTCTGTGTGAATATTTAGCAGGTGGATATAGCTGACTCGACAAAAAACCTGAGTAGCCTTTTGAGAAGACTTGCAGACCATCTGGAAAACACCAGAGAACTGAGATCGTCTGACATGAAGAAAGATTTCATTATGAACCGGTTGCCACCTTATTTGGGATGTGACTCCGATGCTTTGACTCCAGGTAGATTTTGAAGTTACTAAAACTGGCTGATATGATGTAGAGCTGTTGTGAACTCTACAGCTTTGTTTTTTTATGGTAGGCAAAAGTTATAGTCTAGCATCAGCTTCATGTTGTGCTAGGCTCCACGTGTGCATATGCACATCTCAGTTTGTTAATTCCTTGTGTCTAGCAGAAGAGATGACACATCTCTCTCAGAGTGAAATAAAGATCATCCTAGACTGAAATGGTTGATGGTTGGACTAGATGATCTGAAAGGTCCCTTCTGGCTTAGGCAATTCTACGATTCTGTGAAATTGGCAGCTTTAATGAACTATGTATACTGAAAATTATTAACTAGTAGAATTTGTCCTTATGCTGCAGCTTGTTATTACAGCTATTTGTAACTGTAAAGGTGATTAAAAGTATTAAAAAAAAATCTCTCCATCCCTTCTCTACGCCTGAGGTTGATAAAATGTGGATGTTGAAACAGATTAACAAAAAAAAAAAATCCAGCCACAGGAGAGTAGGTAGTGCACAGAGGGCTCAATTTGTACTGTTTGTCTGGTTTCCTTCCTTTTTTAATGGAGAATTTTTTTCTTAGGTGGGAAATTTCCAAAAATAAGTAGCAAAATCAGACTGCAATTTAGAGATCATGCCATCATTACAGTGGAACCAGATCAAGAGAGTTCTGTAAGTATAATGAAGCCACCCTCATATGCTTGGGGTGGGAGTGCAGAGCGGGGAGTGTGAAGTATGTGGCTGTTGCTCTGTTGTACTGGTCTAAAAGGGTCAGGCAGTTACACTTCGGTGGATCCAAAGCCCATTAGAGTTTGTTGGGAGATCAGGGGGTGTTGTTCAGCAGTAATATGGCACATTCCTGCCTTCTGGAAGAGAGCTACAGAACTAAATTTAGTCTGTGATTCTGCAGGGTAGATGCATGGCTTTTATGTGAGGTAAGATCACTGTGGCTGCTAAATGGCCTCTGTAGCTCTTGATAATGGATCATTATTTATATTTTTTTTGCTTTGTATTTGAGAGCATGAATAAGTTATAAAAATAAGTTCCCTGAAGAGAGGGATTTCCCTTGGTTGCAGCTGCTACTGACTGGTTGCATTTAGTGTTCACTTCTGAGTTATCTTTCTACCTCAATGGGTGCTAGGGGCACTACTAAGCTGTTTCATAAAATAGATGCTGGCACTTTGGATTATGATGTCGTGTTCAGACTACTTCTTATCTATGAAGGTTTAATAGTATGAAATTGTGTAAGTGCTTTTTGTTGTCTCAACTTAAAAAAGGGGGAGAGGGCGTGGGAACGGAACAGACTATCATCTTGTACAATGGTCTTTTTGCATGTGTAAAATGTTGGCCTCCAAGTTGGCCCTAACTTTCTGATTTTTCACCTCCATTTTGTGTCCATATTGCTGTGAGACTGTAGGTTTTGGAAACTGTTTGTTTTTTTTTTTTGCAATTTTTTTGTCACCTCACCTTCTGATGTCATAAACAGCAGATGACAGCATACATGCAAGACTTGCGTCCACAAATTGTGAGACCTGCCCAAAGAGCTCTGGTTTGCAGAGCTTTGACAAAGGAATGATGACAGCTACAAGAGTTTTTAAAGAGATCAGTATCAGAGTGGAAATTCACTGGTGGATGATCCTTCATTAAGATCTTCTAGGACATGCACCTTAAATGGCATGTTTTCTGTACAGCCTCAGTCCCGTGAGTCTGGTAGAGGCAGCACTAAGGCAGGAGATTATAGGTTGTAAATAACTTTTCACAGATGTTTTGGCGACTCCCTTCTTGCTGTAGTAGATGGCTCTTGGATCATTCAGTTAGGAGGGTGACTTGCTTTCATTGATGCAACAGTGGACTCCAGAATTAAGATGCTAACATTGTCGCTTGAGTGACATGAATTTGAGGGTGTGGCTCATATGTAACCCCTTCCTTCCTGCTGCCTTTTAGGATGAAATTCGCCGTGAGATGGTTTACGTGTATCATTCCTTGAAGAACAGGAGAGAAACTCACATGATGGGGACAGAAGATGACGCTGCTAGTGAGGAAGTCTTACCACAGGTTTGTTCCCACAAATGCACACCAAAATCTGCTAAAAAAAAGACAAAAGAACTTGGGTTTTGCTGCGTTAGCTGAGCTTGACTGAGAAGGTAGCAGGGGCCTGGTTGTGCTGGGCTCTCAGTGCCCAAAGTGTTTCTGCCTGTCCCCCAAGTACCTGGATGAGCTGAGGCTGCAACGCAGAGACAGCTAGTAGTAGAACTCAGTAAGGTAATGTCCTGCTTAATTGAATGTTTGAGATGTTAACAGGAGTTCTTGCGCAGGCCGTATGTGCTGGCTAGCAAAGCTACTGGAGCGGCTAGAAGTGTCTCTGAGTTCTGTGTCCTTTACCACATCCTTTATTAAGGGCAGTGGCTATGCTGGCCCATGTGCAGTAGCCGCAGGGATCACTGCGCCTCACGCCCCACATTTATGCAACACTGAACCCGCGTAAGATGCTGTATCCACTGGAACATACTGCAAGACAAGGGTGTTCATTTTTGGGTGGGGTGGTCAGCATTGGGAGTAAAGAGTTAATTCTGAACTGTAAAGAGGGAACTTTTTAGATTGTTACTAAGGCTGCAGATGGTTCCTCTCCATTCTTACTCGGGGAACGTACAATGTGCTTTTGCTCAAATCGTAAATACGCCTGAAGAGTGGGTGTGAGCTTTGGAACTCTTTGTTCTCAAGATGCTCCAGCTTAGGTCCGTGACCTGAAACACTTCCAGTACGGGGCTGCACAAATACACAGTGGATGCAAAGCGGAACCCAGGCTGTTCTTGTCTCAGTAATTACAGCAAGGCTTTTACTTACCTTTTAAGGTAAATCTCATTGGTCCTTCAGAGCAGAGAATAGAGGTAGCTGAGGCTGTACACTGGCGCCTGTACAGTATGCACAAACCCCAGACTATACCTTCCTGCCCTCAAAGACTCCAGCCATGGTACTGGGGGTCCTCTGGGGTTCTGTCAAACTATATCCAAAGACTGCATGTGTCAGATAGACATAAACTTAGATGATCTTCCAAAAATAACGGGCAGAGTTAGGTAAGTCTGTACATTTAAAATTATTTCATTCTTCAATATGGAAACCACGTGAAGAATCTGTGCACTAAGCCTTCAGGTTTAGCCTTCCAATCACGTCAGGTGTGCTTGAACATGGAAGAGCTTTCAGCTATTTGTCTATTAAGAAAGTTGGCAGGATGCTACTGCGTCTTTTGCAGGATGCTGTCAGAAATGCTGGTGTGGGAGAGGAGCACGCACCTGCTGATCTGCACCTGTAGCCTAATACACAGTTGTGTAATACAGGACCCTGCACTTAACTGAAGAAGTTTTATTTCTTTTTCATTTTTTGCCCCCAGCAGACTCATGGGTTGCGGTTTCCTTTATCATACTTGGACGCACTGAAGCAGATTTGGAGTAGCAGCACTGTTGCTGTTAAGGATCTTAACCTTATCTCAGATGAAGAAAAAGAAAACCTTGCCTTGTCACTGTGGACTGAATGTCTGATTGAAGTTCTTTGATGGTTTTCTGAAGTAGCTGCTCCTATAAGTAATATTTCTGGCCTTTAAGAGTCTCTTGAAAGAAAGGCTTATTAAATTACTTTTTTATCGATCCACCGTTTTGTTTGTATTGATGTTTAACAAAGCAGTGAAATCCCTTGCCAAATGTTATTTTTCTGTCCTTAGCTTTGGGAAAATGGGCATTGGGAAAAACAGGTAAGCTGCTCTGGGAAAAACAGGTAAGCTGCTCACGGTCCAGTGAGCCACAGCTCCATGGCTGTGGATAGATGAAGTCGCTCATGGTAATGCCAGAGCTTTCCTCTGGATACATGCCTTGATGTGGAGGACATCTAAAGGTGTTCATGGAGCAGGCTCCAGGACCTTGGGCTTTTCATTTCTGAAGTTCACCACCAAGAAACCCTTCTTGTTCTGTTTGTTTGCCCCGAGAGACAAAAGTTTCTCAGTAAAAGCTGTGCATGTTGTTTCCCAAAGGGGTAAGACTTTGCCCAAGAAAACCCCTGAGATACTGCCACCTCTGGAATAAACAAACAGTAAGTATTTAACTTCTACCCCTCCAGCACCAATTTAAATGTAAAAGTAACCCAAACCTGGAACTGCAGTCTATATCTTCAATGCTCACTTGAATGGGTTTTGATGGGAGAAGTGCAGTTATTTTAATACTTGAACACAATATGCAAACTAATGGAGCAGCAGTTACATATTCAATGTACTCATCCCTTTTTTGTCCATTTGGAAGGAAATATTTTACAGGAATGCACTTGGCATCTGCTAAAAACTATTGCTGTATTTAGTTTGTTTAAAAAAGAAACCAACAAGCAGAATGTTTCTCCTAAAAAAAGTTTTATACAATTGAAATATACATGCTTAGCATTTTACATTCAAGATCTCTTTAAGTACAAAAGCCTGCTTTACTTTGTTATGTAATGTAACACTCACATTCCAAATATGATTTAGCTGTTCTTGGTTTTAAGAGACTGGAACTTTTTACACAGGCTTTAAAAACTTCATCTGGAAAGCAAGTCACATGTAGAACACTTGATGTGCTGACTTACATAAAAATAGCTAAACAAGTGCTTTAGTTGGAAAAAATATATACATAAATTTGAAAAACCTGTTACTTAAACAGCAGATTTATCATAATTTTAGAATGTAAAATAGTAAGTGCAAGTAGATTTTTTTTTAAATAGTATGATACAGAACTTCATTTCATACAAAAATAGACATCCATATATTTTATATCTGTGGCAAACTTAGGGTTCTGTATTTTCATTTGTTTAGGGATGAATCCTGTTTGAATGTGCAACTGGAATAATTACAGCTTTTGGAAACTAAAACATCTGTCTTTAGCTAACCTAAGCTCTTTAAATAGTTACAGAAATACATACCCTGAATATACAAATAAGGACAAAAAAAAATTACATTTTCAGTGAAGTAGATTAATTTAGTGATGCTGAAATCAAATGAAGTTACCAGTGATTTAAGGGACTTCTCTTCCACGTCAGGTGGACATGACAGCCTTAGAGCTGTTGGCATTTCCTTCTGCGTTTGTTAGTGTTGAGTGAGGAACATGCTCTTCAAGCCTGCAACAGCTTGGTAGGTATTTGGCTCTGCCTGTGTCTGTCGAGAGCTAGTAGCCTGCTTTGCATAGTGCTGAAACTGAGGAAGCCACCAGCACACTGTGGTCTGGACTACTAGTCTAAGTCCTCATTCTTTGGGGCAAGATGTAGGTGTTGCTGATGAGCCCCAGGTACCACTAACATGCAGTTACGCTGTTCTGCTACATGCAGCAAGTGCCGAAGTGCAGGCTGCCAGCACCTTTGAAAATACCTACTATAGCGAGTTATTTTCTGAAGGAAGACATGGTTTCAAGACCAAATTACATTGTATTAAATTAACCTATATACATAAAATAAAATACAGCTAGAGTTAAAATTATTACTGCTTTAAATGCAGATAGCCCTTGAGAAGTCTAGCCTGAGCCAGGACAGTTTATTCTCTTTTGATACATGTACATATGGCTCCATGTTAAAGGTGAACTTCAGCCTTAACTTAAAATTTCATGGGTTGGAAACAGGCCATAGGTCAGCAAAACCAGTTCCTGAATCTGGGAATTTGGTATTGTTAAAACAGATGAAGACAAAGGTCTACCATGAACATCAGGGGGGGTGAAAGTCAGGCGTTCTCTACTGCTGCATTTCACATGCTGAGCTGATAATTCCAGTTCAAAGTTGTCTTTATGAACAGAATAAATTGCATTTTAGCAAAAGATATGATCTGTGCTTCAGGATGGCTTGGAGCACACGCAGTTTCACTCAGGACATAAAATTCCTTTCAAGCTCATTAGTGCATTAATTCTTCAGTGAGCTCCCATCAGTTTGCAAGGAAGGGAAAGGCAATGTTTCTAAAGAGCCTTCCTAGCTCTTGCAGTTCATATCCTGCAAAACTTATGCCTGGTCTTTTACATTTACTTATAATACTTCAGATGAAAAGTAATGGCAACTTTCATAGCAGTGAACTCTAAAGAATCAGCTTCCCTGCAGAAAGACATTAGATAGACTTCTTGTCTTCCAGATTTGTGCAAAATTCACTTGTTTTAGGAGTTGGTGCTTGGTATGAAGGAAAGTAGAAAGGAATCGCTGCTTAAGGTTCCAGTGGTACGTGACTTCAGTAGTTGGCTTTTTATCCCCCTCTAGATGTTAATAATCCATGCAAGGACCATCTGTGTGGTGGGTTTTACAAGATTTCGATATCCCATTTTTGTGAATGTTTGTCGTCTATCGGCTGATTCATAATGATGTGATTCTTGTCGTAGTAGTTTCCTCCTCAAAAACAAAACAAAATCACAAAGGACAAAGTTTTAAAAAGCAATGCTCAGAAAAGGTGATTAAGTAGGAAAATCAGCTGAAAAATAGAAATTCCACGAGGTAGGTGGTTGCTGTCTGCTCTTGTGCCTCTGTATGTTTGTCACCTTCAAATGGTCACTTGCCAGCTTAGGCCCTGAGGAGCTCCATTAGTCAGGAAGCAGAGGACACCACAAACCCGAGTCCTCAACTGCACCTTTGTGCACCAAAACAGCACCTCTACAGAGATTTTGCTCTTGGCAGATCCTGAGCTCCCGCTGTGTGTCTGGGCTTTTAAGGTCAATGTTGCTAGAGTAGGAGGACACAGATTCACAGATACACATGAGATTATTTGGTATAGCATATCAAATTCAATCACAAACTTAGGAAGCCCTTTAAAATAAATTTTCTCTCCTTTGAATACACGTAGCATAGACGTAACAGTGCATATTTTTTATCATTATACCATAAATAAAAATCCAGTAAAAGAAAGAAATGTTCTAAAGATCTCTCAAATACTATCTCGCATTATATCTTGCAGTAGCCTGGGCAGCACAGCTTTCTCATACTGTAAGAGTATGAGCTGCCATCAGTATCACCAGGTGTGTGTAACCCAAGTGCCAGCGGTGGGGCTTGAACAAACAGTGTGTGAGGCACAGGCATTCTCCAGTGAGGTAGCTCTATCACAGCAGATAGTTAGAAGGACTAGCACTTGAGCAATGACAATTTTCACCACTGCAAAAACATAAGGAGTGAGCACTGTTTTTTTGAGCCACACTTATTCTGTGGTTGCTTTTCCTTCAGCATTTTGTCTTCTGTAATTTGCAGTTCTTGCCATCAACACTAAACTGCCTGATCACTAAACAGATCTCATCCACATAAACCTCTGGGATCAAAAGAGTAAGGTTTTTCCCCACTGGCCTGTTGTTTCTTGTCCTACTGTCAAGTAGCATAAACCTACCATAAAAGACAGGATTCAGTCTGTAACCTTAAATACAAAAAGAGCTGGAACAAGGCAACTAACCTCAATCAAAAAATGCAATTAGAACATGTGAGGGTTAGTTGTTTGCCTTTTTTTTTTTTTTTTTTATACCTTTAATATCAAGCACCAGTTGGTCACTGAGATATGAACTGATGGTTCCGTCCTCATTGAGTCTCCACTTTTGCCTGTCCTTCCCGTGTTCTGTCCAGAGTGCAACTTTGGCCCCAGGGACATCTCTGCCACCAATGACATCCAGGCAGGCGTTGTTAGCCTAAGGAACAAGAGGAGAAGTGAGATCTGGGCCACAAAGCCTCCAGTTTGTGTCTGTTTTGTTTCTGTTTCCAGCACGGAGCATATTGCAGTAATTGTGCTGTAGCTGGTACCAAGCCTGGCAAGCAAGCTGGCAACACATTAGTCAGCAATTGACCAGCTGCTTGATCAAAGGTGGTGGTCTTTGTTACTTTGGGTGTTTCTTACGTTAAATCATCAGCTTTTACATATTAACAGCCTGCCAAGGGCACCATTAATACAAAATCACTTGCAGCTTTTCTTCACATAGTACTTTTCAGAGAAGTTCTTAACTCTTTAGAGGTAATAAAGTTGTGACTTTAGACAAAACCAGGCTCCTACTTCCAGGAACATCGGTCCTATTAGACAGATATGACAAGCAGTCCAACTTGCCAAAGCAGAGAGATCAAATCTGTCCTTATGTAGTAGGAGGACGTAGGTTATAGCATTGCCAGTTTAAGATGCATGGGAGAGGCCAAAAGCAGTCCTGGTGTTAATGCCAGCCAACGGCAAAAGCAAGAATTGAAGGTGAAAGACCAAGAGGTGACACACCTCACCCACTTCCACCATCTGGAAACTCACCTTGGATTTGAAGAGTCCACAACAGTAGTGCCAGATCTGGGTATTCTTGCCATTGTATGGGGACGCACACACTGATGTTGCTCTTATATCTGCTAGGCTTCCAGCAACTGTCAAATATTTACCTTGGGCTCGGTTCTTCACTCTGAGGTACACCGCTGGCTGGAATAGTGTGAAGGAAGATGGGTAGAACACAGAGATTAAGAAAGCTGATGTGAGAATGCCTCCCCTCCATCGTTTATCAGTTTTCTAAAGTATGTGTTCCATTTCTAGTTTCAGATGAGAACGTTCTGTATCTTTGTTGGACACACATGTGAATGTAAAGCAGCAGTGAACAGCAATGGCAGATAGTTGTTTTTTTTTTTTAAAAAATGTGTTTATGTCTATAGAACTAATTCCTGTGATATGCAAATATCTCTAGTTCAGCACATTTCACTCATTCCAAAGCCAGTAAATGGGCTGTACTCCCCAAGCTTTTTATTCTCACGACAGAAAACTTACATAGTTCAGCCCCCATTATCCAGAATACACAGCCGAGTTACACCATTGCTTTTGAACATGCATAGGAAAACAAGGTACTGGCTTGGCACCATTGTTTACTCAAAAAATAAGGAGGAGATTTTGTAGGGCTACTACAGGGATCAAGCTTTTGCTCTGTTATTCACTGATTTTGGTGCAAATAAAGAGCAGTGAGTTATAAAGGGCAGCTCTGCTGGAATCCCAGCTCAAGCAGAGTTTTTCTTCTGGGAACTTTTAATCTTTTTTTCATATTAAAACAAACCCTAAGGTACAGACAATAAAGCCTCTCTCCCACCAAACATCAATTAACTAATGTGTATTAGTATAGTGCATAGCTATTCTTTACAAGGAAGGGTTCATACCCATTACAATAAAGGGTCACTGAGCAAAATTTTTGGGTCTCATTTTGCATGAGTTTCAAATATTTTACTTTTTCTTGCACTGCCAGGCTTGACTGTTTTTGTAATTTGTAATGGAGCCAGAAGGAAGAAATATGAAGTGCAAGTTTATAGAATTACTCCAGTCTCAAAAAAAAACCCAAAAGACCATTTACCCACAGAAGCATCAAGCACAGGTAGGTGACAGCGTAAACTCAGAGAAGTCCTCAGTTTGCAGAATTTCAAACAAAACAAACCTCCCAAAATAATCACACAAACCCCAAATGCCAACATCCCAGCAAAGCAGCTGAAGTAGGCCTTATAACACTGCTCGCTGCTGCAGGGTAAAGAAGGATGCTACCAATGACAAAAGCTCTTCAGATTGCTGGCTGAAGAGAGAGTTCTGGTTTTAAGTTCAGCCCAATTATTTTCACTATTATTTGCAAAAATAGAGCCAAAAAGGGATCCTTTGGTAGTTGCCACTTCCAAAGAATTCCATGGAGCTATCAACATCTTAAGACTAACAGATCACTGGGGGGAAAGAAAAAAAATAAATCTTTACCTTTTTTTTTTTTTTTTTATTAAGGGTGGGGATGACAGATAATGCATAACTAATGCTAAAGATGATTATTTTTGTTCACGGCAACATTTCCACAGTTGAATCTAATATTTAAAAATAAAGCAGCATTTGTCACTAAGTGGAAACAAGTTGTTCTGTGAGAAGCAGAGCTAACAAAACCTCTTTTCCAGTGGGGTTGCTGCTCACATTCCCTGCCGCTCTCCCCTCCTGTTTTCATAGAATCATTTGGGTTGGCAGGGACCTTAAAGATCATTGAGTTCCAACCCCCTGCTATGGGCAGGGACACCTCCACTAGAGCAGGTTGCTCAAAGCCCCATCCAGCCTGGCCTTTTCCTGTCTGCCCAGACCCTGCCCTCCCACAGCTGCGTTACTGGGCAGCGGCAACAACGTGCTTTTGACTGGTTTGGAGCTTAGGTGTGTCACTGGTTACCTGCTGTGTCTTGGAAAGGCAGAGAATCAGAATTGTACCTGCTTTTCCTTGACTGAGGGGCATTTATCTGTCTGGCTTCTCTGTCTACCTAAGAACGTTGTGGTTTTGAGACCTGAATGTTTGAATGAGATTGAAATTGGTGTTCCTTGGGGTGAAGCAGAGCGGGAAAAGCTGGTGGGACTACGTAAACTTTGCTTCTTTTGGAAATCCAGGCTACAGCACAAGAAAATTTGTTCTTGCTTCCATTTATGTTAATTATGAACCAAGCCAATGTAGAATTGGTTTTCTCATTACTATTGTTATATGGCAAAAATTTAAAAATAGAGCATCTACAGAACATGCTAATGAGCTATTCAGAAAAACAAAACTTTGCTCAGAGAAGCTAGGAATTATTTCCGTTTAGGAGCCTAATATAGATCTCAATAACTGTCACTGGAGGAATTTTCTGCTTCACTAATCTTCCAGTAGGTCCTTCTGGCTGTCATCATTTGGCCTGATTTAAGGAGTACAATGCACGCCATTATACTTAGTGGTACAGCTGATACTTGTGCACTAATCCCTGTCCAAAACCAAAACACAGTCCCCATACACTGTTACACTACCTGCTTCACAGGACGAAGGGAGCTAATGACTTTCCAGCCACTGTGTTCATTCCAGTTCGAAATCTCACTGGGCTCCAGCAGAATCTGCTTTCCTAAAAAATTACATCCCTCGTATGCAATCCACCTGGATACAGGAAACAGAACATGAAAGACTACAGTTAACTGCACAACAAAACTACAGGCTTGTGTTCAGGACTCTGCTCTTGAAAGTCCCCAATCCTCTCCACAGTAGCACTAATATCACACCTCTGTTACCTCAAAATGCCAGGCATTTCAGTGGTTTAACTGTTTTCTGTCTAAATGAAGACTTGTTTTCTGTTTGTCTGCCTGAAACTTGTAAACTCCATACCCCCTGTCCTACCCCCCACCCCACCCCCATTTTTTTTCCCCACAAATATGAGAACCTCTGCATGAACCCGGATGGCAATAATGCAAGTTTCAGCGGGCATGCATTAGGAAACTACATAGCCACTCACCACACTGCACTACTTGCAGCTTTGCCTGGTTGTACATCTTAATTACAAAAGGATATTGTCCAATATTTCCTCTTATTACAGTTAATGCTTCTTATAGCTATTCCACTTGTCTGAAAACACATACAAAATATTTACTCCAAAACCTACACATTACTGTAACAGACTTTACTGTAGTAAATAATTCTGAGCCACGGACATGGCTGAATCCTTTAGCACAGAGTTAAAGCACCAACACATAGAGACCCCTTGTTATCTCGGCAACTGCTCAGTAAATCCTGTGTTGCTGCTTACAAAAGCAGCCTCAGGATCACAGATCGGTTTTGTTTATATCAATAGGACATTGTTGTGCAGACTCTGAATCCCAAACACTTGACTCATTAACTCATCTGAACACAAAGCCAATACTGGTTGCCCCACGTTACCTGTTTTACAGGTCAGCTGCCAAGAACATGAGGGACAGCTGCACTCTTAGGTCACTGAGAAAACAGCCACAACTAGTGCTCACAGCACCTATAATTTACTTTCCTCATTGCACCTGATTGGAGAAGCTGACAGCCAGCCTTCTTAAGGACTGCATGGAGACTAAAGTGTGCCAGCTGTGAACTGCCTCCTAATGAGGCGCTGTCATTCTTTCTTCAAATTGAGTCCTATACCTCCCGACTAACAGGTATCCAGAGCAGCCTGGCCACCACTGCACATTCCTTTCACTTCTAACGCATGCCTGAATTTTTCTTTGCAATGCTTTCTGTCAAGTCACTGAGAATTCACTGTTAAGGTTGTTCTCAGAGCATCGAATGGTCTCATTTGAAATGCAGTTTCAAAGCAGATGTGTATAGGGAACAGAGAGGAAAGACAGTTACAGTAATAACCACATGAAGCCAGGCTGGGCTTCTGGCATTCAGCAACACAGACAAAATGCACCTCAGCTCTCAGGCAGAGAGACCAGCAGCCCCCACTCTGCCAACCCTACATACACCTTGGAGTGTGTCTCTGCCCCCAGCCCCCTTTGCCGAGCCACAGTCCAGGCTGGTGCCATTTGTGACTGAGATGGTCAGTTGGCTCAGGAAAGATTCTTCTTGTAGCTAAGCTTAGCAGCAAGATGCCATCAGTATGTTGACAAAGATCTTTGTCATTTGTCTAAAGCTGACAGTAAGCTTTGGGGCATGGAGCCAAAAAGCCCTCTAAATCAGCCTTTCTGAATTCTTGATCACAGATAAGGTGATTCAGACTTCTCATGATCACCTGCCACCCTCAGCCTTTAGCCTATCATCTGCAGTGTGGGACAGGCTGTGGAGGGTCTATTTCTTAGGGAGCATCACAAGGAGCTCAGAGAAAGCCCAGCCATTCTGTCTCTTCCCAGAGATGGGGAACTACCTACGCTGGCTGGGGTACTCAGAAATGAACATGGAGATGGGGGAGGGACTAGACTGTTGCGCATACTCTCCTGTGCTTTTCTACTGTGTGCTCCCAAAGCCATCACCCTTCCTTTACAGCCAACTGTAAAGGCATTTTTTTGCATGGGCAAAGTGATTTAATTTCCAGTTCCACACCTTGATGAGAGGGCAGAGAGCTCATAAAGAGACGTTCCCTAACAGGACATACTTTAGACTGTAACACTTCCACAGAGGTAGTGTGGAATGTGCCAGACATGCTCCCACCAGAAGTCAGGTGTTCCTCCCAGATAAGGCCTTTTCTCCTCCCAAACTAGCACAGATTACAGGCAATGGCTGTGTGATGTTCTCAGCTGCTTGCCGCTCTCACCTGGGGCACCTCAAGACAAGAGCAGATGATCACTCGGTGTATCTTCAGCAAGGGCTCTGGATGGAAGTGGCACAGAAGACAGGGACTAGAATTTATAGTGAGTTTGCAAACCTCTGTGGGGAAGTTTATGCTCACTATGGGCCCACAGCTAAAGTCAATTGCCACTGACTGCTCTTAAAGGGAGTTTTGGTTCTTAACTAACCTTTCAGGAAAACGCTTGTGTGAAATTCCTGAAAGAAAACAGTTCAAGGTGTTCATTAGCTATGTAAGACTTAGCCTTGTAGCAACCTCAAAGCAGCAGAAGAGTGCTCAGCAACGTTGCTACAGCCAGCCATAGAAGGGTTCTGACTTTGAGGTAGCAACAGACTAGATGCATTTGAAAAATTCCTTGTAAACACAACAGAGATATAACTAAGCTGTGAACAGTCTACACTAATTCCTTGCCCAATCAGTTCAAATTTTGTGTGGTTTTCGGTCATCCCATAAGATCTCTCCAGAAAATTACAGCTGTGTCTAAGTGAAAAAGGCAGGGAAAACGTTAAACACAGGAAATTGTGTATCACATTAGCAGAACAGCAGTTTCCAGTCAGTCTCAGTTGCAGGATGGGACTTTGTAAGTGACTTGCTGCTGTAGATGTGGAGACTGAAAACCCAGCCAAGACAGAATACTTGGGAGTTTCTCCAAAAGGTGAAAGGGGAAGACACGGAAGGGGTTGGAAGGTCACTTCTGCAGATGTAAAATAGTTTTCACAGAAGACCTTAGGTGTGTATTCACATTCACGGAGGGGGGTTAAACTAATAACAGAAGCAAGTTACTGTTCCAGCTGTCAGATCTGCCTAGAGCTTCTCTCAGAAGCTGCTGCCTCTTTGGCAGCTGATCAGCATGTCAAGCTCCACTGAACCACCGCGGTGGTTTATGTTAAATCACTGCACTTTAAAGCTGGTATTTTACAGCCAGTTAATAAAGGCAGTCCAAGTTTACTCTACCTGTCTTTGTAAGTCAGCAATCAAAACTTATTTACTTTTGGTTCCTGGCTTGAACAACAGGCTCGATTGTTCGTTACTGTGAAGGGATAAAAGGATGACTATTATGGGGGAAATACAACCTCTGCCCTGAGGTTTTTTTTTTATTTTGGGTCCCAATACAAAAACTGGGTCTAGCATTCAATTGCATTTTTGTATTTTGCATTGTCTCAAAATACGTTTTATGTTAGAACGTAGAACACATCCTATGGAAAAAAAGCAGTAATCGGGAGAAAAATAAAAGCTCGGTATTAGCTCCTATAATGCAAAACTGACAAGAATATTTCTCCCATATTTCTTCCATACTTACAATCCACTTCTCACCCATACGGACTGAGTGTAAAAATGAAGGTCTTCATTCAAAACAGAATTGACGGGTTCACTGAAGTGCAACTCTCTGCCCTTGCAGCATTCCAGAGCAAACAGACTGATGGAGGGCTCAGCAAAAACCTGGGCAGGGGGGAGGGGAGGGAAGGAGGAAAAAAAAGCAAACTTTTACCAGGAATAGTCCAATTTCCATTGTTACGCATTTGCCCACTTCAGTGTAATTTCCACATGCTTTTAGATCATGCTCCCTTAGCAAATGTAACAAGGAAAAAAACCAAAAAAACGTACATCCACCAACACAGCACACGGAGCTGAAACATACTGGATTTATCAGTGGCTTTGTCATCAGAGTATAGTGCCCCACTGACCCAGGCCAGGCACAGTGAGTCACTTCGAGATGCAGAGGTCTCTGTTTGCATTTGAAAAATCTTTTTTTTGATGCAATTTCTGTCATCAGGGTCTTGATTCCTTTTCATAAATCCAGCTTATTTATTTATTGATGGAACAGGTTACAGCAGTAGTTTTCAGGCTGATCCACAGATTGCATCTAAAGTACTGGAGGCACATCACTAGTCTATTGTCCGTAGGCTTCAATTAGCAGTGGTTCACTGGAAAAAATCTTAGGGATATACAAATTGGAAAAGCTTAAAAACCTCAGAAGTTCTCAATGTTTTTAACAGACATTCCTATTTTATTTCTGACAATCTTGAAGAAATAGTTTAATTAGTAACGCCTTCAATCTCATGCAGAATTGGAGTATTTTCCACTTAATGTCCTTTCCTACAGTTGAGAGATTGCCTATGAAAGCAAATAAAAAGATCAGCTTACACGAAAATGTGGTACAGCTGTAAGATCAGCAGAAAAGCACAGAGGGAACAGATTTAAACACACAAAGTCTGTGCCTCTCTACAAGGAACACTTGTACAATTTTTCATTATTTTTAACCTAAAACTATAAGGGAAGTATCGTAACCAAAATCATAAGCAGTTGTAATTTATATCTTGGTGCAGCTGGTAAAGGAAGAGGGAGTAGGTCTGAACAACTACTTCAATTAGCAGCCTCTCCAGGGAAGTCACCTTGTTCTTAGGAGACGTTACCCTGAGATAGTCAGCCCAGGCAAAAGGTAGGATGTCTTTTGCAGCAAGGACATGGCCTCGGGTGGAATGAATGAAACAAAATCTTGAATTAAAGTTGACACAGGCACTGAGTAATTAAGAGAACTTAACTTTCATGTTTGAAGAGGCCCATGTAGTGAAGTGTCTCTGAAGAGCTCAGTCGTGATTCAGAACTTACGAATTTACTGGCACTGACTCAGTGCACTCGGTATGCAGCTGGTTGTTCAAATCCTGCCTCAGAGAAATTGCTTTCCTCTGCTGACCAGTGCAGGGACAATGTAAGTCATGCAACACTGCATGGACAGAGAGTTTGCTGAGACATTTTAAAGTAGAACCTGGGATCATCCACATGGAAAGATTTTTAAAGCCCACTGCACTCCTAAAAAACTAATGTTACAAACCAGAAAGAGATTAAAAACCATATCATTTTTATTTTGGAATGTCTTCCCAACCACCTTCTGTTGGATGCGGTGGGTCAAATTTACACTGTGTGTTCGAAGGCTTACTTTGAAATCTAGACCAGCAGATCTAGTGCAGGCAGCTACTTCTCAGGTTGCTTTGCTCAGCAACGCAGTATCATCGCACTCTAGTTTACAAGAGCCTACTCCCTTGGCACTGGCTTTCATCTGAGTGGTGACCAGAAGCCATGTCCAGAACAGGTCCAACAGGGAAAATTTTCACAAATACATTAGTAAGCGTGGGAAACACCATTTGGCATCCTTGTTGGTAGACATTGTTACCAAAGCCTAAAATTTATCCTGCTGTTGCAATATTCAATATGTTAAGAGACAGAGATGCTGTACTAGATGCATAAGTCATCTGGCCCAGCATATCCATTTATACACCACGAATCAAACCAGGAAATTATTGGAGTCAGTTAAAATTACTCTCTCATGTGGCTGAGACTGTTTGAACTTAATGGGCCTGAGAAAGTCCTGTCCAGTTGCTCAGAGCCCCAGCCTGTCAGCACGCAGCAGAGGTTGCATCTATGACACACAGACACAATCAATCACAGGGACTGATATCACCTCTCCAGTGAGACCTCAGCAGAACTCCACCGATGTTGGCACAGACGTGAAGCACAGAAAAAAAACCCATGCTGCTGTCCCAAGCACTGAAGCTCTCATGTTTCCATAACCATATATAGAGCAATGAGCTGATTACTCACTTTATATATACCGTTTTATACCAACAGCAGTGACTTGGCCTGGCTTTTTTCTCTGATTTTGTTTTCATAGCTCCATGGAAACTACCAACAGTAAAAAAACAAGGTTTTGAGGCTGTGCTGTTACACTTACTACAGAGGCATCTTGCTCCCACCCTTCCTTGCAGAATGCCGAGGTGCTCTTTCACCCATTTTCAGGTTGAACAGTCATCACCAATAGAGAAGTGTGAGACTGACAGGGTCAGCTCTCTTCACCAAAGCCCAGTCCTAACAAGCCAGCGAGGTACAGGGCTCTCCAAGAGCCAGAGGAAGGGCAACCGGACAGAGAATACAAGAGGGGACAACCTCAGATTGTGGAAGTTGCTTTAGGTGGACCCCACTCCCCAATTTCATAAGGTAAGCTAAAGACATCTATATTTACCCATATTTGGCAAGTCATTGCCATATCTAGGTCAGGATTACCTTAGCTTCATTTCATAGTTATTTCAAGGAAAATACCTGAAATGCCATCCTTCGGGGAAAGCTTGCCAATTGTAAGAATGACAGAGAACTGAAGAATTACTTGGCCTGATCTTTGTGCATTAAGGAACTAATTGCCCTGCTTAAAGTAGCACCGATAAAGTTTCAAGAGGTTTTGCTTGTCCTGTTTTTTAATGCCAGTGTCCAGGGAGACAGGGAAAAACCTGAAGAGATCTCATATATTCAAGAGGCTGATGATTAAGGAAGGCTGTATTTACATAGCATTTCAAGATATAAGCAGCCTTGTGAACTGTTAAATACAGTGATATTCTTTACTTAACAGGTGTGGTAGTCTATGCCTAATACAGTGTGCAATGCCATGAAAATGACAGCTTTTTCCCTCCCCACTGTGTTGATTTCAGAGGCTGAAAGGTAAGCTGTGGAAATCAAAATACTAAATCTCGTGCATGATTCAACTTAGCTCAGACTTTCCCCTCAAATCATAGAAGGATAGAATGTTGTTGGGTTGGAATGGACCTTAAACATCAGCTAGTTCCAACCCTTCTGCCATGGACAGGGACACTGCCCGCTCAACTAGGTTACTCAAAGCCCCATCCACTCCCAGGGATGGGGTTGCCACAACTTCTATGGGCAACCAGTTCCAGTGTCTCACCACCCTCTTCAGAAAAGAATTTATTCCTAATACCTAATCTAAATCTCCCCTCTTTCAGTTTAAAACTGTTTCTCCTTGTCCTATCACTCCACTCCCTGATAAGGGTCCCTCCCCATCTCTCCAATAGGCCTGTTTTAGGTACTGGAAGGGGCTATAAGGTGTCCCCCAAGCCTTCTCCAGGCTGAACAATCAAAATTCTCTCAGCCTGTCTTCACAGGAGAGGTGCTCAGCCCTCTGATCATCTTTGTGGCCTCTGCTGGACTCGTTCTAACAGGTCCATGTCTTTCCTGTGCTGTGGGCTCCAGAGCTGGACACAGTACTCCAGGTGAGGTCTCACCAGAGCGGAATAGAGGGGCAGAATCACTTTCCTGGACCTGCTGGCCACACTTTTTTTGATGCAGCCCAGATGCTGTTGGCTTTCGGGGCTGCCAGCGTGCATTGCTGGCTCCTGTTGAACTTCTCATCCATCAACACCCTCAAGTCTTCCTCCTCAGGGCTGCTCTCAATCCATTCTCCACCCAGCCTGTATTTGTGCATGGGATTGCCGTGACCCAGGTGCAGGACCTTGCACTTGGCCTGGCTGCACGTCATGAGGTTCACCCAGGCCCACTTTTTAAGCCTGTCCAGGTCCCTCTGGATGGCAGCCCTTCCCTCCAGCATGTCAACCACTCCACACAGGTTGGTGTTGTCAGCAAACTTGCTGAGGGTGCTCTCAATCCCACTACCCATGTCTCTGACAAAGATCTGAAAAAGCACTGGTCCCAGTACTGACCCCTGAGAAACATCACTCATCATTGGCTTCCACTTAGACATAGAGCCACTGACTGCAACCCTTTGAGTATGGCCATCCAGTCAGTTCCTGATCCACCGAAATTACTTCCACCTTCTTTTAATGGAGAGCAGCTGTGCACCACAAATTTTTCACAATTCAGAAAAGAATTTTATACTTCACCAGTTCAGAAAAAATGCAATGCAAACCTGAAGTGTTTGATATTAAACAAAGATCAGCATAAGATGGGCATCCTTTCAAACGCCTTTTGTTTGCAGTGCAAGGCTTAGGTACTTGACCCACTGAAAAGCAGTAGTGTACAGACACAAAGAAGCTAACCAGAATGTGCTACAACTGAAAACCAAGTGCACAAGCAAACTTGCACACATGCTTATAATAAAAACAAGTACAATTTTATCTATGGAGAACATACAGATAATTTTTCATTATGAATTTTGTTAAAATTATTATTAATAAAGCCCTTTTCAGAAGGGGTCACCCCAAAACACCTTTCCTCACACCCTTTTTTGTAAACTTAGCTCTTGCAAACTTTGATGGGAAAGCCTGAATAAAACCAAAGAAAGAAATCCACGGGGCCAGATTAAAGCATGACTGTAACCCACTCATGGCAAGGGCTGGTACAGTTTCCCACTTTGTCCCCCTGCTGGCCCGTTACTATGCAAACAGCATTCACCAGAGCCTTAACTAGAGGAGCCTCCACAGCTGTATTACAACATCCTTGGAAAGATCTTTAGTCTTCAGTCTTGGCTAACTCATCATTTACAACTGCCTTTCCTCACCAAAGCTGTGCTTGCCTGGCTACTCTCTTCTGTGTGGGAAAGATGCCTGGCTGAGGGAGAGGAACACGGCACGGTCCAGTCCCAGCTACACAAAATGATTCATTGCCCAGCCCTGGGAAACACCGATAAATCTTTGTATCTGATTTCATTATTTGCCTCACAGGAATGCTGGGGAGATTAGTTAACACCTGTATTTAATTTAGAAAAGATAATCAATATAGAAATATAGGAACTATCACAATCGATCAAAGCAAGAATAACGACTGCGTCAAAAGAAAAAAAACAAAGAAAAAAAAAAAAGGCATTGCACAACCTACAACCCAGATCTCATTTTTGTTGTTAGAGACTATAAGACTGGTTGCTCACTGCACAATCCTCAATAGTCTTGTCCTTGTAAGTCACATCAAATACTACAGGGAGTTTGATAAAACAACACGCCTGAGAAAAAGCAGCACTGGAGCTGAACTCCTCTTTTCAAGAACATCTCATAAGGGTTTCCATCACAGAAGATTAACAACTTCAAACAACAAACACTGGGCAAATGTCCCAATAAACAACCATGGCACTCTAAACGTCCCATCTGACTTCATCTGCTCTCCTGCCACCAGGTGAGTTGCCCAGGCTTTCCTTATCATGAATTCACAGCACTACAAAAGGCAAGTCCTTGCTGATGCAGGCATGGAAACCTGCACCTTTGCAGCCAATGCAGCAGCCCATGCAGCAACCCTTAACACGTGCTATGCTTTCACCAACCCACAGAATGGATATTACCGACAATACCAGCAAATTCCATCAATAAGCATTTCTTAAGGAGTGCTTTGGGATTTTTAGATGAAAGGAGACGAGAGGCAAGTTACACTAATTTCAGTGTTCCTACTACTACTAAATAGTTGTGTACCCTTCTAACGTTAAGTGGGCTTCCAAAGTGTGTAACTGCCTGTTCACTTAAGAAATATCCCGTGAGATATACTTTCTAGCATATTTTCCCCACTTATAACATGAAAAAGACTCATTGGTCTTTCAGAAGCATTCCCGTTCTCAGAAGGGAAGAGGCCATGTAACACATCACTATTCAATATGCAACCTAGGTTAATACATGGGTATTGCAATACTAATTTTATTCCCCGAACACTGAAACCAAAGGACATTATTTTATCATTATCAAGGTGCTTTGTTCCTTCTTTGTATCGTCTTGTTAACCTATAGTTTTTCCTAAATGCTTTGAGGAGGACAAAACAGTCTACTCCGAATTTGAGCAAAAGGGAACAGCAGGGAAAAAATACAGGTAGGTTCTCATAAAGATTTAGTTTGAGTTTTACATGCTGCAGAGAATAAGCCAAGATGGGCTCTCCTTGTGAGTCTACTGAACTTTTGCTTTGCTACTTCCCAAACAAACAGTAGAGGAAACTGGTTACAAAATGTGCTTAATTCCTCTGTGACACCAATGCATAGTAAATGGAGAAACAACTAAATAACTGAAGTGGAACCACGTTAATTTTAATTTCTTGAGAAATGGGGGAGTGTTTGCGGAGGGGGTGGGGACAGCACGCCATACTTAAATGATGACAACTTTCCTCTTTAGAACTCATAAAGCATTCCCCCAAGAGCTAAAGGTTACCATTAAAGCTAATCAACCTAAAATGCTGTTATCACAGTGAAGAAATCAGACCATCAATAGTCTGAGCCTGATTTCTTATGCAAATTAATTTTTCATTGCTCTGAATGTTTGTTGCTTGGTTGTTGGTTTTTTTCCTAATTGGGCCATCTCGGTGATTTAGAATGAGATTCATTTTGTTTTGTAATTGAGCTCTTAAGAAAACTAAATTTCCTGAAATTTTCAATCTAAAAAAATGAGAAGTTTACTTTTCTAAGAAATTTTCCTTATTTAGAAAATTTGCTATATTTGTTTACTTCATTTTCCAGAGAACAAACTATTCCCTCAAATCTTTTCCTTATCTTCAACTGGCTTAAAATAAAAATAAAATTAAAAAATCAATGAAGGGTTTGCAGAAGTTCTTAGCTGTTTCATATAGATTAAAGCATTACTGTTACCTTGCTCTTTCACAAAAATCCCACTGCCACCTTACAGTGTCGTTCCATCAGGTCTCAAAAGCACACCCATGCCATGAGAGAGTACTACAAGTACACTCGCTTTAGGCGTCATATTCTCCTTCCAAAATGGAGAGCCCAGAAATCTTGTGGCATCTGACAACATCCAAAAAGCCCCTCAAAACTGTTATGGATCTTAAATGAAAACTCAAAAAGTTATATTGCTATTGCTACATGCAATAGCAAAAACACTGCTAGATGTTCCTTTTAATTACCGTAACAGATAGAAACAGGAAATGCATTTTGATTCAGGGTCAGATGCAGAAATCAGCACGGATGCCCAGCCAAGCTGTACACCCTGCAGGTGTCAGTGGCCTGTGCTGGCTGTTATGGTTCACTGCTACTTTGGAGTTAGCACCACACAAAC
The DNA here is from genome assembly GCA_026546715.1 of Gallinago undulata. Classification (NCBI taxonomy): domain Eukaryota; kingdom Metazoa; phylum Chordata; class Aves; order Charadriiformes; family Scolopacidae; genus Gallinago; species Gallinago undulata. Next base: position 95,660,286 of record JAOTQQ010000001.1, on the reverse strand, counting down.
AATCTATATTCTTATACACATCTTGCAAATAAAGGCCCAGAGTTGCGACTTCACTAAGCTGTACAGTATCATGGTAACATATAGTTAATAATCATTACAATCTTGCAAACTGGAAAGGGAATACCCAGATCCTGTGTCCCCGTTTCCTCCAGCAGATTTGTTCTTCTATCCCAAAGGACTGGCTGAAACAATCTACTTCTGAAATACATAGCTGGACCACACCTACACAAGCCAATGGATTTGGACTGTTTTCAAAAGCTGATAACAAGCTAGCCTTATGAGTTCTTCGTACTACTAAAAGCGTATTTTTTTCCCCTCTGCAAGTGCCACACATGGGCCTCTACTTCTAGTCAACATCTGGGATGCAGAAACCTCACACAGTGAGGCAATATATTGCTCCCCTGGTGTGAGAGTCCTCCCAACAATTACACGAGCAGCACATACATCTCACTTAAAGGAGAGCAGGAGACAGTGCACGTTTGGGGCTTTGTTAAACATTTTCCCTCTTACACATGAGCTATTGAGATACCTTAGGTCTGAAATTCGGTTGGTATTTAAAGCTGAACAATGGAAAGGGTTCCCAATGTCACAACTGAATTCAGTAAAGCTATACAACAGTTCCACTTGGGAATATGCTTGATGGTCTCTTGAATGAGCTAACAGAAATATCTTATAATAAAAAGGGCTCTGTTCCAAGAACAGTGCATTGTGGACAATGCACAGAATTAACTACGGCTGTTTCTGACCGCTGAGCAAACTTAGTGCTGCGTGCTTAACATCACGTCTGTACTACACAATGCCTCTGAGCACTGTCCTGTGCAACTAGCATGCACAATGTGTTAGGGGCTGATGAGGGCATTTCTATTTGTAAAACAGGTGTGGTTCAATAGTATTTATTCTACGCTGCTTAGTGCCTTGACTTTGTAAAATACAAGGGCTCCTATTTGCAAGACAGGAACTGAACTAAGAGATGCAAGCCACTTACAAAGTACAGGAAGACCTGTGTAAACTTCTCACACACAGCCTGCCAAACACACTTCTCTCCCAGGGCTTGGCCCTCAGTAATCAAGGGCTGCCAGTAGCTTCCAACTATGCTAAACTGCATAGTTACTTCCCTATGAGATTACAGGCTGGGGGATTTGGGTGAGACCACTTTGACCATTTCACGTCAAAACTTCATTCTGATTCAGTAGAGCAAGAGTCCAAAAACCTAACGTGAAAAGGAGATCTTTAATCTGAAAACCAGGCTCTCAGCAGGTGGGAAGCTACAGCTCCACTGAAGTCACTGTACCTATGTAACCTAGAGAAATGGCCAGCTCTCAAACTTGAGCTGTACATCCTTCCCACCATGACAATTGCCTTGGGTGTTCGGGGTTTTCTTTTCCTGTTTTTAAAAATCTGTTCACAAAAAGGAAAAAGGACTTTAATACTTGAAGAAAAACGAATTGGGTAATCTTTTAAAGTCTGGTTTCATAAGAGTTATATTGAAGGGCAAACACCACATAGACTGAGTTTGTGTTCTGTGATCAGGGAAGGAGGAAGAGTTTTGGAGAAGTTGGTCAGTCCTATAGAGGAGTGGGCAGAGCAGCCCATTGCTTCTCTTTTACTGACAGGGTTACAGCCAGCTAATCTTTTGCGCTCTTGCGTAGGAGCATAGAGAGATATGGAACAAAGGCACAGACATAACAGCAAGACTCCAGAGGCATAAGTCCTGTGTGCAGGATTACCATAGGATCCAAAAAGCTGTATCTGTCTTGTACTGGATAACAGAATGCATTCCGGTCCAACCTCCTGACCACAGAGGACCTCATAACTCACCTTACTACTACAATAGGTCACTTGACTGCCAGCTGTGTGCATGGGTAGTACAAACAACATGACCTGAAAGTCACATGAAGACTATATGCATATATGCAATAAGTACTTGTCCTGTATCCCAGAAGTAACCGAGAGAGAGGACGTGAGCTTTGCACTGGACTATCTGATGTGTCATACGCATCGGCCACATGCATGGTATACTATACCACTTTATTGACCCACAATTTGAGATCCCATTAGGAGGTGAAAACCATTTTTATATTTCTCCTAAACAGTTCATAAATGACACAGATTATGGCAAGTATATGCTATCTTTTAATTTCAATTATCATGTCTTCTGTGTGTACTTTGCTTTAAGACTTAACATTGGCTGTAAGCCTAATAAAACAAGTCCTGTATGCTTAAACAGCATGACAAAATCAACATCTCACTGCAAACTAAGCTTGCTGAGATGCATTATAAAGACTACTCAGAAAAATGCCAATCAATGCAACTCCTTCCAAAGAGAGCAACTTTGAGCTCATAACATCCAAAAGTGTGTGTGCCTTCAAGTGACCACATGCATGCATGCACGCAGCCTGGCTTGTTCCTAACCCAAAAAATCCTGTAAGCCAAGAAAACAAACTTCACTGTTTTCCCTGAAGTGGGAGTTTGTTTAGCGCAAGCACTTGCTACAGATATCTGACTAGGAAAAGAGTTCCAAAATGTTATTTTTTTTTAATAAACTCCTTACATATTGAATAGGCTTGAGGGATTTGATTGTAGCAGTCGGGCAGCCACAGGAACTGAGGTCAATGTAGAGGCCTTCTTCCAGCACACAGTGATTGTCAGTGATCTCCCCTTGGTAATACAGGAGCCAACTGCAAGAATAACATAAGAAAAAAAGATTAGCTGCTCTAGCTTACTAGCTGCTTACTAACAGTAAGGTTTTTTTCAAGATTTAATATTTGCTAAGTAAGGAATAAAAAATTTGTTTGTTCTTGTTAAGCTTAAAAGTAAGGTGACTTGAAAGGCTATGTATGCCACAAAGCAACCAAAGCAGCAAAAATCAAATCATGTGGTACAGAAATCTCAGTTCCAGAGTCAAACGACGCAAGTGGAATGCAGACACTTCTATTGTACCAAGTTCTCAAAATCTGGAATAAATTCTAACTGGAATTAACAAAAGAATCACAGTTACTGTGCAAATTTCCTACAGGGTAAACAAAATGAATACTCCCCAAACCAATGACAGGACAAGTTACTGAGATGCACTGCAAGACATATGGTCTAAGAAATGATGGAGTATGATGGGCATGCGTTACGCACTTTCAGCCGTCTGAAATTTAGTAGCATATTTCATATTACTTAAAATGGTGGCATGTAAAACAACAGACTTACCATCCCCGAAGAACCTTAAAAGAACATGGTATGAATGATGTAAAATCAGAAACTTCTGCTGTGAAATCTATACATGCTCCTTGGAAATGTGTATTACTGAAAGCTTTGAGCTACAAGAACAAAACAAAACAAAACCAATGACTAGAGGGAAAATGAACGCATTATCATTAATGTAAACAGAAATAGCTGTGCTCTTAGAGAAGTACTCATTCAATTAAAAAAGATACACTAAAAAGAATGAATTTGCATTTAAGAAATCTTTTACATTTCTACATCTGCTTTATTTTTAGAAAGATCAAGTGTTTATCGTTGCTGGGTCTAGTACAGGATGCTTCCCAGTGATGCTAAGGCAGTGGTATCAAGCATAAGTTTAACTGCAGCAGCAGAGGGCCCAGAGAAAAAGACATGTCTAGAACTCAAGGATGTTATCTTCCATTCAAAGTACTCCTGAACTGCAGCTAACTCTTACTACAGCTCAGCAATCCAGTGTTCAAATCAGGACGAGGAAATGTTGGTCAAGAGGTACAGTTGATTAAGTGCCTTGGAATCCTCTGTGACCACAGTGATCGCAGGTAGTTTCTCACCTAAGAACTAGCAGGAGAATTTCTGGGGGAACTGGGTACAGCCTGGTAGATGCATCATGAGCTTCTGAAGTTCAGCTAAGCTTTTTTTACATGTCATGGTGAAGAAATTTGAGCCACACTGAACCATACCCTAACAGTAAGATGTGATCAATTCACCCTGAAAAAGCAAAAAGGTTGAAAGTGTTGTAGTAAAAGAGAAAAAAAAAAGCGAAAAAAGTAGTATGATATAGCCTATGATCTATGGCAAAGTCACCTAGAATTCCGTATCCTTGGGCTGCCACTGTGTAACTGAGGTGAATTTCACTCTAAGGCCTGAAAGAAAGGCTGGAAAAGAATGAAAAATTTAACTGTATCAAGAGAACAGCTCATATTCTGTAATGGAAAAAAAACACGAAGGCTGTTGCAAGAGCTACTTCCCTCTTCATGCCCCAAATTGGCCTAGTTTCCTGCCAAAGAAAAGAAATCAAATGCTTTTGCCAGTACAGAGCAAGAAGACCAAACACAAGTATCAGCAAATGATTTTATGGAAAAGCTCAGTCTATGTTTTTAAAAGAAATGAATATGTTTCCTGTTAGAAAGAACAAGAAAGGCTTAATCTCGCCTTGCATACTCTAACTGCAAGTTGGAGAACACAAATCAGCTACAATATAATGAATAAAGTGTAACTGATTTTTCTCTAAATATAATTGCACTGCTGTTCACAAAGCATCTACTTAAATTGTAATTGAATAGTATTTTCTACCCACTCAACTCAAAGTTCTTTATAAAGGAATATATCTATAAACCCTATCTTTCTTTCATAGGCCAGATGCTATGCAAGGCTTTTAAAAAAGATCTATAACTAATTTTTATATAGAATTTATCTAATAATGAATTATGATCTTAATTTGACAAAAGCTGGGGCAAAGTACTGATTCCTCAGTGAGAAAAATGTGTTATCTCCAATTAATCTCAAACTTCAGCTATCTCTAGTTTGTCAGGGTTTGACATCACTATATGAAGTTTTGCTTCCTAGTAAGTCAACGGACAGCATGTTATCACAGCAATTATCTCTGCTTCCTAAATCATCTGCACAAGTCAGCTGCTACTGAAAGAGGCTTTGTTCTTGTTGGACAAAACCAAGTTTTATTTTTTAATAAAATAATTAAGTGAATGGCATTTTAGAGTTGGTGATTTGAGACATTCTTACATTATATGCACTATTTGTTTATTAGGCAGCCTGGGAGGAGGAAAAGGCCAGGGGAGTTACTGAGAGATTTACAAAAGTTTAGTTGCTTTTCACTTTCTGATGAGCAACTAAAAACAGAAATTGAAAAAAAGACACACTCTTGTAGACAGTGAAAACAGCTCCCCTAGCTCAGATATATGTTTAGTAAATGTAGGAAAAATGTATAATCATTCAAAATAACCAGTATATGACTTATACAAGGGTCAAACATTAGGATGCTTAAGAATTTGCCAGCTCATACACACCATGCTTTTAAATTCCAAAGAGACTGTTCCATACATGGAAACTTTTATTTTACTCTGAATGGGAAATTTTTCATAGTTATCCAAAAGACCGTCCTTTACTTACCCTAAGCGATTAAATGTTTTCCCATGAAAACTTACTCAAAATATTACCCTTCCTAAAAGAGCTGTAGCAATATGAATGATGTCCTTCCTTCCCTAGCTTTACGGCAGAATCCTATGAAAACCAGGACTGTGATAAACCAGGACAAGTATTTTTTTTAGTGTTAAGACTGCTATTAGAGAACAAAAAAGGCAAAACACAGTCTAGTACATGTCAGTATTTAAAGGTGACTGTGCATATATACACACAGGGGATTTTTTTCCGCTTATTACTGCAAATAAAAAAAAATAAAAAACTGTAAAGCACAATTTATTGAAACTTCAAAGGTTTGAATTGATCTTGAAGGTCTGTAAAACTGAATTAAAGCACTCAAAGAATAGATTTAGGGAGATCCTGAAAATATAGAAGAGCTGAAGATAATTTTCATCTTCAACTGTTTGGATCCCACTAAAAACTCATGAGTTTCCTCCAAGTTGGTTATTTTATCTGGTATCATTTGCCAATGCTTTACTGTGAATGTACTTAACGAGTTTTTGAATTTGGCCGCAAACTGTCATATGAATAGGTCTGGCAGGAAATCAGTGTTTAAGACTAAAATAATACACCAATTATGTCTTCAGACAGGAAACATTTCCTGTAGTCCTGGGTTAATGATAAAACTAGAATACTTGGAGAAAAAGAAGGGTGTGGTCAACCTGCTAAGTAACACAACGTATGTATTTCCCACGCGCTTACGGCTGCTGTACCCATCCAAGCTAGAAAGAGCAAAGTCATCTCCAGATGACAAAATACTTCAGTTTTCTGAAACAGAATCATTGTGCTCTAAAGTCTCTTTTGTCTAAAACAAAGGTCATGTGTCGTGAAATAAAGTTTTCCAAATTAGCTTAATTAAAAGCATGTCATAGAGAGAGCAATATAACCACTTAGCTCATCACTAGCAGCACACTCCAGGACAGAAAAAGAGAAATCAAACTACTAATGCAGGAAGGGAGGAGAGCTCTGCTGGCACAGAATGTTGTGGGAGACACAGACCATGTTTGGTGATGAGCGCAAACACATAGAGCAGGTTTTTGTTTCAGAAAGATACCACAAAGGTACATTAATGGAACATAACCTTGTAAGATAAGGACCAAAACTATAAAACCCTAAACTAACTTACTCTTCAGACTAAAAGTGAATTATAGGTACCGCTGTCTCCTTGTAAGTTGTCACCAACTTACAAGGAAATTATCAGGAAGTATCGTAGAAGAGATTTATCACAGATTTATTATAATCAAGATGTGTTCAGTTAGGGTCATATGTTACTGTGAGGAAAAGGGAAGCACAGAACAAGTGGTGCCCACTCCTATGGAGTGGCTATACGTGCTCAGGAGACTACGAAAAGCAGACTACAAAGTCTAAAGACTAGACTAGAAACCCAACAGCCCCTGTAGGCTTGAAGAGCATAGTTCAATTTTCTGCAGTTTACACTTTATTCTTCACCTCATTGGTGAACAAGATAGTGGCAAATCAGATACAATGCTAAATAATGGAAAGAAAATATGCCACAAAGAGAAGGATGAATGCATGTGACAACAAGTTTCCAGAAACAGGAAGGAAAGAAGAGGAAAATAAACAGCTGTAGAAAAACACAAAGCCACTCAAAACCTACTGAACTGCTTCCATTTTTGAGGACAAAATACTTAAGGGTATGATCTGGAATAAAGCAAAGAGCAGAACATTAGCAAACTTAACATTTATAGATCTACCAGTTTCCTCCATCTATGGTTGGCTGTACAGAGATGATAATAGAGAGGTATCATGTGAAGTAACAAAGCAAGACATTCAAGATTACCTGTATTTAATTAATAAATGCAGCTTAGTATTAGAGACTGTTACATAAAGTCAACATACCAAATGTGGAGGTTCATTCGTTCCAAGCGGTTCCTGCAAAAATAAATATACATACATGCATATAAATAAATAAAACTAATTACAATTTATTTCCTAGAAGATATGTCAAGTTTCTGAAATTTGTTAACTATAAACTCAAGAGCAGAGAAAAAACACACTTCCCAGGCTCTGGCGTCTGCCATCAGCTGCTTGTAAGCTTATGACTACCTGCCTGACTGTTCTGTGCCTTTCCACACAAAGAACTTGCATCAGCATTGCTCAGTTCATATAACATGGATTAGAGCCCACGTAAATGTCTCTGTACTTATTTTTGAGTCTATTTATTGAAAAAAAAAGTCGGAACAAAAAACAACAGAAGATTTTGACGCCTGTTTCAACACATGTTCTTCAAAACAAGGTTAGATGTTCCTTTCCCATTTTCAGTGCAGCAGTACTATTTATTATATACTTATTACTGAGGGCTGTCTTTGTTTTGCATTACAGTTTTGATGGTGCCAGCAGTAATCCATTTGGTAAAGTTACACTATCTTGGATGTATAATGGATTAAAAATACTTTCTGTCTTTATTCACTATATGTATTGCAAATATTTTAGCATAAATATAGCAAAATAATCAGATCTCTGTTATACGAAACCAATATAGGCCAGATAAATTCTCAAGTATTTTTATATCCATTATGAATTAGGTACTATAACTTACTATCTTTTAAGGCAAATTATTCCTTCCAGGCCAGGATAATTCTTTCCATTAATGCAGTATGCTAACAGGAAGCTCCTCTTATGAGGTTTCCCTGACAATCACCTCAACTGACTGAAAGATCCAGAGCATCCATTTCAGTCTCAATCCTCATTGTCATTCATAAGGGTCTTTAAATTGTTTTCAAGTAAACAGACAAACTGATTAAACAGCACAGCCCATATTACAACTTGTTTGTATGCTCTGAACTCCAAAGGTCTGATTTCTTTTAGGTTCTCCCCTTCTCAAGTTCTAGTAACTCACCAACTTAATAGGTCGAATTGACATGATGATGTTATTAGATCCTCCCCAGTCAAAGAAACATTTATATTTTCCTTTCTCCAATACATATTGTTCTCCACAGAAATATTTCTGCTGATATGCAACCCACCTGGAGAATGACACAAAAATTAAACTGAAAACATCAAATTTTACTGTGTAGTTTGATGAAAATACTAGCAAGTTAAATAGAACAATTTTCCATCTGGCAGTGTAACATTAAACCCAATGAGAGGCATATAACTGTCACACGCTTGATTTTCTGCTTTTACTTTGCAAACACTACTTTGACAAAGATACAACTGTGGGTCCCTGCCTTTCTATCGGATATACATTCAGCATGAGATGATGCCTTGCTGTGAAGCCCAGAAGAAAGACAAACTTTTTAATCTCTTTCAGCAGAATCTTTACCTATTCAGCATTTCCCCATCAGACAGCTCTTTCTTCCAACATTTGCAGCTGGATTTAAGAAAAATGGTGTAAGAAAGAGAAGTAAATGAGGAAACTTTGATAAGATTAAAGCAAAAGCTTGCAATGGTTGGCAGTTCAAGCTTCTCCCACTATGCTTTCCCTGTAGCAATTTTTAGAAAAAAGAAACTCCCCACTACATAAGACTGAGGCTGCCTCTAGCCCAGCACATGCTCTTTGGCAGTGGCAGAAGTAGATGGAGGCTAGTTAGGATTTTGCAGATCTCATTTGTATCCCTCCTCAACCAGCTGTTCTCCAAATTGAGTCCCAGCCTTTCATCTTTGTATCTGATCTTCATGAGACACTAATACCCAGACTCTACTGGAGCAGTTTAAATCCCCCACTAAGTCCTAAGTTTGAAGCTTTTTCAGTTTCATTTAACTTTATCACAAATAAGGCATAGCTCATCCTTTCTATACAGGCTCCACCTGTCCCAAAAGGTATCCCCAGTTCTTAGCATACCTACAATCCCTCTTCTGTACTATTGCCAAAGCTCCTGGATCATGAAACTACAGTCCGTGTAACCTCTGGAGAAACATCACAAGCTTTCTCTAGTAACAAGAATGCCCAGATCCAAATCAAGGTGTAGGCACGTGATTTAGAGAAAACTAAGATTTTTTTTTCCTTCTCTTTACCAAGGAAACTGAAAAAAGCATTGTTCTCCACCAATTGTTTACCACCTGTACTGTGAAATATATTCTGTCAAAAGATGTACCCAAACCCAACTGTGCACAAAAATACTTCCATCCATATCTTTCAGCAGACTTACACTCCACTTTTCACAAGAATTGACTTCGTCTCTGGGCCAAATCCAGCCTGCTCCAAATCAGGGATTTCTTCATTGATGATGTCTAATGTTTTCCCATCTTCATCATCAGACTGATAAAGTGCCACTGATGACTCTATGAAATCCTAAGAGGCAGCACAGGAGTTAGAGGACAGGCTGTCACAGCTCACTTACACTGTACGACATAAAACATTTTGCAAAAGAGTTGTAGCCTGAAAGACACTGCCTAAAGCAGTGAAGGGACTTGGGTCCCCTGCATAGATCTCTATGGGGTATTTTGGCTCTGAAGTGCCTAGCTGGAAGTCTGGCAATTCTTCCACTGAAGAGGGGAAGAACCTACTGCCCCCTGAGCACCACCCTTTCCTCTACAGGGATGACTGCGAGTGCAAAGATGCTCAGTGGGAAGAGTTGAGCATTTAGCATTGATCTTCCAACAGCATGGACTACTCCATGACTACTCCAAACATTACCATGACTATAGTCATTTACTTCAAGTTCTGGAGAGGAAAAGACTAGATGAGACCACCTTTCCAGCACAAGGGGTTTGTAGTTTTTGGATACATCACTACAGATATAAAATCAATCCTGCACGACACCGTCATGTTCTCTTACACAGCCATGTGACACTGCTTTATGCTTTCAGCTACCATAGTTCCTTGACCAGATTACTTGCACAGCTTCAGATTACTTGAACTGGGGTTTCAAATCTCCAACTTTTTAACCACTTCGCAATTTTAAGCACACAGTTCAGTCATTGCTTGGGAAAATGGAAAACAAAATTATATTCTCTTTATTCCTTTAACTTTTAACAAAAAGCTTGCACTCAATTCAATTTCAGTGTCTCTGAAACATTCAGCAATGCTATCATGAATTGAAAACAAGTAAATCTTACAAACAAGAGAAAAGGCTATCAAGCCTTTGCCAAAATCATCATGAACAACTCAGCTTCAGACTACTTTTGAGGAGCAAAAAAACCACTAGTACAGTTTTAGTGCAAATAAAAACCAGCTCAACAGTCCTAAAGCAAAGACTCTCTAAGAGTTACTGAAAAGCACATGAAAACTGCATATAATTTATTTGACTAAATTTAGAATACTGAAATATTTCCACAATTGTAATTACATTTAAAACCTGTTTCGAATTCAGCCATCATTTTTTCTCCCTAAATTTTCACTACAGCTTCTCTTACAATAAGCAATTGGAGAAATAGTTAAAAATGGACTTTCAGACCAAAAGAAATCATTTTAGACTTGAAAACATTAGTGGGAAAACTCCAAAGGCAACATACTCTGCTCCACTTAAGAGTCTCAGAAGCTTTGCTCTTTCCCTGATCGTGACAGCCACAGGCAAACCCCAGCTTCATGGACTCCCTCATTTGACAGTGCAGAAAAGAAGCAAGCCCTCTATTTGACTCCAAATGTGTCCAATATAGATGCTGATAACAGAGCTTGCAGTATGCTGGAAAACACCATTCTACAAGTCCTTTCTATGTCTGCTTTCAAAACACTCTGTGAATCTCCACATTAGAGCTTGTGACTGTTCATAGCAGAAATATTTAAGACAGACAAAACCTGAAAGCTCTTGCAGTATGCCTACATGCATGTACATCTTCACCGGTGGGTGGGGAGGGGTGACTTGGCAACAATCCTGCTTTTGTGTGCAACGTCTAACCTTTCTGATTTGTCAGGAGATTAAATTAATGCCTCAGCTAAACTGCAGTTACTGGTATCTGTACAGAAACACGGGCTGGATTTTCCTAGCCTTAATAAGCTCTGGTGGAACCCATCATGTTGAGTGTCATGGTGCAGGAACATCTGAATAGTTTTGCATAGCACTAAGCCACATCGACAGAGCTGGTACTGACACAGGCTAATGAGGCATGTCGTACCCAGCCTGGTCCTCTACAGAGCCATTCACGTGCTTCTGCAACACGCTCCCTGCTTTGGGAGGAAGGCACAAAGACATTTGATCCCACTCTGCCTGGAGCTGACTCAGGTACATTGGGCTCATTAGCTTCAGCTTCATGCTGTGTGAGCCAAGACAAATTGTTTTCAGGTCTGGGCTGGCCTTAAAGCCAACACAGTCAAGGTCACCTCGTGTCATGCCCGAACAAAAAAAAAAATAAATAAAAAAATCTAGCTGTATTGGCCCCTACTTGAGACCATACCAGTGAATACATATAAAGAGCAGAGTCAACACCCAGCCCCGCTCGCTACCTAAGATGGCCATGAATAATGCAATTTGGCTACATTTAACAAAGTCCTTAATCTTCTACAGAGACTCATCTCTGTAAAACAGAATTTCTAGGGAAGAGCAATAAAGATCTGATACCCAGGTACACTCATGCAGAGTCCGAGACTATCATAACCTTTACTGCACTTCTGACAGAAATTCTGAGTCTATGGAGAAGAGCCAGTACGTTTGCTGTGCAGTGAGGGGCCTTAAGCACACAGAATTAGTTTTGGATTTTTGCCCAGGTCCCCTTGAAAACAAGAGTTTGGCATTAAATCCTGACCTTAAGTATCATATACAAAGTCATGAAGGGAGCATATGGCAAGCCTGAACACTGACCTACGTCCTGCACATCAGAGGCGCAGGCAATCTGTTGGTCAAGCTGAACAAGATGCCAATGCCATTAGTCATTTTATTGGCAACTGCTCATTGCCTTTAGTTACGCTACAATTTGAGGAAAGGTGTTACTTACACTTTTATTATCAATGCATGCATATTGATATCTATTTATATGCCAATTTGAGTGCTGTATGTTGACAGATGAGTACAAATCATAAATACTTTTAAAATGTTAACGACTTGAGCATCCTGACTGTTCTAGGTGTGAGCCAAATACGTGGAAGGTCATCCCTACTAGGAATGTGCACAATTTGAAGCTTGTAATTATGTCCTTTGCCAAGAGGAAGACTTAAGATCAACTGAAGTAACTCAAGTACCCTATGTATAGCTTGAAAAGAACGAAAACCTGAAATTAGTAACTGAATAGGGTTTTGCACATTGAATATGAAGCCAGGTTGGATGGGGCTTTGAGCAACCTGGTCTAGTGTGAGGTGCCCCTGCCCATGGCAGGGGGGTTGGAACTCGATGATCTTTAATTTAAGGTCCCTTCCAACGCAAATGATTGTATGATTCTATGATAAACTCCTGCCCGTCCTTCAATGAAGGACATTTTTCTTCAATTCAGTTTATTCTCCTATCTTTAAGTTATATGACAGATGCTGATTCTAAATATAGCTTTTCCTAGATGCCTTTCATAAAAATCAAACCAGCAAATTGTGAATTTAAGCATGGCCTTTTTGGTTTTGCATTAACCCTTTTTTTTTTTTAATAATGACTGTTGAGACAATGAGTTTGCTTGAAATGCCTATCTTCAAACTTCACAAAATTCTTGGCTCAGGAATATCACATCTCCTCAGATGAGGAGATGAGTAATCTCAGAATGAAGAATCTAATTCTCAAAAGAAGTGACTCTCTGCACCTGTATTTAGAGCAAACAAAGTTCCTATTATAATAAAAAACTTCAAACCTCTGAACAAACAAAAAAACCCCAAACCAAGCAAATGGTTAAGAAGTTCTAACCGCATGTTTCTCCATCACTGAAAAGTCTAACTTTGCTTCCAATACTGGACTCTGATATAGCTTTTATTATTATTTCATCTTCATCCCCACTAAGCACATTTTAGTAGCAGAGATGTTTTCACAGTGATTATTTTTGCTGCCAAAATTTTCTGGCACAAAAATCACAGAGACAGAGGGTAATGCTTTTTTAAGGCTTGCAACAGCTGCTGTGTTGAAAAGCTATTTTTATTTTAATAAAGAACTACACATTATACACTTACACATGTTAAACTTTTAAGAAAATTCTGTTCTAGAGATTTAAAGAGCTTGAAGTGAAGTGACGTGCTTGGAAAATCTGGCAGATATACAAGGAATTCTGCATGATGCGTTCTTTGTATGAACTTTACAAAGGGTATTTAGAACTTGCTTCTGCTTTACAATGTATTCAGTGCAGTCTAAATTTCAACAAGCAGGAGAAGAATGAGTGTGAACTTGGGCAAAATTGGAATGATTAAACCCCAGACAGCTGTACCATATATGAAGAATAACTTTCCTCCTTATGTATTGAACTGTGCATAATTTGTGTGAAATTCATGAAAGTACTTACACCCTGAAGGAACCGGAAAGACAGGAGGACACTGTCAGCTCCCCCCCATGAGTGCCTGTCTTCATAATCTCCCTCCTCCAGCAAGTACTGACGGCCTTTGTAGCGTTCCTTATCATAGGCAACCCACCTACAGCAACCACACAACAAGAGAAATAACTAGAAGTGGAACAGCTGCACACATGACCTTCCATAACAAATAGATGGGGAAGAGAACATCCTAAGAACAGTAAGATGAGTATCACAGACCCAGCTAGCAAACAAAGCAATGCTTCTTTGAAATCACAACAGGCACCATGAAATGTTCTTTGTGGATCAAAATCTCACCATGTGATTCTTTCCCCAACAACAGTTTATTTGTGTAATGTTTTCCATGTACCTCAAGTCAGCTATATTCCCAAAACCAGTATTTGGTACTACAGAGGCTACTATGCATCTAGTGGCCAAAACACTGTAAGCCACCAATTGTCAATGAAAAAAAACAAGCAGTAGATCTCTTCAGTGTATTAACAAAGAATGAGATTCTGCCCTTGCTGAGGCTGGTGACAAAATGAATGGATTTCAGCAGAACAAAACTTCACCTGCTTATATTGTTTCCTGCTCTAATCTACAAACGTATATTTGATTAGACATAATTGAATACATACACTATATTGCACATGGAATATTTTAGCACTAACAAGTATTTTGAACAAATAGATATGGCTTGATTAAAAGAAGGCACTTCCACATCAACTTTGAAAACTCTAATGGATCCTAATTTGAAAAAGTGCTTTCCCCCTCCTCTTTCTTTCTTGGAAGCATTTCTTTTACTAAAACTCCCTTGTTAAGTATTAGAACTGCTGCACTAATTCTGTCGGCATTGAAATCTGGCAGGCAGGGATAGCTTTACTTTTATTATCATTTGGTTTACATTAATTCAGCTGGTTAAGTTACCACAGTATTAAAAATAAAAGCTGCCACAACAGAAAGAAGGATGATTTTTAGTAATTTGAGGCTTCCCAGATAGCTTAATACATTATGTATTTATGAAAAGGTTATTTGAGTATTCACAATTATGTTTATTTTTAATTTAGTGCTGAAAGTATGTATATTATTGAATCTTTATATTGAGGTATTAACATTGAAATCCCCTAAGAAAAAAAGTAACATTTCTGAAAACTATTTCTTGCTAAGGTCTTTGTCAGAAGCAACCATCCTGCATGCTTTTCAAACAGTCCTATCCTGCTGGGCCTTGGGAGAGGCTGAAAGAACAATGCATGGGGTTGGTAGCTCTCTAGAATAGCTAGAGCTGAGTGGATCTCATGAGCAGTCCACCCAGGGACCGCATCACACAGCCCTTTTTGTGCATGTATGACAGAGGAGCAGGGCAACAGAGGATCAATCTGAGGCCTCAACAAAGGAAAATAAGGGTGGATTCTGAATTCCATATAACATGCAACAGGTGGCAAAGGAAAACCATTAAGACAATAAAACAGTTTACAGATTTCAGAGGCATTAAAACGTCAACTTGAAGACTGACCACACCTACCTAAGGTCATTTCAGTAAATTAAGTAGACATGATCAGAAGTATAAAGCAATATAAATTACAGCTCTGTGTGAATGCTGTCATTAAGGAACACAGTAGCCTAGTTTATCGGCATCCAAATGGTAAACATCGACTTCACACCTCTCTCCCACTTAGTTTTACCCTCCTGTATTCCCTTAGATAAATAAGCCACATGGAGACATTACTTTATCCAAGGCTGATAACTGACAAGAGAAATACATATTCCTTTATATTAAAAATATTTTACAGTGAGAGATTCTAAACACCCCTTAGTGAGCACTTCCTAGCATTTAGTATCATTTCCTATTTTAAAGTAAATAAATACAAAAGTACAATATACTTACACTCCACCAATGACACGTATTGATCCAATTTCCTGAAACTCCTCTTCGTTACCAAACAAAGCTGGGACAGAACCGATGTTTTCTGAAAACTCTTTGGACCACCCTCCAAAGTGAGTTTTCTCATATATTATTATCTAGAAAACACATTGAACAATGCCCTGAGCATGCCCTGAATAGTAATTTGAAAGTCTGAGGGTATATGTTGCTACAGTATGCAACTGTATGCAACCTTCCCCCCACCCCCAACAAGACATCACTAAGAAGAAAATTATGAGTTGCATTCCCCAGCCCTTATGATGCTTGAGTGCCCTAGAAGCTGAAGAGACCCTTTTTGGATTCAGATAAGCTTGTACAGGCTGTTTGCAGACACTGTCACAGAAGGATACTTATTCACACAATTCTATATACATAAATGCACTCTGGAGCTACATGACTGTGATTTATCCTGTAATCCCATGCCTGGGCAGTGTATGTTGGCTTACAGAGAATGCTACCTGGTTACAGCTAGGCACACTGAGCTTGACCCCTCAAAAGTAGACAAGAGGTCTCTGTACTGTGCTGAAGTTATTTCAGTTACTGCAGTTAACACACCCTTTGGATTCCTCATCTGCCAAGCCACACAGATCAGCTACTAATAATATTAATATCTATTGCAA
Organism: Gallinago undulata; assembly: GCA_026546715.1. Lineage (NCBI taxonomy): Eukaryota > Metazoa > Chordata > Aves > Charadriiformes > Scolopacidae > Gallinago > Gallinago undulata. Next base: position 95,644,044 of record JAOTQQ010000001.1, on the reverse strand, counting down.
TACTTATTAGAAAAACTCCTGATTCTTGCATGCATTTGTACAATTAAATTACTTAAAGCATTAGCATTTTTGTGGAGAAACAGAAAAAGGAAGGAAAAGGAGCAATAACTTTGGATTACCTTTCTGCTCCTTAAATCACAAGAGGGTCACAGTCTCACTCATGACTCTTGTGCTGGGATCAGGTACAGGAAGGAAGGGTCCTATTCCTGCCCCTTTCCTCCCCACCACCTCTTTTTTTTTTAAAAAAAACTTGGTACGTTAAATGGAAAAAATCTCTCCAGAGCCCATTCCATTACAGTAACTGATGTATCGGTCAGGAAAATTCTTTTAGTATTGTAAAAGCTTTACAATTTTTCTATAGCAAATTCACATTATCCTAGCATGTAAAAAAAAAACCACCACTACTACTACTACTATATGTCATGAAACACTAGTAAGAAGGTGGACTTGACAACATTAGTGAATTTTCCATCAGCAGTAAACATTGAATACTTAATCAAACATCACATACCCAAAAAAAAAACCACCCCAGTTTAAATAAAGTTTTATTATTTCCACTGTGATCATATTTCATTTTCAGTGTTCTCAGTTCTTACCTTGACATTCATCGGCATTTGTACCTTTAGTCCACCCTAGAAAAAGGATGGGGGGAAAAAAAAAGGTATTTATGTAAAACTTAAAGTTATGCTTTGACATGTATTTTACAGTACTATCAGAGCATGAAGTTTTTGTAATTATACTCACCATTTTCAGTGTTGGCCAAATCAAAAACTAGTTTAAATAGTCGGATAATTCATAAAAGCCAGGGACACTATAAACCTGACTTACGAACAAAATCAGTGCATTGACAAGCCCATAAGGGTGCAAGCAATTCTAAAATATTCTGTCATTGTCTATTAGCACTCTAAAGCAAATATTTACTTTGTGTTTTTTAACTAATTTACATTGACTGATTTTTAAAATGTAATTTTTAAAGCTGCACTGCATATATTTCAAGTTTCTTAAGTGTAAATGATGAAACACTAAGACACTATGGAAGAGACAGAAAACACAGGCTGACATATTCATGTCTATGGTCACAAAACAAATACAACAAATGCATTTTCTCTGGAAATGTTAGCGAGTGATGTTCTGTGGGGGAATGACACACCTACCTCCCATGAGCAACTGAAAAGACAGCTGTTAGGCCTTATTCTTTTGTGGCTCTTAAACAGTTTCTGAAGACTTACTATATATACAGTAGAATTACATGTAATACCCTTTCACATCTCTTTCATATTTAGATCTACATGGTGTCTATCAAAACAAAAATAGCTGCACCTCCCAAGATTTTTCTGCAATGTGCAGTCACAGGAATACTTCTCGGCATTTTTCAATAATACACTTCTCACCTGGTCTTCCATCCCCAGCAGACTCAAGCTGCACCATCAAAAGAGAAAATCAACAACTTCTGAAGTTCATTTAGTTAACGAATTGGTATTGGTTGCAATACGATTACGAATCTTCCAGTTCTGCCTTATCTATCTCCCCTCAACAGCAGCAGTTCCCCAGGAAGGTCTCCCAGTGCTCTCTCTGACTATGTGTTCTTTTTTGTGAAGGTGCAAGCCCTGGAACAAGCAAATGCTGTGCCATTACAACACTGCAAATGCACTGTGGTGGGAGAGGAGTGCAACATGTTTAAGGATTAATTCCGAAAGGATGTTAGAACCTAAGTTATATTTAGATCAAAACCCCTCGGGGAGCAACAGTAGGAAAGGGCAGGCACACGACCTTTCAGGGAATTGTGAAGTTCTCACCATTTTTAAGGGACGCAGAGATTTCACATCTGCTGAAGGAATTTCAAATGGTGAATCGCATTCTTCCAAAACCTTCATCTCTCCCTTGTAATTGAGGTCTGAATAAGCAAGCCATCTGTAACAATAAGGACAAGGAGTTATTAATACCATCATATATATTACAAATACAATGATCTTATTAAAATAATTTTTTTCCATATTCATCAGAGCTAGACAATGTGTTTTAGATACTGCCAGAACATCAAAATCATGCTATATCTAAATACACTGGCAATATCAATGTTAAAAAGACCTCAAATACTTTCCCTCAATCCAAGCTAAACATATGAATGAAAGAGCAGAAAATTATCAATTTGTTCACCTGCTTTAAGAAGCCAGTTTGTTACACTAGAGTATACAAAACCAATGACAGTATTGAGGATTAGAGACTTGTGTCAAATTTTAACTAGGATTACCACTTTCGGAATTAAAAGGCTTCTAACATCAATCCCACTCAGTTTTTTCAGTGAAAATTATTAAAATATGATAATTTACAGCACTCCGTTGGAAAGCAGGCCATCATAATTGTAAAATGAACATTAAAAATACTGAGACTCCTTCAGACTTTTAAATTAGAAAGAAACATGAATGGGGAAGTTAGACAGAACATTAGTAGACCAAATAAGTAATGGAGGAAGAGGCATTAATCCATGTGCACAGTTACTTTCTTAAAACTACACACAGAGCCTACAAGAAGTTAAAAGTTAGACTAAGTTCTATCAAAACTAAGACAAAACTTTAATTCTTTCACCACTTCAAGCTTCACACGTGTATTGTGAGATCACAGGGAAGAAGGCTTGGCTCACATGAAAAGGCAAACTCAAGACTCTTTTTAACAGAATAGCTAATGTCATTCTGTAATGATTTCTAAGAGCAAAGAATTCCCAAACTTCAAGAACTGTGAAGTGTGGCCGTTTACCCAGAGACTATCCTGCTCAATATAGGAAAATCCTGGGATACCAAGGGGCCTGTATCGTATTGCATCATCTCTCTCCAGAAAGCCAGGATATGTCAGTAGCTTAAGGAATGCCTGGACGATGTAATACTGATTTTTTGGTATTCAGCCATTGTGCTATTGTTATAACAGGGCAGGTGACTAGGGAGGCAGTATCTATTCTCCAATGATCTAAAAGCTAATGCTAGTTGAGCTGCTGCTTCTACTTATAGTTACCTGAAGATGGAATTATAGGAGACTTCTGCAAGCAACTAGAGGAAAAATGCCTTCAAAAATTTGGTTCCACTGCTAGAAGCCCACACAGCACAATGCTGAAGTGTACAGCTGGGAACACCTACAGTATGTTAACTGATTTGTAGCAAAAACCCCCCAAATATTGTTCCTATCGCTGACTGACTTTCACCCCTTGATGTTACCCCTCTACCTGCTGGCAAAATGCTATTCAAAGGGTTCAGTACTCACATTCCTGATTTGACACTTATGTAAGGGTTTTTCTCAACATCCAGTTCTTCTAAATTGGCAACTGCACTCTGTATGCAAATAGGAAGTCCCTCTGTACCACCAGCTGCCAGGCAGAACTCTACCTCTGGAACGCCACAGTCCTGCAGAAACAAATGAAAACGTAAGGCTTATCCATACTTGCAGAGTCTGCCCCATTGAAGCGGGGGAAGAATCAGTAATGTTCTTTTCTCCCATCTTTTCACCCTTCTAACCTAACTCCTGGCTTCAGACAATTGAAGGTATTTAAATGAATATGGATATTTTTAGAAAAGCTAAGGGAAGTACAGTTCCAGCTCCCATTAACTTTCCAAGAAAAACTATGTATTTATGCCTGTTGGGCTACCTTCACAAAAAGCTGTTTGAATACTTGTCAAGTAAACGATTCAACAGTATTTACTGATAGTCAAACCTTTCATATAATACTGAATTATTTTTTTTTAAAGACAGTGTTTCCAAATCACACATATACATATACACACGCATAACTAAAACTTTCTAGAAATGTCTAGTACTTCGTTCCCACTTTCCCCACTCAGTGATAATTAAATTCTGTAATACATCTGACTACAATTTCAAGCCATATGAGTTCAATTTTCTGTCATGTTAAAAACTCTACAGCATTTTAGACAAAGAAATAAAAAAACTAGTAATGGAAAATATTTGTTTTGTTAAGTAAACACTTTAGCAATTTTTCTGTTACCATGGAGCAACAACCTCTGTTACCTTACTGAAAGTTTTCTATTGATAGATACGATACTGAAGAACAATTTGTTGAACACATGATCTTCTCTAGAATTTCAGTGATTTTAGTGAAGCACATTAATTTAATAATATTTATATAAAAAACATTGCTAATATTTTTTTGGCATTCAAACGTGTCATGAATCAATGAGGATCTTCTTTAAGGTCCTGCTTCAGCAGCGCATTGCAGAACAGTCTTGCTGTTTCCCTTACCCTCCTGACTCATGGGACCATTTGCACTAGGCCAAAGGGCTTGGACAGCATAAAGAGACCCTGAAAGTCCTAAACATGGCTGGAAGGATATGGTCCTTGCACGTGTACTGGACAAGAGGGACGAGAAGTTGTCCCTGAGGGTGCCCTCATGGAAGCACCTGGTTACTGGATTTGTTGAGGACCCTGGCAGGGTCACATCATGACAGAGATCCCACATGGCCTGTGGCTTCTACTAGACTTGAAAGGCAAAACACAAGAGTTTGCAGAAAAACCCAGCACCAGGGCACAAAAACTCTTAAAGCTGCAGCACCTCAACACCTGCATGTTCTCCCTTTTCACACGGGTTTTGAGTAGAGCTTTCAAATGATGGAGTAACATCCCACCTAGAAACACACCCCCCTTCTTGGTTAGCAAAGTTCTTTAACTGTCAGCAATAAATGTGCAATTGTAATAGATTACTTCAGGATATTATTTCACTTTCCTCATGAGACCTGAAGTAACGCAGTATAGTGTTTTGGCAACTCATATTTCCTCTGTATTGTACCTTGAAAACAATGCACATTATTAGTTATCAGAACAAAAACTACAATACCAGAATTTTTATTTTCCAATGAGCAAACCCAGAGAAGCTAGGGAAAAAAACCCCAAACTTTTAGTACAATGCCAGTTTATGGCAAAGTGCTAAGGAACACCATTTTTCAATTCTAAGTGTATTGCTAGACAAGTCTTTTTTTTTAAAAAAAAAAAAGTCTTCTGATAGTTCACATGTATATGTGTCTTATTAAATCACAACTAAGAAGTATTTGATGTTCTAATTTTTTTTCTAATAATACCTGATAATTCAGAATGATGAATTCTGTGAATCCAACAATAAAGCTTGATATAGAAATCCAGAAGTTGCACCTATAAGAATTCCACAAATAATGATGGCGGACTCTTAATGGTTTCAGATAAATTCTGAAACAAAGTATTTACAAGACTAGACAAGTGGCAAAATAAAGTATCTTTGCCTGCGGGCTCAGACAGAATATGAGACGGAGTATTTTTAATTTTAATTCAGTAGGAGGTTGTTGGGCTTTTTTTTCATTTGAAGATTGGAAAAAGCCAGTCTGTATTCTCTTTTCAAGTTTGCTTTGCTGACTCTGAAGTTCACGAGGCAGGTTCCACCCTCATAGGATGAAGAATGTAGTAGTTCTCCACAGGGCAGGTAAAGCACAAGCACTCATAATAAAATCTCTCCTACTTATCACCATCTCCCTCCAGCCAGATTTTGACAGTCATAAAATAACCTCTTCTCATTGCAATGGCATTTTTGTGACTAGATTAAGTCCACAAATTCCTTTCATAAGGTCCCATGGTCTTTGTCAAAAGCAATTCAAGTATCTATTTTTAAAGGTAATAACATGCTTGAGCAAGAAGTACATTATATTTTCTAAGCTCTTTTATTTAAAATCACTAATATATATTTTGACTTAAATATTGAGTCTGCAGACTGCAGAAAATGGTAAAATTTAGTATTACCGTATGAGATGAACACTCCGTATTTGCAGATGTACAATAAAGTACTATGTCATTAATTTGTATAATTTAAAGCATGTAAACTTTAGCTTGGTAAATATTTGCTCTAGCATGTTCATATTTGCCTGAGCATATTTAATAGGCATCATAACTTTCAGAGGCTTCTTTAACATTCCTAATAAAGCTACCATCTTTAGAAACAAAATGAAAACCACATAGATATGATAGCATTCAGGTTGAGAACTAGATCCTTCAGTCCAAAGCCCTTTCATTTGCAAGGCGTCAAGATTTTCAAATAAGATACCCACATGCAAATCTATTACCACGGAAAACTATTACCACTGTGTTTCAGGCCAGACCCAAAACAGGAAAGTTTCCTCCCTATACCCATCCCCCAGCCCTGCCACCCCCATCACAAGCAGTCAAAACTCATGCCATATTCATTATCCTACTGACACATCAGGCAAAAACTGAATTAAAAGCACAGCAAACAGAACAGGTAGGTAGTTCCTTTCCAATGATAACACACAACCAGCAAATGCTTTGGTAGATCACAGCCTCCAGGCATCCCACTCTGCCTTCCTTTACTCTGCAGTACTCTCCTCCCACCTCCACACAGTTATCCTGGAGCGCCTGTGCTTCCCTTACAGTCTTTTGGAAGCAGAAATGTCTTCAAAAGCACGGGGGATACTCTCAGTAGCTCACAGAGAAGACAATTCCAAAAAAGCAACACACCTCTCAGCAGAAAGGTTAAGGTTTCTTCTGAAGAGGGTTAAGATGACGCTGAAGACCTTAGCATTAAATACTACTCTTTGGTGACATCTCTGACATTCTTCTAGTCCGATCAAAGAGCTCCACCATAAGTGAGAGACCCAGAGCCTTCAACCCCCTCAAGGTGGTCTTAGCCGTTTCCTCTTCTTCTGGATCTAGGATTATAGCCCTAACAGCACCAGCAGGGCTAATAATTTGAGCACTGTTAGGTCTTCTCCTTGGAACTGTAAGCTGCAGCAACTGAAGGGATCAAAATAGCCTATTTAAATGAGGTAGCCTTTTATGTCAATAACAGGACAAAGAATTACTCAAGTCTGGCTTCTTAAGCTAAATGCCACAACAGTGATGAGAGAGGAGTCCATTGAAAACCAGGCCTCCGCTCTGGTATTCACATGGTTGCTAATACAATCTAGACATCTAGACATGCATCTTACTTTTGATACACAATTTGTCCTTAGGATATGTCAGCTTCTGCAGCATTTTTTATTTTAAATCTTACTTTCTGGCCTTTTTTATCCATTTGTAACTTTCTCCCAGTCCTCCTGCCGTGTACCACTCTTGCTATTACCCATCACCACCAAACCAAACTACAGAACTCAACCGGGCTGATAGTAAAATAAAATAATATTAAGGAAATTAGAGATTACTGTCCTGTAAATACCATCTACCCAATGAGGCAATCCGAAGCTACCAGGTGTCTTTCCATGGCATCTGACAAAGTAGTCGCAGCTTGAATTAGTAACTTCTTTTCACCTAGCAAACCACACCAAAAAAAAAAAGAAACACACCCTTCACATAATACTGTGAACATTCCCATTACAAGCGCTTTGCTTAAGGAAAATCCACAAGGAATCCAGTTATTCCCTGCCTAACTGTCTTGCAGAGATTACAAATGTCTGTTTCAGATCTCATTACCCTGCAAAATAGTGGTTTAAAGGATTACTCCAGAATGGAAATATCAGCAACTATTGTCAGCTCTTGTTTTTGGGAAAGGAGCATTTAGGACCATTTCTGAGCTTCCAGGAACAGAAAGAAAAAGCCCTCCAATTCCATAAGATTAATATATGCCTCTCTCAAATGAGAGAACTGACTTGGCTAAACAGACTGTTCTGCAGGAGCTGCATTGAACCTGCATCTGCAGGCAGATTTTGCTAGCTTAGGCTCCTGTTGACTTGCCTTGGTGGAATTTAAACTTCCCATTACTTCAAAGAGGTCTTCTTTTTACCAGTTGCATGATCTGTTCCTTTGGGATCTTTTCCCCCAGCCTCCTAAGTTCCTTCAAATTAAACACACATGGATACATTTAATGTGTGTATCCATAGTAAGTCAAGCCACAGGCTAACCACAAAGCTAACAGAACCTTTGCTTTTTGTGGAGGCTTGAAGCCAAATCAGAGGAAGAAGCTACTGGCAGACTGTTTCTCAGCAAACTAACATCTGCCAGTAAAAAAGTAAAAAATAAAAATAATATTAAATTACCTCCTACCGTTTCTTTAGTAAACATATGCTTTTTTTCTCTTCTGGCAAGCCATTTTCTTCTCAAATATTTCGCCAATTTTCAAATCTGCTAACTAAAGGCATCTGACCAAGCCTTTAAACAAGCACCACCAAAAGCCAGTTGAAGAATCAGAAAACAAGCCAGACAGCCCAGATGCACAGCCAGTATGACCAAACTGGGCAGGAGAAAAGCCACTGAGCTACCCAGCCTATGAAAAAGAGAATGACAGTAAAAACATGTGATTCTTTAGATCACATACACACAAGCTGCCTGAAAAAGAAACAGCAATTTGTCAATTAAAACTAATGCCTATATTTAAAAAAAAAAAAAGGAAAAAGAAAAAAAGAAAAAAATAGCACTTTGGAAAACTACATTCTAAAAGTAGTTCCACAGCAGCTGAAGTAAAACCTTATAAAGACAGATTCTTTCACAAATCAAGGTTTAGAGGACAAAACCCAACCTGTGGGCTAACAGCAAGTCTTCCCACCAAACAAGCATACATGCTAGAGGTTTACGTTACACAAGAAACAGTGTTGATTTCTGAACTAGCATACTGTAATAAAGTTTTCCATCTGTGTTCCATACAAATGAATTACATACTGGGAGAAGAACAATGCTTGAACCTATTTAGCTGTATTACTAAGATTTTTATCGGGCAGGATGAAGTTAACCACAGTGCCTTTCCTATCGGAAGGCTTTTCTTTGATACCCAAGACACACCCAGCTTTCCTTGCCTTCAGGCTATAGTTCCCTTTGTTATTGTGGTAATTCTTTAATTACTTAGCTGCCTTCCACATTATTGATCAATATTCATGTTTCATATTGGTCAAATGTTTTTAATTTGTTTAGCTCAAATAAATGTTACCCTCATTATTCATGCAGTCTCTTTTGAATTTATTTATTTACAGTTAAGTTTTAACAAGAGAATGAAAAAGCATTTCTAATTGTTATGACATTATGGTCCTGTACTGATGACAAAAAGGTTATCAGTTTTAAAATGATCTCTGTACCAGCAAAGAACAAAGAAACACTATTTTTTTCTGAAAAGCTTTCACATTGCAATACAAATGATAATTTTCTCGCAGTAAAGGGCCATTGCCCTGTAAATAACTGGAATGTTACGCTAAACAACAAGAGCACTAAGCCTTCTTAAATCACACGATCTGGGAAATATATTCCTCATTCACTGCATAACAATGGATGCATTATATTTAGTTTTAGGCATTTGATTCCTATCTTTTCAACAAAACGCCTTTTAAACTCTGGCTGTACAGAGCGCCAGATGCTGAGGTGTACCACTTGTCCACATGGAACCCCTACAGACAGCACAAAGCTGCAGAGGGAGCAACAGTAAGTTTTGGAGGCTATGCCACACTAAGGGGATTGGAAAACCAACTGCTAACTTGTGCAGCAGAAGCCACGCAGACACAGTAGGTAGTTTAAGCTTAAGATAAACACTTCTTTGGAAAAGACAAATTGATTCCATTTAATTTCAATTAACTGGACAGGTAAACATCTAAAAGGAAAGGAGTCACTGTGTCAGGTAAAGATAGGGGCAAAGAAAGAAAATCCACCTGCTCAGGAAGAAAGAAATTTATCACAGCAAAATCCCTGGAATTTATCTTGAAGGTAAAAAATTGTGATTCATAGCAAATTTTAATAAAGTCAGAAACACAGCATATACAGATTGTCCACTGCCAGTAATACACCACTATTGCAAACACATTAATTATGTATGTGCGTATATTATTAACAAAGTCTATACCTTTGTTACATGTTTGATTGAACCAACTGTGAGGTTTCTTCGACGATGTTTCACGCCCGGGAGATCCCAAAGGTGATCCAGCACAGTCTCTCCTTCTTCTAGTACGTATTTCCGACCCTGGAACTTTGGTTTCTCATAAAAAATCCAACTGTAATAATGATATCATGAACTGAGTTGCTGCTGTTAGGTAAGATTGTCCTTATACAGCATATTTGTGGAAAGCTCAGTAATGAGCTTATCAAACCAACTATCAGACCTTTCTTATGCTGTGACTCAGTAGTCACATTCACTTTAGGAATACAGAGCTTGTACTTCTGTACTTTAAAAGAAAAATATACCGTTCTCCTCCAGGACACAGCCTAACATAACTTAAAATATTAAGTGTATAAAATGCAGCTAAACGAGAATGTAAATAAAAAGCCTTATTTTACTGGAACAAATACATTAATTAACACATGAAAACATGTCCTGCTCAGGCAGATACCATGCAAGGTATAAAACATATACATACTAATAACAGCATTCAATATTTCTTAGGACATGAAAGAAATGTATGCAAAACCAAACAAGGCTGCCTCAAAACTGCATAAATGTGACATGCATTGTTACTATGGCTGACAGTCAGAAACATTCACTGTAAACGCCACCAACTAAATTCCAGTGCAACAACTGACATGGTCCAGCCCCAGCTTCCCAAAGCAAACGGAGAAACACTTGCAAAATCTACCTTAAAAGTACTCATATATCCTTCTGCATCCACATTCCTTTAAGTGCTACATTATAAACACCAGCTGAGATTGTTCATTTCACGGTCCTTTTGAAACAGCTACTGTATAATGAAACTGAAGTGTAAAAACAAAAAACCCATTTTCTTTGACAAACACATGCTTCTAGTGACAACTATGGCTGTTACTGTCTCAGCACTTCAGGCAAGAAGTTTAAACTTAACTGTGATTCTATTAGAAACTTTCTGTTTGAAGCTAGTTCCCAGGAGAAACTGTAATATGTACTGCAGCATCTGAAGCCTTGTTTCAAGCTTTTTTTCATTGGTATCAGTCTAATTATAAAGAAAGAAAAAGACGCTCTTGCAGATCAGACATGTGCCATAAATAAAAAATGAAAATAAATAAAAAAACCCCCAACAGTCTTTTGGAAAGACTTTATTTAAATATGACCTGTATTTCTTACCATCCTCTAATTATCCTAAGTAATGCTCCAATGGGAAAGATCCAGGAGGTGGTATCTAGCACATCAGAATAAACTTCTTGTTTACTTTTATTGCCATAAATATCATAAATAATAATCTGAAACAACATACAATGCATACGAATGAGGCCCATTTCAACATACAGTATAGACAGTTATTTTTTTGCTTGGAATAAAACCCATTTCACTTTATGCCCACTCAACTGATATGCTACACGTTTTCTCTACTGAACTAAACCAGCAGCTGCTGACAGAAATACAGTAAAATTACTAGTGGGAGGATTTTTAATAATATAATCTCATTATTAGCATGTGCATACATATACACTATTAAAATAGAGAAAACTAGACTAATAACTTTAGATGCTTTCCTTTCAAAAATTTTCGTGTAACAAATGATTCCATGTGTCAATTGGATTGTGTGGCATAAATTTCGCTTACCTTTCCTGGTCTTGCATTGTATTTGAGACTTGCCCTGTCAATGAGGTTCTGAAATTAAAAGGATACAGAAAACAACTATTAACAATGGCACAAAGCATAGACAGACTATTCTCGGTCTACTATTCCTTATATGTGTGCAACTGTCACTGATAGAAACAGCCAAGATTTGTTTCACCGTCATTCAGAGCTGGTGTAAATAGTTTAACAGAATCAAACAATCAACAGAAAGAAGCAAGTGCTAGAAAGGAAGAAGTATTAGAGAAGTTACAACTTCTGGAAATATATTACCCTTTCTCTGTAAACAATAAACTGCATGTTTCAACAGTGGCAAAACCAAAACAGGCCCCTACCACAGACTGAAATATTCCCAGCATGAGCAGGCTTTATTCTTCAGTTACACATATGGTGAATGTGGCCTTTTCCGTTTCTAAATATTGGAAGAACTGTTTCCATGCCCTCATCTGCCATTGCTTTAAATAAATTAAAAAAGAAATGCTAATCTACAGAAGTAGCTATATTACTTGCTAACTGAGCTACAATTTGTAGAAGACTCTGTGATGAAGCAATCAAACAGACCAGTAACAGGTGTTTATATTTTTTTGGATAACACAGCTCTACTAATCTCAGAAGTAGAAGACAAGAAAGAACAATTTTCATACAGAAGGCAGTTCTAACACTTTCAGGTTGAAATGTCCTTAATACAGACAAGTCCGTGTTTTGCTACTATACAGATTTGCTATGATGCATATTTTCCTACTTTATTTTCTGTTCACATCTTCTGTTTTACAATTAAGTCACTTTCATCTGTGTGCTGAACCAAGAATACTATGTTTTCTAAATTATTTTATCAGAAGACTTTTTTTTTTAAAGCTATTATCATAAACGAGAGCAATTAGGCTATTTAAGATCAAAGAATTAACATTTAAAAGGGAGCAAGAACAGGGAGGCAGCAATTTTGAATGTGGGCTAATCACTTTGATTATTAATATGATGTGACACAACATCTTACCGCTGACAATTCTTCCAGTTTTGGCATGGTGTTGTCTTGAGACCAATGAATCTTTGGCTGCAACATATCCTGGAGAATGCTTCCAAACCTGGTCCCCTTCTCAGAGGAGCAATTGCTGGCAGATTTCAAATACTGGTAGTACACACTTGTAGGAGGAGGCTTGAGGGCAGCTTCCACTTGCTGTGAAACTGGCTTACAAGGTGTCTGACTGGGAGAAGCCACATCTGAAAACAGTTCTGGTTGCTCCTTAGAGTCAAATTGTTCTTCTGAAAGAAGAGGTGATTGTTTAGGAAACAAAGATCTGGTTTGGTCATTTGATAGAAGGGTTGTTTTTGAATTCCCTCTCCACTGACTGGAAAGACATTCTTGTTCTCTATCAACATCAGGCATATTTTCTTCATACGATGATTCTTCCTCCTCCTCATCCTCCATTCCCTCCTCCTCATCCTCTTTACTGAACCGAGTAGTAAACTGTAAGCGTTCAGAAACTGACTGGAGAAGGGACAGCACAGAATTTTCCTCAGTATTATCTTTAGATGTTCCACTAGGACGGCCTTCTGGTGACACGCCTGTGGAAAGTAAGTCTTCTTGGGAGCTGTCATCTTCATATATTGGAGACAAAGAGAAAGGATATACTCTACAGCGCTTGGCCTCCACGTTCAGAAATGACTCTGAGCTATGGCTATCAGTTGCTTCATTCAACTTGTTATCCTTCCCATAAAGACAGGCTAGCTCATGTTTACTCTTTGCTCTTTCACACACTATATGATCTATATTATCCAAAGGCAGAACAAAAGAAAGCAAACCAGTTTGAGTATCGTCAGTCGAGACAGCTTTGTTCTCAGTTTGAAGGGCACCTTCATAAATTATAGTAAAAGAATTGTTTTCCCAGTGTTCAATTAGTGGAGAAATGGCCAAAGGTTCTGTTGGTTCCTTCATGTCTTCACTACAGTCCAGACCATTTTCTTCAAGTTGATAATTTCTCTTCATGTCATGATCCTTCATTTGTACCTGCTTCAGATTCTGATTACTTTGGACAAAAACTGTGTTGAAGCAGTTTTTCCCTTCACTGCCCTTTCCAATAATAGACAATTCTGGTACAGAAAACTTTGCATTTAATCCAGTATTAACCTCTACTATCTCACATGCCCCTTCTGCTAGTTCCTCTTTACTCTCTACTGCCTTTGGATCTTCTAAGGGTGCTTTTGCTAATGCAGGTATTTCTTCTGCAGCCTGTCTTTTGCAGTGTTCACCGTCTTCTGCGTTGCTTTCCAGAGAACCCCAAGGACTGCTATTGTCTTTGGGTTCACTCTGCATGCTGACACGTTCTTCATCAGGCATAAAAGATGACAAATTAACATTTACAGCTGGCAGCAATGTGCACTCTAGCAAATTTGTATTATTGCATGAATTTTTTAACTGCAATGACAGAAGCATCTCTTCTGTCATAGTAGCATCTCTGCGTATTAAATGTAAAGATCCATCAGATTTTCTACTAGTTGCTGATACTCCAGCTTTGCCACACAACTCTGCTGCAGCCAGACCTTCACACACCCTCTTACTGTGTCTCTCTTTGGCTGGTGTCATCAGATCCGATTCTGGCCTTGCTGCACTATCAGTGGGTAGAAATCCATTTGTTTGACATGTAAATGCATTATTTGGTATCTTTTCACCTCTTTGGGACCAATCTATGCCATTTTCCCTACTACCTGGAAGTAAAGGAAGACCTAAGCAATCTGTCTTTTCACAGTTTACAGCTACACTCTGAGTTTCCACCTCCTCTGTTGGTTCCTGTGTTTTGGCAGGTAACTTCATATCTGGGTTTAAAATCTTTGGGGTTTCAGCCTTATGTTTGGGCTCAACCATTTCAGAAGGCCTTTTATTCTCACTGCCTTGCCACTGATTGGATGCCAGTTTTTGTTTGGCTGAGTTAATGACTTCATCAATTATTTCTTTTGCTTTTAGAGCTAGTGCACTATGTAGGTCAATTTTATCAGGGATGTACGATAGTATCTTTTCATCTTGATTATTTGTATCCACTGTTTCATTTCCTGTAAATGAAGATAAGCCTCCTCTGCTGCTCTCATTAAAATGTTTTAATGATGGCACAGTTGACTGTATTTCTTCTGCTTTCATTTGTACAGTTCCAGCTTTCTGATCATTTAAAATACCTGCATTCATTAAACCATCCTTGCTTCCACAACGCTGGCAGACACCAAGGGCTTGTTTTGCTATTATTTCTTCTATAGCCAAGCGTAAAACTGAGTCCACTATTTCCTCAGCTTTTTTAAGCAAAACATCACCATCTTGGAATTTAGCACATTCTAGTCCTTTCCCATCAGTATCTTCCTGTAATTCCTCAGAACAGAGCTCATTTGACTCTGCAGGTATGGCAGCTGTTTGATCATTCATCACAAAAGTGGCTTCTGAGATGGCAGAAGTATGGTTACCAAGATTCACCTGTCCCACCGCACTTCTGCATACGCTCTCAGTACAGGCTGATTCAGATGCTATTTCCAAAGATTTCAAAGGACAGATAAGTGATGGCATTGCCTCTGTCAAGATAGTGCCATCAGCCTGTTGTGCGGAGGAGACCTCCTCTGCCCCATTACCAGCTCTGTGACTGGAGGAATAACTGTTCCCCTGAGCAACACCCACTGTTTCCAAGACAGAAATGGAAAGATCAGAGGCTTCTCTGGATCCCAGAGTAGGGGAAGAGGGCCTGGGGATGCAAACACTGCCCCCATCTACTCCAGCAGAAGAGCAATCAAGTTTAGCTGCACTAAGCTCACGTTCCAGAGAACCAGCCAGGCATGAAGCTCTCAAGTCTTCTGAGCAAAGTGGTGCCTCAGTCGTTCTATCCTCAGGGATTATTCTCCTAAACTCAGCAGCTGGAAAAATAAAGCTGTCCTGTTCAGAAGGAGCAGACCATCTAGCAGGCTGGCCATTTTCAGAGTTAGCAGCAGGAGAAGGCATTTTTCCTTGGTTAACAGATGAAGAATCAAGTACTGTGGGAGATATTCTAGGATTATTACTGTTTTCCTTCTTGGAAGAAAAATTAATTTGCCTATATTCGGAAATGAGTGGAGATTCAGAAATGATGTCAACATCAACATCTTTTTCACAGTTGAAAGCAGAATGGTTGGTCAAAGGTCTTTCTCCATATCTTAAGGCAGAACAAGAAGCCTCCAGAATGTTTTCTTCTGACTTAAAAATATGAGAGGGAAGTTCAGAGACATAATCCTTACACTCAGAAGGAACAAGAGCAACCTCAGTCATACCAGTCTTGTTGATTTCAGAAGCAGCAGGAGTATGACGACCATCTGTCCTGTCAATGCTGGTTAAAGAGCAAGGTGCAGGCTTTGCTGTGTTATCTTCTGTGAGTATAACTAATGCCTTGGCAGGAATGTCTTGAAGAGTTTCAAGGGAAACAGGTCCACAGTTGTGGACAGGAACTGAATTTTCCAAGAGGCTCATCTCTACAGGCTCAAAGGATTTGCTCTTCTCACACTCAAGATCAGGACGAGGAACAGTCTCTCGCACATCTTCTAAACTGAATTCTCTTTTCCCTGTAGTTTGATTTTTGGTCTTGCAACTAGGATGAAGAGAAGCTGAGCAACATCCTCCAGTTTCGAAAGAAGACTTGTCAGTAACAGAGAGAGGTGCCGTCAGCTCATCGAAGTTGGACTTCGTACTCTCACACACATGTACGCATGATGATAGATCGTCACGGTTTTCCGCTGCAACTTCGGATAAAACCTTCATGGTTTTCACACCCTCAGTTTCTAGACAAGGTAAACCAGTCTGCAGTGTGGCGGTATCCTTTGAATTCTCCACAAAGGTTAACTGGTGATCATTTTGTACGTGCATTTGTTTCCCTAAATCACTCAATTCTTCATTACAAGTCTCCCTGCCCATGACTAGATCTTCATCTTTTTTAATAGATGACACTGAAGCAGTTAGATTACCTCCAGCTACACATTCCTCTCCTCTGGACTCCATGCTAAGTGAAGTGGGTATTTGTTCATCAACAGGTAAAAGAGCAGTAGCAAGAAAGTTCTGTGAATTTTGCTCTCTTTCTAGAGCTGCCACAGTTTTCTGTGTATTGCTTTTTCTTGGATCACTCTCTTTATTTGCACCACTTGTACGCTGATCTGCTTGTTGCCGAAATGTAGTGGCACTGGAATGAAGCGTCCTAACATCCAACGTTAGCTCCGAGTGACCATCCATTTGATGATTACAGCAATGGCCTTCCTTACTCACCTGTATTTCTTCAGTAACTGTCTTATTTTTTGATTTTGGTGAATGTAAACATTCATTCTGCATTTCCTGTGTGGACTCCTTATTAGATGCTTTATGACAATGATTTGCTTTGTCAAAGTTAGAAGTGGCATTTTTGTCTGCCTGAAACTGAGCTTCTGCTTCTCCCAGCAGTCCAACTTCTTTTCCAACCAAATCACTTGCAGAACTCACGTTAAGGGAACTGTTAATCTGGGAAATGGAACTGGTTATGATGTCATTGTTTCTGCTACTAGATGACAGTAAGGAATCTAGTGAACATGTCCCTTTAACATATGTTGCAGCTAAAGCAGGTTTATGTTTTAAGTCTGTCTCACGAGATGATTCAGTAGATGAAGTTGTGGTCTTTTCAGTTACTTCATGTTTACTGGTACCCATGCAATGCTGAGCATTACCAGACTTTTTCATTCCCATTTTAACTGCAAAAGAATTTACTATGACATCATCTTCATGATCTTTACCCTCATCTTCTCCATTTCCTTTTATTAAGTGTGCTGATTTCAGAGAGACAGTTGTTTGGATTTGTCCATTTTCTTTGACCATTGAACCATTTCTGGCCTCAGTATGTTCTTCTCCTTTTTCAGCCATTTCTGACTGATTCTTCATTAGCTGCCTAATCCTTGCAGAACCTCGATACGTTGCATAAGTGACTGCGGGTGCTTCTGGCTTCCGTTGCATCTGCCTGTAACAAAGATCATCATTATCAGCACAAAGAAGACCATCTAAATAGCTAGTATGATAATAAAGGTTAACACAAACTGTAGATCATAGAATCATAGATTTGTCTAGGTTGGAGGGGACCTTTCAGATCATCTAGTCTAACCGTAAATCTAATGCTCACAAAAGCCATCACTAAACTATCCCCAAGTACTATATCCGCCCATCTTTTACTATACTGTTCTCCTCCACAGGTTGGCACAAACTGTAGATTGCACACAATGCTATTTTCCTCCTTTTTCTGCTCTTCCTAAATACAGGTTTATGTGACAAATGATTTGTACACTACCTGTTTCTGAAAAAGTCAACTTAAACTATAAGCAAAAAGTAGGTATTTCTATAAATAACTACTATCACTTGCTTTCTACTAGAGAATGGAATTACTATTTACAGATCAACACTTGCAGTGACAGAAATAAGCACGCTTTTGTGAAGATGTTATACCCTACTAAAGCATGTCTATACTTTAAAACTGAAAAACTATTACTGTACTAATGTTCATTAAAATATTTACTTGAAATTTAAATTTTTACTCAAGCTCTCAACATAAAGAACAGGACCAGGAGAAGCAAAACATGTGGAGAAAATAAAGTATACAACAGGAAATGCTTTCTGAACCACAGCTTAGTAAGGAAAGAAAGTGAATGGAGATCAGGTAAGAACGAAGACTGCTTGAATGCTGGAAGAAATACCAAAACGGGAAGATTAGAAATGTGACAAGAACATGGTAGATTTAGCCATTCATTTATTACCAGGAAAAATGAACACACAAGCTAACAAACAAAAGAATCACTAAGGAAAACCTGTAAACCTCATCCTTCACTGCTCTTTCTGAACACTATGGATAAATTCAGAGCATGTCACTTAAAATTTTCTGAAAAGACAGGTTTTCTTTTTTCTTAAAACTAACAGACATCACAGATACTCACCATTCTCTCTAATGCTTCTGTCCTTCCCCCCTATTTCTTATAACCCCCTGTCAGTTAAAGAATTCTTACAAAAATCGGGCAGTGGTAATACTAATATGACTGTCAGCTTTTCCATTCTTCACCTTAGGACAAAGAAGATGCTCAGACTGCGCCAAAATTCCATTCTACTCAGCTCACACCTAAATTAAGAACAAACTCTTCCAAACTCTTATCCAGCCTGACCCTATGTCTGTTAACACGGTGACTGGAAGTGACCATTCACCTGCCTGGGAAATTGTCACACTGCTTTCAGAAGAGTCTCTTTAAAAAAAAAAAAAAAAAAAAAAAAGAGTCATCTAAGGTTCTGATTTCTAATATAAAAGCAATGCAATAAGTAAAAAATACCTTTAAAGCATTTTCAAAAGCTCTGCAGCTTACCATTAGTTCACATTTATTGAGAAGTTATTACAGTTCTAGATTTGAGGACAAATAAGTGAGAACTAGAGCATAAATTTATTTTATTTACTTAACTTTATTCAGTTAAGAAAAACTGAACAATAAAATAAATAGTTTTGTTAATTTGAGTATCATTGAGTAACAATAACTTAAAATATTGTTTATATGGATTTTGAGTATGTATTCTCTCAATAGGTACAGAAAAATATAGAAACCGAGTGGTTTTATCGATCTCAAATAGAATCTATTTTCTGTCTTGGTTTTAGAGGCCCATGTACTTCAATAATAATTTTATTTTGAAGAGGGAACATAATACTATTTAAAGTCACCGGTAAACTCCCTCCTTGTGAAATATTTGGACATGCAGAGTATAAACACATTAAAAGCGAAATTATTCATATACATAAACATTAAAATAGAGATATAACACTCATTTATGTGCATGTTTTACATTGACAGTTATATTTAATATCCCAAAATATGGTACTTAGACATTATGAGAACTTGAAAATTAAATTTGTATTTGGATGATATGCAATTTACTCCCTGGTGGAGGCCACAGCAGAATGTCACTATAGGTTTTATTAGCCAGGTATATTAAGTTATTGAGGAAACAGGAAATGTGTGTATAAACACAAAGTCTCCCAAGAATTTGCAATGTTAGATACCGATATTTGATCTTCTATAGCATTAGTTTGGTTTCCAGAGGTACCAACAGTGGTAGCTCCTAAACACGCACACCATTTGTTTAAGCTGCTGTCTTCAGAGCAATCTGCTCTATGGAGCTCTGCACACAAACTCAATCCTGACTAGCTGAAGCACCACTTCAGCTGCAGAGCCTCATCCAGTACGTGGCCTCTGCCAGTGTCTCCCAACACACAGCTCTGCTTTCCTGCAGACTTGCCTCTACCAAGACTTTCTGCAGTGGATGCTATTTTAAGAAGGAACCAGCCTCTCCTCCACAGACATGGCAACTTCATGATTTCTGACCTTTGATAAAGAATTTGCTATTCAGTATATCATAAAAAAATTGCAGAGACCTTTTAGTCCTAATGCATTTACTTTTAGAGCACACTTTTAATGCACAGTTTTAGAAGTGTGTTCAATCTGAAAGCTCACACACAACAGCAAGCCATTTAAAAAATGAACATCCATATTCCTATGCAGCAGCAGCAATTCAGCTCTAAGTCTTATGAAACAGATTTAGAAGCAGCCTGTGTCACAGAAAATCTTTTGAAAGTGTCACTAGAGACTTGTTTCATAGACATTTAAAGTAACAATTCATTTCTGATCACCAAAAGAATATGTCAGTTCAAGACTTACCTTAAAAATCTCTTTGCAACTTTTAATTTTTTTAAAATCATTTGAGGATACAGATGAAAGCCTGATTATACACAGAACCCAGTGTGTATTCTGTCATATATTTCAAATACTGGAAGATTCTCTCTTTCCCTGCTTCGCAGGAAGCTATTCAATTCCCTATAAAGCCTTAATTCAGTTTCATAAAAGACTGTTTGACAGCAACCAGAGAGGATGTCAACATGAGTTACATTAAGTTTGTCAAAAGTAGGTGCTTGTAGAGATTTCTTCTATTCTGAAAGAGAAATAAGAAGTTCAAGGGGGAACTAACTCGAGAAGGGAGATGAACATTTTCTGACATCTCATATGACAGACATCTTGTGTACCTTGCCCAAAAAGTGGCAATAGTTATAAAACAATCTTGTTAGTTTTGAAGCCCTGAAGAAGGAGTAAACCTACTACCTTGAATGTCTCATCTCCGGGCATCCATTAAGCCTAAACTGTTTGCACCTTTTTCAAGTGTATGTCGTCAAAATGGTGACCCCTCCAATCTTTGTATTTGTAATCTACAATAACATAGAAAGCAGGAAACCCTAGACTATTTTCAAAAATATGGAGAAAGATCATACAGCATGATACAGCACTACATGGGTACAGCACCTCAGATCCCCAGGCAGCACAAATTCATTTGTACAGCATGACATCCACGCTAGGAAACCCTTACAACCAGCTTCCCTGCTTAGCTCCAGGCTCAGCAGCGCCGAAGCGTAAGCAGTGCTGGCTGGCCTGGTTCTGCACCATGCAACACTTGGCTCTCCCAAGACATGAAATGACCATTTTCTTCCTTATACCTCACTCTTCTATATATTTTTTCCACAGCTCAGCAGACTCCTACTTTTTCACACATACATGTGCATGTTGCTCCTAATCTCCTCTCATAGACTCTTTAGAAGTAGCTGCCAGAGCAGAGAGATCTGCAGGCTACAGGCTGAAAACTACTGATGTAAATCATTACGTCTCTTGTGGTTCCAGTCTACCCCTCCCTGACTACTTTAAAATTATGCTATTGTTTGTTTTAATTTTTTCCACTTAGCTTTTTTCCTACTGCATACTTAACTGACAACTTTTTTTTAAATTATGTTAAGGTCCTTTGTCTGAAAACAACTGTCTTAAAGTCACTTTGAAAAACTTTCTGGTGGAATCCAACTTATCCAACCAGCTGGTTTCTACACTCATAAATGGAAAAAAAATAAAAGCCCTTACTTAAAAAGAAGACATTGTGGGCTAACTGAAAAGTTGCCATATACAACTTAGATGAAAGAAAATTATTTTTTAGCCAGAGGGGATAGCTTCATGATTTAAATCTGAAGTTTGAAATACCTAGTGTCCTGGGACTTCAAAATGTATATTTCAAAAGGTCAAAAGTTTGGCTGAACAAAGTGATTTGCACACAGTTGATTCGGCAGGAAATTTCAAAGCTAATGTTCCGTAAGGACAATTAAGAGTCAATGACAATTTTAATAAAACCAAATGTAGTCTCTGTGACCTAGCAAGGAATGTTTTTCCTTCCCCTTGCCCTTCATGGTTCTACTTCTTGATTATCTTCTACATCTGAGAAAATAATCCTACTCTTTGAGTGTGAAGGAAGAAAGTACAAATCGAGGCTGACCCAAAACACTGCTGGACCAAGCTGCGGGACCAAGACTGGGACCAAGGGCCTGGGATCACACCCAGCTCAGCCAACCTTTCTGCGGGAAGTATCTATGGACACCTACCTGCTGCTTTTGCGCCCCCCCCCCCCCGCCCCGAGTTTAACCAGCCCTCCCTCCCTTCTCTTCTGTAACACTCAGATATTCAGGTGCTCTAATGCTTTTGACCTGCCTCTTCCAGGGAGCGTGGACAAGCATGGCCTGTGTGGCCTCTGCAGCAGTTTGCCGCATACTGCCTCACGCTGATGTGTGAGGAGTGGTTACAAGATGCTGCAAATCCCAACGAAAAGCAAATGGCATTCTGAAGATGAATGGCACAGAGTTACCTTGTGAGAGATAGCCTCGCCGTCGGGCACAGAGCTGTAATACAGGCTGGAAAGGACCCCAGGAGGTCGTCCAGTTCAGCCCCTGTTCCAAGCTGAGCCAACCAGACCAGGGTGCTCGGGGCCTTGTCCTACCAGCACTTCTGAGAACCTCTGAGGTGGGGCCTTTTGGGACAGGAGCCCAGGGTTTGGCCACCCTCATGTTGTCTTTCCCCACATCCCACATGCCCATTGCCTCTCGTCCCAATAGCACATGTCTCTGAGCAGAGTCTTCCTCCGTCTCTTCTAAGGCCCCCATGAGAGAGCTGAGGACAGCAGTAAGGTCTTCCCTTAGCCTTCTCTTCTTAAGGCTGAAGAAAGCCAGTCCTCTTGGCCTGTCCTCATACGTAATGAAGAATTAAAGCTAGCACACCCCTCTAGTCTCAAGCAAAATCATAGCTTCAGATGCATTAAGGAAACCAAAGGTTTTGTCATCGGGATGGCAGAAACAAGGAAGTTATTCTTCCCTTTCACAAAGACTGATGCCGGGGAGTCAGGCAGGTATCAGCAGGAGATTAGACTGGGACCTGCCTATGAGTGTTACACAGGTGCTGTGTGTGCTCTGAAGAGGCAAACAAAGATGACTATGTGGAGTTCTAGCAGCCCAACTGCCTACTTAAAAGCAGGAACCCGTTGATGGCTCTCTCTGATGCTACTTGCCACTCCAACTACAGTAAAGATGAAGGTGTGAGGATTAAGCCCTTAGTGACAAGCAAAGGTTTAGGAGGCCTGAACAATTACATTGCAGGTAGCTCCTTAACTTCAAAAATCACACTGTAAAAATGTAAACAGTTGAAAAACCCTATTTAAAAAGTTCAGTAGGAAAAATAACCCAGTGAATTCATTTTCAGCTTAATTAATTTAGCTCAATTTTGCATCATGCATCTGTTATGAATTGCTCTTAAACTGCAAAGCTTTCATCCTTCAGGAACACAGAAATCTTTGCTTTCATGCCAACAAGAACCTTTCCTTTGGCCCACATCCCAGCTCTGGGCAGGTACCCTTCTCTGGCCGGCACGCCTGGGCCTGCATTTCTCCTATGGCAGAGCCCTGAAATTCACTCACCCCCACTGTTGGAACGGACAGCTAAATCTCAGCACAGCACCTATCTCAACAAGGTCTCAGCAGACCCACATAGGCTTGGGCTCTCATCAAAATTTGAAAGTCTGTGAGTACTGTTAAAGAGTACCTTGTTCAGATTAAGGTATGCACAGAGATGTGTCTGGAAGAAGAGATTTAAGAATAACGAATCCCTTTTCTTACGTGACCTAACACTAAATCCTTCCATAGGAGTTCGGGTAAACCCCTGCAGGTTGGAAGGCTCCACCCACAGTTCACCAACAGAATTAGGGGCAGGATGATCCTGATCCTCCCCCAGGACAGCCTTCCACATCCATTTTGGGCCATATTTGACTATCCTACAAGAGTGGAAGTACCTACATCTTTTATACCCCCTTCTCAAGCAGTAGCAGGTCACTCTCAGCAATTACTCCCTGTTCATCTAATTACCTGCAACTGAACACCACCACTTCCATGGTTGGTTTTTGAAGGCAGAAGCCAAAAAGCCATCAGAAGATGAATTTCTACATCTCTCTCCATTTCCCCACACCAAGATGCATACCTCTACCCCTCACTCCTCCTCATGCTGCTTCAAGTGCCCATGGAATTCAAGTGCGTCAGGGAATTAAAAACAAAAGTAAACGATCTAGGTCCAAACAGCAGTGCTTGCAGGCATGCAGGGCCCATGCTGGCAGAACCACCCCAGGTCCGCAGCTGTCCTGGTGTTCCCCAGAGTCACCACCAAGACAATCTCTTACTATGAAGGGAAACAGCTGTCTCTCCCATCTCTGACAGGCTGTATATTACTATATAACTATGCATAGTTGCCATAGTTGTCTATAAAGTCAAAATCTTTATGCAGGTGTTATTATAATAAAGTAATCAACACAGTGCTCTTGTTTCCTTTTTACTGCTATCATCTGACAGATGCTTTCAAAAATCGATGGCCACTGCCATGCTGTGTTTACATTTACGGTTTTAAATGTTCAGGTACTGTATGTAAAATAGGCTCTGGGTAGGCAATTAGCACAAGGACATGGCTCTGACCACAAAGAGGATTTGATTTCAACAAATAGAGCAGCATCCCCACTCTTCTACATTATTCCTCAGGAATTACCTAGTGAGACCATTGCTTGACATTAAGTGATTTAATTTCCATTCATTGACTCTTGATTGTCTGTCAAAGGCACCTGTAGGGAAAGATGAATGCTGCCACCACTGACTGAATCAAAACCACAATGTGCAATCCATCAGCCAAATTAAGAGCTGTTTCTGGATCACCACAAGCCTGCATCTGAACAGTTACACAAAGGTGAATTACATTAATCAGAATTATGTAGACCTGAAGTATTTTATCAGACGTATTTCTAACAGAGCAAAATAAAAGTCCAGGATTTTTGACAGTTCTAAGATGGGAAATACTATGCAGTTAGATGTATAGCAACAGGTTTACTAGACTAAAACAAAACAAAACAAAAAAAACCCTCACAAAACCCAACAAGTTATAACATAGAACAGTCTGAAATTTGTCACTCCTTGAAGCTACCTGCCTTTCTGAATGAAATAACTTGCAATGCTCTCGCTAAACTATTATGAATACTTGGCTCCTGGTAGGGTGCAAAGTGTAAAAGCATACTGGTTTTCGGGTATTAGCATCTTAACCAATAGTCAGGATTTTATAATCAAAACATTTAGAGTGGGTACAACTTTGATTTTCATCTCATCAACCGTATTCGGCAATGCAATAAGGTTTCTTGCTGAACTCCAGAACAAACTGTGCTGTCTCACAAGTACTAATGTTTCGCACATCACTATACCCAACATGCACTTGCTGTTAGTGGATGCTATGAAAATAAAAAAATCTACTAGAAGACGGTAAATGGCAAGCAGTCAACAGAACAGATCTGGTTCATTATGCTTTTTTTTTTCCTGGAGTTAAAAAAAAAAAAAAAATTGTCAGAGTGGTGTTCTCAGTCACCTGGAGAAAATACTGCTTATTACCATGACTGGTATTCTTGAGAAGATGGTGAGTATGCACTGCAGAAGTCCATTCTCAAGAGCCTTACCAAAAGAGCTTCAATTCTTCAACTAAATCGTTGCTTGTTAGTGAAAGGCAATATGTGCAAGTGAAAAAATTTTACATTACAGGAAAGAAAGATAATGGGGGCAAACGCATGTTTTATTTGTCATCTGCTTTATGAAATCTTGATGTCTCTCATGTAGGCTTTCAGCAGTGAGAAATTAGGTGAAGTGCATAACTAAGGTTCCATGGTTTTATTTTAAGGGCTTACTTTATCAGTTAAAGGTTGGCTTTAAGTATCATTAAGAGGAGCGCAAAGGCTAAAACTAAACATGAACTTTCCACTTTTATACTTACCCCTCTGCCGCTGGGGACTATTCTACACAAAAGCTGCCATCTTATTGAAGAGATTTTTCCACACTTAGCAGCAAATACATTACTTTGCTTTTTTCTTTCAGCTAGAGATGAATAAGCATTACTTTAAACTCTATGTTATATTTTACCCACCTCACTCCTTCATCATTAACTTTTTATAGGACACTGAAAGCCCAATTGCTTGCTTCAGTTCTCAATGGCAAGGAAATCTTCAGTCATTTGAGACAAACGGAAGACTAAGGTTTGCCATAACTGGAGACTTAGACAATCCAACTCTCCTCACCCATCTTCAGTGCTGCAATTATTTCGTTACTGCCTACAGTAACTGTGGTCTAGAGACTTTGCCAAATTTATCATGGTTTTCTCCTCTGTGCTCCTCCTTTACCGCTTGTCGTGTCTGAATTAAAGGAGCAAAAGTCCTTAAGGTACAATTACCTCTGAGCTAACCAGCCAGTGTTGATGGGGGAATAACGTGACACCTTTTGTCCCTCACAAACATGTAGTCCACAGACTGAGCTCATGAATTCCACTTTTCTTGGCTCAAGGCCTGGAAACTTGAGTCTTTCTCAAGTGCCAGGCTTCCCACTGAGGGCAAAATTAACCTCAATCTACAGATCAGAGCAGTCTGATTTCCTCGTATTTTGCAAAACATTGCTGGAAGGATGTAAGGTTAATGAAGTTGTCTTCGTAGAGGCATCTGAGACCATTTGGTAGGTATTTTAGTTCTGAAAGATTCCTTGGTTTGATTGTTGTTTTTTCTAAACAACTCTAATGGGGATTATGCAATCTAACAACTGTGCCTTTTTCACTTATCATTGCAACCTCCTCCCTAACCACAGATAAAGTCTAATTTAATATTTAACAGTAGTTTAGAATTAATGAATTCATTTAAATGTTCCTCATGACAAAGGGAACAGTGTGGTCTTAGAGATTTGTAAAGCCCTCAGCTTGCCTCTACATTAAATGCTAAATTTGCAGTTTAACGTAACAATCAATGGAATCAATAGTACCTTTGAATTTATATGGATGACTAGCATGTCTCATCTGTCTTCTGGGACCCAGTCTTCTGAGAGATTAGCAAAAGACCACATTCACACCATCCCTCCCCTTCATGGTATCCACTAACCTTCCTGTTCTTTTGTGCTACACCTTCCCCATCCCCATCATTATTCACATGCTTTTAGCACCCACTTCCAACTACTTCTTAATAGTTTCTACAAAACTATCTAGCCAATCATCAGCAATCAGGAGCACTTTTACAGTTTAGCTATGCTAAATGAATACCAGTTAGTATATTTAGTAAAGAAGCTAGCTAGTACTGAAAAGAAAACAAACCTGCTCTATATCCTTTAAACTTTTATAAGCTAATAGAGAATAATCTTGGCCTAATCACTTCCACAAGAGAAAAAAGAGCTATCCTTGACTCAAACTTTTAAAAAGGTAAACAGTGCAAACCTCTGCTTCCAAATTGTCATTTTAATTTCTCTTAACTAATTGCCTCAGAGACACAGTTCACATTGGGTAGTCAGGCATAGAAAAACATACACAGAAGTTGCAGAGATTTTCTAACTCGTTTGTATCCTGAGCCAAAAAGGGCAGAACATACACTATACTTTTGAGAATGAGTTTGAAAGGAAAATGACTGCTTTAATGTTTTCCTGACTTTAACAGCAGTAACACCAAAAACCACACAAGTTTTCTTCCACACAAAAAAAGTAATTATCCATGGAAAATCTTCACTGTGTACATAGACCAACTTACCCCTACCTCCAAACTAGCAACACACATTTTTATATGCTTGCCTGATCATGAGACAGGTAATCTATACTAAGAAGTATCTACACTGATTTGCATAGGTTATCTAACAACACAGGACAATGTCAAAACATTGTTAACTGAAAAAAGCCAAAAGCAACTTTGATTTCAAGAAAACCAAAATAACTTAAAAATATTTGCAAAGAGCAAGGGCAGTTCAGTGAGTTAATACTCACAACTTCTGAACTCTGTAAGCTTTTATTAATGGCTTAATAAAAATCACTGCAAGAAGCAAAGGACGACTGAGACGATCTGACCTTCTAAACTGTGCACAAAGGCTGCCCAGCACCTTATCAGTTCACTGCTCAAGACCTACTCAAATGCAGCACTATAAAATGAGCAGAGGAACAAAACAAAAAAATCCCAAGACATTCTGTCACTTCCACTGCTCCTACTCACAGGCCTGTAGACAGCAATAAAATGGGACAGTGAAACACAGCTCATGTGTACACTTTGAAAAACCAGCAGCAGTCAAGAGGTTTCTAACTGGAAGGAAAGATGCGCACCAGCTCCTTATTGCATCAGCCAGGAAAATGGAGAGGGAAAAAAAAGAAGACTGACTGTGTAAGGGCTGACCATGGCTGTCTCTCACCCACCCTGCACTTACTGCAGGCTCCAATTGCCGTGTTTAGTTCACCCCATACTGGGCCTTCAGTCGAGTCTCCAAGACTCATATTTGTCTGAACAGATAGGAGAGACTCAAGGTAGGTTAGAAGAGCAGAGCATATAAGACAACTAACTTCATTGGGGAAGAGTGTAAGAAAAAAAAACCCACCTGCATAGATGACAAACTACTTCTGCAAACTGAATAATACGATCAGTTGCTGTGGGCGGAGAGAATGAGAAAAAGAGCAACATTGCAGAAAGTATGCTGAGTTACAATACGGAAGAAACTACATGGAACGGAGTGAAAAATGAAAAAGATCTATTAATGTCTACTGTCTCTTTGACTAAACTCTCTTTGAGGAAAGGAGTGGCTTTTCTTGTATCTCTGCGTAGCCCCTGGCACAATGGCATGTGACTTACCTGCTGGTTTGCAGAGTATATATACTACAGAAACAGCAAACAGCAGCAAGAGACTGATGCAGCAAGCCAGCCTGTCCAACAGGTTTTAAGGAATACAGTTTGTTCAGGAACTAAGAATGAATAACATAATGCTCCTAGGTCTCTCCAGATAACAACTATGCAGAGGAGATATTTTCTTCTATATCGTGGTGAATGAAGTGCAACATGCAGTTTGGAAAAAGTATCAGTAAAATGTATATCTCTGTAATAAGAATCTGTAATAAAAACCAGCCGACCACATCACACACCAAACCAGAGTACTCCCAGGAACACAACCTCTATTATTACTATTAATTACAAACAGTATTGTATTTTGGTGGTGGAAATAGTCTTCAGTTCACCTGAATAGGTTTCACATCAACTATTCGTATCCTGATCAG
Organism: Gallinago undulata; assembly: GCA_026546715.1. Lineage (NCBI taxonomy): Eukaryota > Metazoa > Chordata > Aves > Charadriiformes > Scolopacidae > Gallinago > Gallinago undulata. The sequence goes on along the minus strand of JAOTQQ010000001.1, from coordinate 95,615,128 downwards.
CCATTACATTTATAAATTGAAGGTGACCTCAAATCATTAGTCTACTGAATAACAAATAAGGACAGAATGCTGGAGACATCCCCAGTATGGAAGTGAAAATTTTAAGTAGCTACTTTGGGAATCTCTGACCTCCTATATGGAGGTGACACACTCCACATGCCATAGATAAATACACTGAGCATAACTCAAATTAGTTATAAAACTTAAAAAAAAACCCACAAAGGTGTTTCTTCTCAGTACATCATCCCGTTCTGCAATACAAGCAGAAGAACTATAATATAATTACTGGTTATCCCAAATCATTACTTTAAGCTTAAATTTGAAATAAATATCCTGGGCACTATTGAGAATCTGAGTAAACATTATGTACAGATTAATTGCCCATGTCCAAATGGACATGTCCATATTCTACACACTTATCAAAAACTGGACAGATACAGCACGCATACATATACTCTTAACTCCAAACCTATGCTGTACTGGCCTACACATAGTCAAATATTCAGCATAACAGCTACAAATGTTTTTGGAATACCATTACTTATGTTCTGCCCCAGTCAGAAAGATTTTGTAATATACAGTGTGGGCCGCAGCCAATGTTTTTGCTTTTCTACTCTCAAACACACATTGGTGCCCTTGGGATCATTTTTGTTTTTTGAAATCTTTTTTTGAAACATTACAGGACTGTTAAGGATGTTCCATATTTAGGCTAATTGACTATTTCATATAACTTTCTTTACATTACAGGAAAACCCCAAAGAACAAGAGGAAACAAAACACATAAGCAAAAATCACCAAGTCAAATAAACCAGGAAAGATAATTTAAAAGCAAGGAAACCTTACTTGGAGAAGTAAAACCAGTGAACTAGGGAGTTATAAAAAGGACAAACATTCAAACCTTTATTTAGACCACAATATGGATGGAAATAAGCTCTTTACATGTTATTTTTTTTTAAAGTAGATCTACAATACTAATTGTATTTCTAAATGCCAGATCTTTAACTTCTCTTAACACTTAGATGCTTCTACACTGGATCTATCCATAGCCAGGAGACTTCTAGAAAACCTTCTTTTAAGTTGTATTTTGTTGCAGCTGACTTCTCATTTATTTAAAGTAGTTGCTACTAGAGTTTCGCACAAAGTTGAGCCAGGGACACTCCAACCATCCTTAGAAAAGACAGTCATTTGTCAGTCAGCAGAACTTAGTCAAAGTAGTTCTGGGCACACACATTAAGGTATTTAATACTAAGTTATAAAACTTACTTTTTTGCATCTGCAGATTGTTTCCAGCCTCCTTGCAGATCCTGTGAGATATCTTTTCTGATATTATTTAAGATGGCACCATCTTTATTTACAGAATCCTCTTTTATTCTAGCTGTAGAACAGATAGGCTCTTCAATTCTCAGACGTTTTGGCTGCATGCCCTCTGGAAGGGTATTTGTGTTCTGTAAATCCTTTTCACATCTGTTGGGTTCATCTTGGAAGGTGGAGGGTTTAGATTCTACCACAGAAGATTTTGTTGCAATATTAAATAAGCTTCCAAGAAAATGAAAAAAGCCTTCTCGGGGTTGTTTGTCTTTATCTGCTGTTTTGATTCCAGGAGTCAAACTAGGAAGACTATTAGCCTTTTTCAGCTCCTCCTGGATTTCAGACTTGCTAAGTTCTTCTGTGGAATGGTTCTTCTCTTCATTTTGACAAACCTAAGATAAATACAAGAAACACATAAAGAAGATGTTTCTTGTCATTCTCCCGCATTCCTTAATTTTCCCACATTCCTTAATTTTAATTTGCTCCTATGCATTGTATTCCTTTCAGTGTATCTGTTGTTTAAAGGTTCATTTTAAGATCAAAGCCCTGTGCTCTCTCTTCTCTTTTTGCACTAAAAAGGCCCCTATTCTACAAAAAGCCCAAAGGACTACAAAGGCTAGAAGATTCACAAAGCAGCTGCTGTGGAAGTAAAGTACAGAAGGACAGAAAGACAGAAGGAGAACAGTCGCTTCAACTTGCAGGAAAAAAAATGTGGAAGAAGCAAGGAACATTTTTTCACACTTCAGACTCTAATCTGCTCAAAAAGCACAGCTTTACAAACAAATCTATATGCACTTGTGAGATGAACCATTTTCAGCTTGCAAATACACTCAAGAACATCATAGCAAAATACAAATATAACATAGCCTTAAACATAGGGTAACCTGCACTTGTAAAAAAACCAGGAGAATCAAGAACAGAACTTGGATAAAATGAATCAGCTCACACCAGAGATCAATTCTACCCGCTATCTCTAGCAACCCCGTGTTGCACCCTCTGGCCAGCTTTCCTTCAACTCCACAGGCAATTAACCGCATAGCTGTATTTCCAAATCTGTAATCTCACACAGATCCATAGTCTACAATGCTCAAACTGCATAGTCTTCCATACAGCCAAAGTCCTACACACCACCACCCCTGTGCATCCACGACCTTCTGAACTGCTGGCCAGCTCTATCAGCTAACTGAAAATAATTAGTACTAAGACAGGGCTTCACCTTATTTAAATCACCTGTTCATTTCTTCCTTCAACTCAGCTGAGCATGGAGGTAGCTCCAGGGGCAAGACAAGTTCTGTTCCTCACCAATTTACATCCTTGAATTTCCTTGGTGTCAGCTTCTCTTACAGACCCAAGAACTGCTGCCCAAGCCCTTGCTGCTTCTGCCCAAGACCATCTGCCCCAAAAGATGATGCAACTTCCCTGGTAGGCTTCACAAACACAAGTGGTCACATTTTCAGCTTCACAATCTGCAAATGCTTTTTCCCTGGACTAAAATTTTCTGGGGAGCTCCTCCCCTTCATCCTCACCTTTCAGAGTGGGTGCCATATGCCACTACTGCTGTATCTTTACAGTACAACCCCTGTAATTTCAATCCCTGTTTTAAAACAGTTTATTAACACAGAATGAAGTTACTGCATCTGCTCAGCAGGAGTGGGAAAGGAGAATGTGAACAAAAAATGCTATGCAAATTTTAATTGTGTCAACAATATCTTTGTGTAAGAGTAATTGTTCCAAATTGGATAACACCTACCCATCCAATCTAAGCAGAAAGCTACTATTTTCAAACATCACTAATCCTATTTCAACCTGAAGATACTTGTTTCAAGTAACCTAAAACAAACAAGTAGGCTTATTTTTAGTAGTCCATCTAAGATCATGTTAATGGTGAAAAAAAGTGTTTTAATGAACACAGTTTAATCCTTGGGGAACTGCCATTTCTTAAAAACTTGCAAGTTATCACTTAGTGATATTGAAGCAGTGGTCTCTAATCTTCAAGCAATATTTGTTGAGTAGAGTAGATGCAATTACTTAATACTAAGTGATCAGATGTATGTATTGAAAATGGAATGCGAGGATAGAAAGCCATATAACCTCTATTTTCTTCATACAAGCAAGACAGTTAAACATCCACATTAAACTTTTAAGTAAACTTTCAAAAGTGAGCTAAGTCAAACTCCAGCCTTTTTTTATCCCACCTGTGACAAATCCCACCTGCTTCCCCACATAGTGCACTAACCAATACCTGATGCCTCACAAAGGGACATAGTCACTCCTGTGCTATTCAAGGATTTACTACTTACAAATCAACTCTACCCAAACCCACCCCTGAAAATGAAGACGACAACCGCGCAGCTTACAGATGTACTACAGTGCTGGCTGCTAGCTTCAGTGCTAGGCAAACTATGCAAGTAACATGCAAACCTGGGATGCATCTCTTGAATAAATAACTTTATCTCAGAGGAACAAAGTATTTTGCATAAGGAAATATAAAATAGAAATGAGAGAAAAAATAATTTCCAAAACTTGATAATCCAAGAATGATTGACCATAGTCAACTTCAAGGTGATTAGTATCATTCACACAAATTTGTCAGATTTAATAGAGTATCTCAGGGCCAGAAGTGCACAAGAATCTTACTATTTTCTCTGCAGATATAATTGTTATAGGCTATAAACATCCATATTAATTACTACATCTATGAAGTTAACAGCTAAATGCATTAACTACAAAAGAAACTATTACATTCAAAACTTGTCAACAGTTTAATATTATGTTTTTTGTTGTTTTTTTAAAGTCATTTGTATTCAGGAACTAGTGGGGTTTTTTCCTATTAGGAACTGAGACTTCAAATATGGCTACATGTGAAATTCTTCCCCTAGCTGCACTGAGACATAACACTTGTAAAGACTGAGCTGCTTCTTTGTAAGCATAATTCATGCCCTGCATGAAAAGCTGTTTTGTAGTCTCTGTTTCCAGAAACAGTAACCTATTTAGACATTCCTTTCTCTTTAATCTTCCTTTCGTTACTTAACTTTTGGTAAATCAAAAGAACAGGAAGTTTTAATATGAAAGGGTCCTTCCTTACCTTTAACCATAGGGTTAATAGCATCTTGCATAAAAATGCCCTGGAGAATAGTTACACTGTGCTTACTGGAAGATATACATGGGTATTAAGTCCCAGCACAGAAACTATGCAAATACTTCTTTCTTCCCTTCGATATAATCAATCCTACTCTCCATACATTATCCCTCCTGCTCCTCTTTGCCTTTGCTATAAAAGACAGTATGACCTATTGGTGTTTTATCATTTACCCATAAAATCTCAATTCAAAGTTTGAACCACTGTTTAGACATTATGCAAACAAACCCGTTCATGCTACAGATTTTGAAGTTTGTATTTTAAGATAATGGCACATCTAAATCACAGAGATGAAAGCACATGAGCCAGCAAGCCTTCAACACAGCAGGAGCACAAGCGCCTGACAAACACAGCAGTATGATGACAATTCCACGAGGCAACATCACGATAACTTTCAGTTATTATTTCCCATGCATTTCTCTTAGCTTGTCCCTGACAGAAGCCCCCAGAAAATGTTCAGGAAAAAAAAGTACAGACGTAGGGTATACTCAAAGTAATCCTTTTCCTGGTACATCCCACCAGTTTTCAACAGTTAGGGCCTTTAGTTGACCTTGACAGATCAGTTGCATCTGCACTGCAATTAGACTTGAGCAGTTTGATATTCAGAACACTGGAAGAATACCAGCGACCCTCTTATTAGTTACACTTCATGTCATTGGTTTAAAAAAAATGAAAATAATCCTATTCTACTGTCACAGCAGTCTGAGCGGTTTATCAGGCAAACAATAGTTTTGGGATGAAAACCTAGCTTTGAGATGCTTGCTGATGCAAGGAAAAAGGTTTTCTTGCCATAGTGTTGTCTTTCTGCTCCTTTTGTATATGGACTGTCATTAGTCTTCCTCTTGCCTCCCCTTTCCCACTCTCTCCATGAGCTTTCCTGCTTGTGACATGCTTCATAAAGCTTTAAATAGTTTTTATTCCTTTAGCAACTTGCTACTCAAAGTTTTGCTGGGCAAGCCCTGGGTAACCTGGTGTGACCTTATAGCTGAGCCTGCTTTAAGCAGGAGGTTGGGCTAAATGACATCCTGGGGTCCCTTCAACCTGAATTATCCTATGGTCCTGTGACGTCACACGCAATGAGGCTGTTGCAGAGGGGAAGCTCGACAGAGCGTGAAACAAGATTATGACTTCAATCAGGTGACTGAAGAGACTGCAGCAAGTAGCTGAAGCTGTATCTACTGCACAGTCAGGTAGTGCAGTCTCACCTTGCTGGAGCAACCGCTGCAGAGAAATCTGGCAGCCAGGACTCAGAAGACAAGCCCACAATGTCATGTCTCAAGCGCGATTCTTATCTGAGCTAATTGATTCAATGGTAGACTAGGTATGTTTTGCAGGCTGTAATCCACTCCTGACGGTAGCACAGACGTACACCCAAAGCCTAATTGCACCTACGCAGTCAGGCACAGGGCTTGCTACCAGTGTGAACAGACTCCCTCAAGTGCAGCTCCAGTGGTGCAACAGCACCCTGAAGAGAGATTGCTTTGCCAGGTTTGCCTGGTACCAGCTGAGAACAGCCACCCTGGTAGCCGCCGTCTCTCAGCAGTTGAATGGCAAAAGTTCAAATTGCCAGAGGTTCTCATTCTGCAGGGGTTATGTCCGTGTGCCAAGAATACAATCTCTTTTTACCCTAACAAGTGAATGAAATGAAAACATTAACAGCATTAAAACACAGATCTCCATGAACAAAGAATTAGCTTCCAGCCACAACAGCAAGACATTTTGGATTGCAGCCCCCATGAATGAATGCTCATTACGAAGCAGAAACTCCAGCCAGCCACGTGGAGACCTCTCACAGGCTGTCTGTCCTACTGCACAGGGAGCTGCTGCTGAAGGGACATTCTGCATATTGCGCTCCTGCACTTCAAACACCCCATCTCACCTGCAGTTGTGAGAGAAGATGGCCAGCCCTCAGGATTTTAGGCTTACCACTGATTCACCGCAGGGACCTTCAACAAGCCATTTAACCCCAAACATGTCAATTTACTTATCTACAAAACGGTCACAGCACTACTCCACGATTTCTGTTTGCAAGCGTGTAGAAGCAGTTTAAGAGTTGCAGATTGAAGTGTTGGGTGCACAAAGTAGCACATTTAGAATCATAGAATCTTCTAGGTTGGAAGGGATCTTCAAGATCATCTTGTCCAACCATCAAGCTAACTCTGACAAAAATAAACACCCACACAACAAACAAAATGCAACACCATCACTAAACCATGTCTCCCAGCACCACGTCAACCTGTTTCTGAACACCTCCAGGGATGGTGCCTCAACCACCACCCTGGGCAGGCCATTCCAATGTCTGATAACCCTTTCAGTGAAAAAATATTTCCTAATACCCAGCCTGAACCTCCCCTGGCATAACTTAAGGCCGTTTCCTCTAGTCCTGATGCCTGTGACTTGGGAGAAGAGACCGACCCCCACATCTCTACAGCCTCCTTTCAGGTAGTTGTAGAGAGTGATCAGGTCTCCCCTCAGCCTCCTTTTCTCTAGGCTGAATAACCCTAGTTCCCTCAGCCTCTCCTCATAAGACTTGTGCTCCAGACCCCTCACCAGCTTCGTCGCTCTTCTCTGGACCTTCTCCAGTACCTCAATGTCCTTTTTGTGGTAGGGGGCCCAAAACTGGACACAGCACTCGAGGTGAGGCCTCACCAGTGCCAAGTACAGGGGGATGATCACCTCTTGGGTCCTACTCACCATACTGTTCCTGATACAGGCCAGGATCCTGTTGGCTTTTTTGGCCACCTGGGCACACTGGTGGCTCATGTTCAGCCAACAGTCGACCAACACCCCCAGGTCCTTTTCTGCCACGCAGCTCTCCAGCCATTCTTCCCCAAGCCTGTAGTGCTGCCTGCGGTTGTTGTGACCCAAGTGAAGGACCTGGCACTTGGCCTTGTTGAACCTCATCTCATTGGTCTCGGCCCATCGATCCAACCTGTGCAGATCCCTCTGCAAAGCCTTTCCACCCTCCAAGCAGGTCGACCCTGCCACCCAACTTAGTGTTGTCTTAGGCATTGCTACCTCTAATACTGGAAAATTAACTATATGGTCCTAGCCTTAGCTTTGAACTTTCAACACAGCTAAGATGGCTGCATTTCATTTAACAATTATGAGCATCTCATTCAATTTGAACAGCAATACACTAAACAAAATCCATAGTGAAATAGCTTGAGTCACTGCCAGACTAGTACATCCCCACAAGTCACTACTGCATGATTTTCAGCAGATTTCCCTTCTCTGGGAGGCTAAAGCATCTTTGGTGTTATCTCCCACTTGTTTGCAAAGAATAAGACACACTGAGGTACATTAAATCCACACAGTAAATAAGCTTTAGCTTTTCTAACTACTGTGAGGAAAAGAAGTTAAGCATTCTCAAACAATGGGAGGCAATACATATGGAAATCTAATGAAAAAGAACCAGACACAGTGAGACATAGATTAGGAACAAGACTTGTTTAAGAAAATTGGCATAGTATTAGGAAAAAAATCAGGAAAAAGTACCATCAGACAGTGAAATACACAATGAGCAGAGAACTCCTAAAAGTCCATTGTTGCTAGTGTTCATTATAAAAATGGATTTAAAAGCACACCAAGTGGGTTTTCCTTATTTATGTCAGTAATTAGAGTGATGATAGAGATGACACAAAGGAGTTCCACCATTGTCAAAAGCTATTTAGTCTTAACTAAATAATACCTTTTAAATTATCAGAAAAAGCAAAAAAACCCAAAGATTAACAAAGCCTTAGGGTCTCGGAGGGATTTAAGTTAACAATGAGATCTGTATCCCTACAAATAACCAATGTTTTGAACCTCTGGATAATTTGGCTTTTTTATACTGTGAAGTTTTCCTTCCACATCCTCCTTTGCTTATTTTGACATGAAAAAAACAGGTCATGACAACCCTGGAAGACAAGAATAAGTAGAAAACTAATGAACTCACGGCATCTTCATAATCAGGAGTAGAAGTTAAACATCAGGAACGGACTTTTAAGTTAAACTGTATCACTTTAGCATTTTTAAAAATCAACCTATTTAAATTCAATGACTATTTAACATTTGGAAAGACAACAGCCTGTTGAAAGTTCAGCACTGGGACTTCAAAAATTTGTTTATCCATTTGAATTCTTGAAACATCAAGGAGTCCTTAATGTAGATTTAATTTGTCAGGTGGGGAAAGAAAAGAAGAAACAAACATTCTCTGAAACTCTAGTGTTCTCCTAAAATCTGTGGAAGTATCCAGACTCACCTTCCCTGACAAGAGAACAAAAACCAAGGTGGTAAAGGTGAACACTTCAAATGAAAAGGTAGAGAAAAAGGAGAAATAAAGTTTCTGCTAGGTCACTTTTACAGGGAATTGTAAACTCAGTCAAAGTCCCTAGAATGACAAAATGAACTTTATAATTTAAAAAAAATTCTGTTTACACCATTTGCAAAGTTACTTCAAAATTTCTCCCTTCCGAATTTTCTCTTGAAATTATTGTAAAGCTGTGATTAAAGATTAAGAATTGGTACTCACTTCTCAGTATGTAACTTATTGCCTTATTACTACAAGGTCTAGTATGGAGCCAGAATTAAATTGTTCATCTTACTCTGTTCTTTCTGCAAATCTCCCAGTATTACATTTCCACTGCCTTTTAGTGAAAGTGTTTTCACAAATGTGAAATAATTTTAATCCTCTTTTACTTGACAATTCCCTGATTTTGGAAAATAAATTAAAAAATAAAGGTGAAATTCAATTTTTCAATGCAGAAGGTGTGCACAAGCAGGCACTACACTGGGAATTGTGTGAGATAGTGCAATTTCCACCCACATTTATATTCCGTTGGCAGGCTATAGCATCTGGCTATATAGCCTTCTGCTTCTCACTTGTCTCCTTGGTGGTTTTCTGTGCCAAACTAAGCAAGGTTTAAGCTCTTTTCTTTTTCTACCCATCCAAAAACAAAGTTCCCTGCTCAAGATCCTTTCTTTGAAGTACTAGAGTAGTAGACAGGGAAGCGTATTTCACAGTCATCCTTTCTAAAAATTGATATGGCAAAGGAATTTACCAGGACTTCAGCTAAGATGATCTTGAAATGTCTTCCTGAACACATACAGCTGTTAACACTAATAATTTAACAAAGCGTTCTGGGAAACCAGAAGGTACTAAGTACTCACCTATAAAACTCCATTTCAACAAAAGCCTACATCATTGCCAAAGAGCTAAAGGTCTGCTTTCAGGTTCCACAAGAGAAATCTTGATTATGCAAACCTCCAAAAACATTTTAGTTTTGTCTTTGATTTGCTGTTGTGGGCACCAACAGCAACAGTTTTTCTAAGTTATTTTCAAAAATTCATGGTTGGCAGTAATAGTCAACCTCCCTTGACTCCCAAAAGAGAAAAAAATCCCTCTCTCTGATTTCTAATTGCTAGATCTAAGTCACAGCCATTCAGCAGGCATACACACACAGGCTGAGCAGACATTACTTAGATAACATACACATGAAATAAAGACATTATAAAATAAAACCATGACAATATGAAAAGAAAACTCTGCTATATGGAAAAGTATGTGGTTAACTAAGAAACTTGGCTTAGTTTTTATTTATACCTTTTGGTAGAACCTAAAACTAATTATAAAGTCAGAATTATGGGCATTCAGTAAGTACAGCTATGTATATTCTGCAAGTTCCTGGGACGTTTTTTAAAACTGATGTGAATTCACACATCAGATGAAAAATGATGTGACAGAATTACAGAACAAATTAGGCTGAAAGGAATGTGGCTGGGGAGGTCACATAATCTAAGCTCCTGCTCAAAGCAGCTCCAGTTAGAGCAGGGCTTCATCGAGCTGCATTTTGAGTATATCCAAGGATAAAGATTCTGCAATTTTATTGCGCAAATTGTTCCAGTATCTGACCACCCTTACGATATAGGGGGAAAAAGAAGAAAAAAAAAGTAAAAAAATTCTTACAGGTGACTGGAATTTCCCATGTTCTAATTTGCACCCATTGCCTCTTGTTCTATTTGCTGCAAGTCTAAAAAGAATCTGGCTCCATCTTATCACATAATTGCAGTCCTCGCCATCAGATTTTAATACCATGTCTACTGTTCAAATACATCCATCCTTATGTTACCTTGAAATTGAATTCATGTGAAAAATCAGGGCTACAGAATAATCTCTTCTCTATGTTCAGAGTATACAGGAGTACTTGTTAGAGGTCAATTAGCACCAGGTTTAATTTGTACCAAGAAAAATTTAGATGTTAAGAAAAACGACTTTGTAATTATAAGGTTTACAAAATTGGTAGAACAGTTGTCTGGTGAAGTTGTAGAGATCTTAGAGATCTCCATCCCTGGAGGTCTTTGAGAACAAGTTAGACAAACTTCTGTCAGGTATGACACAGATACAGAGATGTCACCTTAGGGCAGAGGAGTAGACTAGGTTATCTTTCCAGTACTTTCTGCCCCTGTGTTTTCTATGAAGGTTGAGACTGCCACTGGTTAATCTAGGTGACTAGCACCCAGGCTTGAGCCCGTGGGCCAAATTATAAAATATTTAAAGTTAATGAAATACTGAAGTCTAAATTACACATTTGGTATATTGTATTTGTACCTATACTTTTTCAAACTTTCGCATTTGCCTGACAGAGCTCACTTAATAATTCCTCTGCTGAGATGCTTAAGAATGCCTTCCTAATCATTTATGGGAGAATGGAATTCAAGATCCTTAGGGCAGCAAGGAGGGTACACAGCAAACTCACTACCGTGGACTTCAGGAGAGCAGACTTTGGCTTCTTCAGGGATCTGCTTGGTAGAGTACCTTGGGATAAAGCCCTGGAGGGAAGAGGGGCCCAAGAAAGTTGCATAATACTCAAGGATCACCTCCTCCAACCTCAGGAGCAATGCATCCCAACAATGAGGAAGTCAGGCAAAATCACCAGGAGGCCTGCATGGATGCACCAGCAGCTCCTGGACAAACTCAATAACATAAAGGAAGCCTACAGAGGGTAGAAACAAAGACAGGTAGCCTGGGAGGAACACAGGTAAATTGTCCGAGGAGCCAGGGATCAGGTTAGGAAAGCTAAAGCCCTGACAGAATTAAGTCTTGCCAGGGATGTTGAGGGCAACAAAAAAGGCTTCTATAGGTATGTCAGTGATAAAAAGATGACTAAGGAAAATGTAGGTGCTCCAGAATATACTTTTGCAGGAAGCACTGTTGCAATATTCTTCTTAAAAACAAAGTCCCTGTACCGCTAAAAGTGAGGTTAATGATATACTAACATGTACTAGACACTACGTAACGCAGATACTTAGAACACTAAACATGAAGCCCAAGAACTGTTTACATCCACACAACCATCTGTTCAACAACTGCATCCCTGAAATGGAGCATTTACTCAGAAAGAGTACTGTTTAGAGCTCTAATTCAAAGAAACAGAAGTAAAACAAAATTTGTAAATAAATAGTGGTGGGTGGTGGTGTACTTTCTGGCAATGAATTAATAGATATGGCAAATATATTTCAGTAATATTGTCTCAGAAGTGATCAAATGATGATAGATAAAGTCACCTTGGCACAGAAAGATTAGGCTTCATATTTTCATAAGGTGAGTATTAAAATATCTTTTCCTCCCTCTATGAGCTAAATATTTCATCACAGGGGAAAAACAGCAGGGTTAAAGTACAGAACTGGTAACTAAAGTGCTCAGAAGAGCTAAAGAGCTATGGTTGCTTAAGCATGTTTCCCAGCTCCACTCACCCAGTCCACTACAATTTAGATGTCTGATCTTTGCTGCTAAATCAGAGACCTACAGTTCCCCCGTTATTTGGCTTCTAGCCTCCTGCTGAGACAGCCAACGAATATACAAAAATCACAGTATGTAAGTCTAAATCAAATTTTATCAGAAACGTGATAGCTTATTAACTTGGTGGCAGACACAACATGGTTTCAACTTTTTGTCACCACCCACCTGAAATGAATAGGTTCAGAGACATGGCCATGTATGGAAGCCTGCCCAAACCTGATCCACGTAGGTATATAGATTTAGACATTCCTCATAAAATACACTTTCCCTAAGAACAACACTTTTTTTTTTTTCTAGCCATAGTAACCTTGATGACTCAATGAATAAAACTAGAATGTCTTTCAATACCATATATTATCCCTCTCAAATGAGACAGTCTCAGTCTCAGTTCTCTCCAACTCTTCAGATGCATTCTCATGATCTCTGCACAAGACAGTTTATTTTGGCCAATGTCAGGCACTGGACAATATGGTGTTATCAAAAATGCAAGTGTGTGCTGTACAGAGCAGTAGTAGGAGAAAAAAAAATATTTTCTTCACAAAAAAAAAAGTAGGGTGAGGGTGTGGAGGGCAGCAGTAGATAATAAATACTTTTTCCACCTCCTTTGAATCAGTTTTTACTATCTAGTTGTAATTTCAGTGCACACAAGATATAAAATTACAGTGCTGAAGGTATTCATTACTATGCATATGAAACTGTTCAAGTGTATCAGAAGATTTTTGATCAGCTCAAGAAAGAGGGAAGTAAGTTAGACAGGAAGCTCTCAGTACAGTTGGAACAGCAAGCACATTCTAGTAATATGAAAACTGTGCCTTGCTTATAAAGCCTATATAAACATCAGGTATTGTTTCAAAGATAATGTAATGCACACTGTAACACTTTAGACTTCTAAACACTGGTCGATGACAATAAATTAAAAAAAAAGTTACGGCAAGACAAAGAAAACAGATCAGATATTTGGAACAAATTAATATTGGCACCAACTTTGAGGACAGTATTACAAAAACGCACGTTCTGAGTAGCAGACTTTCCTGCAATAAACTCAGATTTCAGCAAGAAAGATTCTGAATTTGGGCTTTTTTTAATTAAAAAAAATAAATGAAATTTAGTTTTTGGCAAGAAAGAAACAGTCTTAGGTAACCTAAACCTGCTATGCTCCCTTTGACCCACCTACACATCACTCTTATTCCTTGAGACCTAGTCCTCTTCATACTTCCTTTTAAGCAATTCCTGGTGTTGAAGTCCTGTGCATGCATGCTAAATGAATTCCTTCGCTCAGTCAAAACCTTCTTTGAAAGGAATATCTTTTTTAGAATTTTTCACTAATTAAAAAAAAAAATCATATTTTTCTATATTAAGGCAGAAATTTGGGTTTTATTATAGTAATCTCCTCTGGTTTATCACAATCCTTTCCACCTGCATTTTGATGCATAAAATACTCAGTTCATGATTTATGGTAACAGGATGCTATTCAGTGGCATTTTCCAGGACCTCAGAATTGATAAAGCTGCCTTGAATCCACAGGGCTTCTTAACGAATGTCACTGCATTGTTTCCCACCTTGATGTAGATAAACTACATTCAACATGGGATTGTTCTTGAGCTAATAACTCTGTTGGACTGAACTGAGTCTTTGTGGAAGCAACTGCAGTATCTCTTGACTTTTGGCAAATCATAAACAAATGGTCCCTACATACTAAAGACGCAACTACACAGGAACTGTAGGGCATACAGGAACAAGACTGCTTCCTTCTCTATACGCTGTTAGTGCTCAAATAAATGCAACACAAGATAGAAATCTCAGACTTAGTGGGTTAAGAAGCCTGCTGCATCCCCAAGTAAACCAAGACTAGTCAAGGCCCTTTTGGGGAAGTAGCCACAATATTATTATCTGCATTAAACTAAAACAACTAGGAAAAGGAATACAAAACCAAGAAAAGCGCCTAGTGAATGAATCACTAAAATGCTTCTGTGCAGGGTATGATGTGACAGGGGCAAAGACAGCTGTAATCACCAGGCCCTGTCCTGTACACATTTATGATATTTGATTAAATCTAAACACAACTTTGCCTTTTTTTTTGCAGTAAAACACAGGACAAGACAAGCATAATTAACATGGATAACATTGGTGAAGAACAGCCAACATGCATACGAATTTCAGCAGAAAGATCTTACAGTGCTTTGGTCGGCAACTAGCAGACCTTCAGGCATGCAGCACTCAGATATTAATAAATTATATTAAAATGGTGCTTTAGTGGAATACCTGAAACTATCATTTGATAAAAATACTAGCTTCCTTCTTTGCTGGCTAACTACATGTAGAATTAGCACTAGACTCCCATTTCTTTAATATAAGTAAAGACTCTTTAATGTAAGCAAAAACGTGAATTTTGTTTTAAGAATGTGCAGCACAGACAGTTTTCCTGTCTTCTGCATGTGTATTAGTACCCTGGCATAATGGACCATAACCAAGAATATGGCAACCAACTGCGACATCACAGTGCAGGAATACATCCAACATCAGAACATTAGCAAGTATTCAAAAGCAGAGGTGGCGGGCTAATAAATAAAAATCGTACCTTCAAAAGTGCAGGCAGAGTTGTGCTTTCCTTTTCGTTGCTCTTTAAATTTATGGCTTCACTCCCTTTGTTTTCAGAACTGAAAAACAAAGATATTTTGTGACACTGAGAACTGGCATTATTCAAGTCTACCTGAGAGCCAACACAGTATCATTCAATTTAAACATGAAAGCATTATCTTAAAGAGACAGAGGAACATATTTTTCAAACCATAGCCCATATTCTGCACGTATTGCAAATGAAAAAGCCATGGCCCAAAAAGCTGAAGAAGGAAGTAAAATGCCTGTTTCACCTCATAAGCACTCAGAAATAGCACACAGCTCTTCAGCTCTTCCAGCTGAAAAAAAACCCCAAGCTTTCTGTGGATGTGTATTATTTTCTGCTGGAAAAAAAGATACTATGGTCAATCAATCATCTACTACAGCAGCATTCATTGCCATAGCACTATCTGGCACACCTGGCACCTAGAAGGTACCCCCAACCTTTATACTGAGGACTGTGATGGAGTGGAACATAGTCAGGGCAGATGGAATTGTCACAAATCACAGGTACCATGTTTAACAGATCTTCACAGAACATACCTAATAGGAAGTATGTTCTGTGAATTTGCAGGCAAAATCAGAAGAAATTTTAGAAAGGGGACAAGCATGTTGTTATTACCAAGGCAACAGTCACTGTTTCACTTCAAAAGTCAGAAGTCCAAAGCTGCGTATGTCCTTATTTTGACCAATTTACCTTGGTCAAAATTTTCCTTCAGAGCCCATCTTTGGGATGAGGGGAACCATCCCACCCCTGATTCTTAAAACAATTCTTAAGAACAATCCAGCAGAAAACATTTTAATCAAAAACTTTATGCTAAATGCAACTTAAAAGGAAAAACATATTGAGGAAAACATTAGAGGATGTTAATGACAGACATCACTTCTTGCATTATGTATCATAAGCAGAAGAAAAATAACCAATTTATCATGTGAGAAATGCTCAGTAGTGCAATGAAGTCATAATCACTTCAAAACCTTTTCATCAATTTTAGAAATTTAGCTTTGCTATTGACAAATGCACAAGCCCTTATTTCTGAATTTGTATGAAGAGATGAGCTGAAAGCTGTTTAAATAAAAATACAAAATAATTATTTGCATTTTAATTAAATTCTGACAGGATCTGGAGAAAGGATTTAGATGCAGTGGTACTCCTACTGTTACTAACTGTTAACCACAGGTAAGCATGTCTCAGTAAGACTTCTGAAAAGAAAGGTTTTCTTCCTACTGTGGACTAGGCATCTGAGTGAAAGATACCTTGATACACACAAAAAAATACATACGCCAGTCTGACTGCATGCTAGTTTCCCTCTCAGCTGCTCAGAGACAACATTCCCTGAACAAAAATGAGAACAGGACTCTCCTGCAATTAAGTTTTTCAAGATCTTTCAGATACATCAAAAGAAAAGCTCTCTCTCCCATAGATCCTCTTCAAGTTGAAAACCATGTACTTTCAGATCACCTCAGGTAATCTTTCATAATGCATTCATAAACACAAAGATGGTTTTTCAGGGAGAGATTCACACAGAAAGTCTTGGCTGTTCTTTGCCTCCCTGAAAGACACAGCAGGTGAATTAATATTCTATCCTATTAGTTTCTTCTGCTGTTAATGTGTTTCATGAAGGAGATGTCACAATTGCTTCTGGGCAATCTGGCACGCCAATAAAACTGATTCTCAGTACGTAACCTATTTTCTCCCTCCTTCTCAGATCTACATAGCTTTTCCTGATGCTGATACACTTGACACGAACAGGAATTCCCTGTACTTAAAAGCATAAGAGTGAGGTTGATTTCCACCAGAAGTTCTTCCTGGCTTCAGGATATCACTCTTTACGAAACTGGTCTGCAGCCCACAAATGAGATCTTTGCTTTTGTTAAGTATTGCCAGCACAGATGACCAGCATTCTATTCATTTATCACTTTGTTTCGCTCATATTCTTCAACATTATGTTGTTTCCCAAAACTTTTTTCACTTTCCTTCTTCTTGTTTGTATTTGAAATGCATGCCTTTGTTACTTCCTTCTAGCCAGCCAGGCTTGGACAGACCACTATGAAATTCCATAGTGTACATACCAAACCTGAAAGAATGCAATTCAGCAGATAAGTATCTTAAAATCAACAAGTTAAAAAAAAAAAAAAAAAAGTATCAAAACTTTACTTTGCAGCATAAAAGAAACCTAAACCTGGAAGCAATTCTCCACACCCTTTCATGGTTTTTATTCTAGCATATCTACATTCCTGAACCTTTTGCTTTAGGGTGTAGATCCTCAACATGCTGACTTCGTCAGCAAAACCAGCTTTAGAAATTTCCACACCTTCCTCCTCAACTTCAGCTATCTCTTCCAAGCCTTAACTCAGCCAAGCAGGGCTCTTGGTAAGGCTTCACCACCAAGTTCCTTCTTGTGAACCTCTTCCACCCTTAGCCAGGGCCCAGTTTTAAATGGATCTTTAACTGAAACCAAATGACTCATGCTGAACAAATGAAGTTCATAGCACAAAAGCTCACTTTGCTGGAAACACGCCTCTTGGATTGTTTAGCATGCAATGGTTTTGTTTCTCCCAAAATGTCAAGATTGCCTTCTACAGCCTAAACACCACACACACAGACTGGAGAACAGGCTGGTTACAACTCATTGGGCTCAAATGATGCAGCTTATCACTTCCCACTACCAATTCCCTGCAATTTTTAGAGCTTCCCCCTCTCTAATCATTGCATCAATCACATATTTTGGAACACTACATGGTATTTTCCCCTCAAATTCTCTGAAGAGGGAAATAAAACAGTAAAGTTCATAGGCCCACACACAACCCTACGCTCCCTGCTAAAAAAAAAACAAAAAAAAACCAAACAAGCAAAACCAAGCATAGTGAAGCTAATGTAATTATGCCACGCACATTCTTATGTTGCAATGTAAGCATATGTTGGCTGTATAAGTCTATATTAAAAGATGTAGTGAACACAATTAGTAAGCTATGGCATTCACAATTTAAATTAATGCTTGGGAAATATGCAAGACATTTAGTATTTAGGCTAAAAATTACCCATTCTTAATTTTTTTTATATGGCCATGTTATCCTATCATTAGTGGCTAGATGGTATACTTCCAAGAACTGTATTCTAAGAGGGTTTATTATTTTTTTTCTACAGGACACTCTCTGCAATTAAATAGCTATAAATGCTGACCTGGTACCTACATTGTATTACACCACCGAATCCTTATGCTTTTACCAAGAACTGAAAACAACAGACTGCTAGTGTATACAGGCTCACCAAGAAATCGGGATTGCCTCCCTCTCCCTCCCGTCCATTTGGGCTACATCCATCGTATTAAAGTTTGGCTCCAGAGAGTTTCACCCTTGCCTTAAGCTTTTCTGGAGTGGTGCATTTTTGGAAGTGCTTTGCCATGGCAGGTACTGAGCACGCTATCTCCAGCTAGGCTTGTGCTTAACCACTCACGTGGCTTCGTTAGATCAGCCAGCTCTCGGAGAGCTTCCCAGCACTAGCATCAAGAAGTGAAAGAGCAAAGCATAATCCTAGGAATACAGAACAGACCTCTGCCCTGCCAACCTGGTTCCATGGACTTCTTAACTATACAGGCAGTCATTTACAGATTGTCACAGCCACGTGTTTACATATTTAGGTGGATATTACTTTCTTTTTTTTTTTCTTTTTTTTTTTTTAAAGCACAGAAATAGTAAATAATGCTCTGAGTAACAAAGACTGTTGAAATGAAAACTTAGAAACCAAGCCTCTCAAGTACTTTTCAAATACGTCATCCGCTGCTTTTCTGCTGCTATTTCTGCCAGACATTCCCTTTTCTCTTACATGTTAGTGCATCCAACATGGATGGGTTAAACTTCAGCAAAGGTAGAGGGATCTCCTTCTCCTCGACTGTCTTGCTGCTCTTCCCTACTGTCTTGCTAGGGATGCCTAACCTGATTACCACCACTCCTGTTCTCTAAATAATCAAGACCAGACTAAAGTTGCAAAAGATCCCATTCTGTATACTCTGCACAAACCATTCTTTGTGTGATTTTTGAACGCTTTCTGTTCCTCTGCTGCTGAAAAATCTGTTTTGACCTTTCTGTAATACTTGGACAGGTGGTGCCTGAATCAGCAGCAGATTCGTGGTCCAAGTTTTTTATCATTACACTTACACAGGAAAGGTTAGAGATTCTTACAGGGGAGACAAATGTTCATATTCTGCATTGTTGCTCACACAAAAAGTAAACACGTATAAGCAGAAGTACTCAAACTCAGGCTAGTTAATATATACGCGGGATTACAGACAAGAAAAAAATCAATTTAATGGAGTAAATTTAAGTACATGGTTAGTGAAATCTTTTCCAACTGCCTTTAAAACCAGAACAAAACAATTACAAACAATCACATCTTCAAAAGGCCCTCACAGCATCTCTGTATGGTGCGAGAAGTCTGCTTCCTCCATCCTTGTCCTTCGTAACAATCCCTCGGAACTTGCAAATTAAAAGCCCATCCCCTTCTTCCTTTATTAATCTACCCCACCCACGTTATGCACACAGCAGATGTGTTGTGTCAGATGAAAAAAAAAAAAAAAAAAAAAGTAAGCTACAGGCAGTGCGCAAGGGCAATAAAGCACAAACATGCAAGCTTTGATGAGACTGACCAGACACAGAACTCACCAAAATGAAAGTAACCACCATGACATTTTAGGTTCCTTTTACAAGCAGAAGGGAGGGGCTGCTGGTTGCTGTTTGGGAAGGGGGAAAATAACGGGCAGTCTCTTAAGCAAACAGGGACAGTGGGCTAAAGCTCAACTCAGACAGCACTGCAACAGCACTTCTGGATGCTGACCCTCCCTCTTTCTCCCACAGCTTCGAAGCAAAGTCTCTTTGAAGGCAGCAGCTCCAGCTCTAACTCCTCGTGCAGTCCAGATGTTACCAGAGAGGCGAGCGTGCTATCATTTTGCAATCTCTCTCTCCCTCTCTTCAGGGACAGATGACTCCCTGAATAGTCAAACCCTCTTTGCTACTGCATTAGGCTAGCGTTATTTGTTTTTAACTGTTCTTCTCTACCATTTAGCCATTTAATATGACGACTTTTAATGGCAAGAGAATAAGCAATGCCTGACCTAAAAGATGCTCCAGGGTGCCAAGAGGCAAAAAGCTTCTACATCTGGCTTTAGTGACATAATGGTAATAAAGCAAGCCTGACTTACACATATATCTACCTACCCAGGTTTCATGACATCACTTGTGACACCTCCTTCCCAATATTTTCTAAACAGTTTTCCTCAAGATGATGTGTTTTTTGGGACTGTTGATATAATCCACTCTCCACTGGAGTTCTCACTTCTGCTAATGTCGGTTTCCCTCTTGTCAGTATCTTAATTTCAGCATTTTGGGCTGTAATGCCAGTTCCTGACCCCTGCTTTTTATCGCTCTCTGAACATAACTAATGCTTCTCTCTGGGAAGTAACACCTCATTTGGTTTTGATGTCATGATTTCTTTACAATTTTTACTTAGTACCGACACAGTGACACATTCACTGTCGACTTTCCAGAATGGTATTTCAACAGAGGAACAGAGAGACTGCCAACAAGGATCTCATCACCTAGTACTTTAAAATCCATTTGTGTCAGAGCCTCCCTGAAGAATGTGAATGAGCAGAAAACCACGAGTCTAATAATACTATCAAATATAGATGCGCAAGACCAAAATCTCCATGAAGTTTCAGTACGTTACAGGGTTCTCAAACCACATCCACAGACCAATGTAGTTTTGAAACTTTTATTAAACATCTGCAAAGGGCCATAGATTAGCTAGTACTGGTTTCTTCTTTGTTCTGTCTTCCAAGTGGTAATTAAAAAGATGACTGCTAAAAATTCAGACCTTTTGAATAATATTTTTCCATATATACCAATTGCCCTGCTTGTCATATAGACCCTTATGATTATGGCCTCCAGCATAATCTAGATTACAAAATTTCACCAAGGGAGACCTGTGTCAAGCCTTTAACACCCAACTAAAGGTACCGGTTTTGATTTAAAACCATCCAGCAACAGTAAATCTACCACGCTGGTAAATAAGACTTTTCCATGTAAATGACTACTAAATTCACTAGTTAAAATTAGGCTTACTAGTTTGATTTGTCAAGCCGCATCTCTCAGCTACAGAATCAACCTACTTCTATGTGGGACAGGTTACAAAGGCCTCGGGTTCAAATATCCTCTTCAAGTTACAGGTATTCTAGGATATGAAGTACTTAAATCTCATATACCTTGAGGCAGAGTCATTCCTCACACCATAACCCTGTCATTTCAAAACCTTCTCTTAGACACACTAAATGCTATTGAGCTATTTAATTTTATTCGGTCAGGGAGGTTTTCCAGACATCAATTGTTTTGGAGCTCTTCTCAGAGCCTTTTTAACTTTGTCAGCATCTTTTTTCATAATAAATTGTGGACATTACAACTAGACTCAGCACTCTAGTAACCAAAGTTTATCCACAGAATATATGTACTTTGCTATTTACACATCCAAGACCCTCGTTTTCTGTCCGAGCCACCACTTTGGCAGCTCATGTTCAGCTGATTGTCAACTGTGGCAACTCAGTCTGCTTCTAATGGTGTCATCTACATGGTGATACCCATACTTCTTGCTCTAATTATCTGCAAACTTCATGTGCTACAGTTCTGTCCTCTTCAAAATTATTTGTGAAGATACAAAATAAATTGATTCAAAAATACCTCATTTTATTTTTCTTCAAATAGATCAAGTAGAAAATTATTTTTCACATCCAGTCTTCTTATATACCTCCATATGTTGATTCTTAGCCCACTGGCATTACACTTGCAAATATTTTAATTGGAGCATCAGCACCAAGTCAGATGCCTTAAAGTCTAAAGATGCTATTTCAACAGTTTGTCAACTAAAGCTGTAATCTCATAAACAAAAACAAGTTTGACTATTCCCATCCACCAGTGATGTTAGGATCAAGATCAAGTTTATTAACTTCTCAGGTCACACAGAAGCCCTGGTAAATCAACTTTTTCAATCCTTCTCCTTTGATCCAAGCAAATATAATAAACTTAAAAGTGAAATACCAACACCTTACTCCAGATATTGTCACACCTGTGAAGCCATTTGTGCGCTGTGCAGCCAGAACTATCAGAACCTGATCTACAAAGTCAGATTTTTTAAAAATCAAACTTTTGGCATGTATATTAAACGAAATGAGCAAACATTTGTTAAACTAATTGTAAGGAAAATGTTATTGTAAAGCTCAGTGGAAACAAGTCACATTTGTGAGGAAAATCAGTGAAGATCCCCAAATGCCTTCTGCATCAAATGACAGTTAAAATACATTAGTATTTTAACAGAAAATAAAGATGTTAGTATTTTAACAAAAAAGGGTAACAAATACAGAGCTCTTTACCCTGTTCCCACCCTCACTTCCAAACAGAACACGGCCCCTTTTTGAAAAGCTTCAAAATCAAAAATTTTATCCACCTTCTCAGCAAGATTCCTGAGGCTAGCCCTGTTCCTGGGAAACAGAGTGGTAGTAGCAGTGACAAAGTCTTCCCCTAGTCTCTGGCAAGGTTGTTGGGGCTGGTCATCAAAAGAGAGCAGGCGTTTGCACAGAAAATTGTATGTGAAGTTTCTGGCTCCTACTTCTGTGCTTTAGCTGAGGCCACACACATAGGGGAGGAGCAGTAAAGACATTAAGATAAACAGAAATCATAAAAACAAGTTAGAGAATTTGGAATTAGGGAGTCAATGGAAAGGAAAGCTGGTATTTCATTTTAAACAAACAAGAAGGGAAGTGGAGGTAAAGGAACAGAAAGCATAGAAAGGCATGGAAGGAGAAACGGAGCCAGGAGGAGGAGGCAGGAACTTGGGCAAGACAAGTGTCACAATCAGCTGATTAATTTAGAGTGCCGGAACAGCACAAAACTTATTATATTCAATTAAACTATTCCACTTCAAAACTGGTTTCATTACAGACAGCATTAAGCAATATGGGTTGTTTTAACTGAAATAATTTTTCCTCTCAGACATGTTTATGTTGCTTATTTACATACTGTTCTTTGCTTCTGTGGCAAAGCTAGGTCAGCTTCATGTTCTCCATTAACAGTGCTGTGTCACATAGACTATGTGAGATACAAGGAGTGTGTTAGTATAAAACGAAGAGATGTTTGTAATCCTCTTTCAAAATACAACTCAAAATATTATGGAAAATAATAATGCTATAAAATCACAGGTATGTCACATTTTACAATGAAAATGTACATGAAAAATGCAAGAAGCAAACCATGTCTTTACATTGAACATGTACCTTTAAGTTTAAAAGCTAGAACTAAGTGAAATAAGTATGATGGTCTTTGATCATCCTTGCTGAATAACTTAATCTGTTTTACATGTGAAGGAATTGAACAGCCGTACAAAGGCTAGAAAAAAACAAATATAAATGTTCCTGAGTAGAGCCTACTTCAATATTGGCAGTAGGATTATACCAGATTACATCAAGGTTTTTCTTCTGGCATCTGTCAAGCATAGTAACCAACATTAATGTAGAATCTGCTACATATTTACCAGTCTGATTGGTTAAAGTTTCCAACATTCTTATGAAATAAACCTTACTGGCCACTGGCACACACACTTGGTATAATATCAGAAACAGATTTATAAATTATTTAAGTTTATTAAGGTTTAAACTATTGAATTAATAATAGAATAGACAGCCCATTATACAACTGTTTTCAAAATGGCATGTTTGCACAGTCGAGGATCAACGATGGTACTTACAAATGGCATGAAAATATGAGATATTAAAAAAAATAATCCAGGAAAGCTTTAAAGCAGCAACTGCTGTCCCCCTGATAAACAGAGCATTACAGAATTTTAAAAAGATGTCGGTAAGGGAAAGCACCCAGGAAAAAACAAGCAAGAGAGACTAGTGTCATGAGTAAAATGCGGTGAGTCTTCTACTCAGGCTGGAGCAGAAAACTCTTGGTAGAGGCACACAAGGCTACAAGTTCAACATAAGAACATACTTTTCCAGTTCTCGCATCCTCTCGCATTTTACTCACATAATGTACGTTGGGAAGTATCCTACACTTTCCAGTCATTATCAAGGTTCCCTCTTTTGTATTGAAAGCATGCATTTTCCATTCAACCAAAATAAATTTGATGGCTAAATTTGTAGCATTTAGCTGGTGATTAAAAAAAAGTCTGTTGTCATTGGAATTCTTTCTGCATTTGCTCTTCATGTGCTCACAAGAAATAATTCCTTCTACGTTTTTCCTTACACATCACTGCCCATAGGTGAAGCGCAGATGCATACACTTAGGCTGCAAGACCTCCAAAATGCTTCAGCAGACATACTGCCTTCAGTAAAATATTTTAGCAATTTAAGAAACACCGGATGTCGTGGGTTTGGCTGAATTTACCAAAACCAGACTGACAGATGGCCCTTCCTCCCCCCTCTCCCCCCCCCCCCAAAAAAAAGAGAGGAGAGATGAGGAGATTTAGAAATTTAGAATGAACTAAACTACTTTAATGAAGAAATTAATATTAAAATTAAAAAGAAGAAAATAATGAAACAGATACAATATACAAAACCGTATCCAGCTCCCAGGATGACAGTCCTGCCACCAGCAGGCACTGGGGAAGCCACAGACCGGAGTTAGCGATGGACGGGAACTGGGTTCCAGCTCTGGAGTCAGGAACACACGGATTGGGATCACAGGCAGATGAACAGACAGGGTCCTCTTCGGACATCAGCCATCAAAGAAAGAGAGTCAACCCTTTGATCCCTCAGCTTTTATACTGAGCATGGGGCAGACAGGATGGAATACTCCAGTTGGTCAGGTTTGGGTCACCTGTCCTTTCTGCTCCTCCCCACAGATGTGACCCCTCTACGTTTTTCCACTTCCGACCCTCTAACGGGACAAATAATGAAACTGGCTGACCTTGGTTGTTACAGCAATAAGTATAAGCATGGGCTTCTCTACACACCATTCCTTGGCATGTAGCACAAACATTGGTCTTATCACTCTGAGAACAAGCAGTTTTCTCCACAATATGCTGTTAATTTCAGAGAGTTAAAAGAGGCCTAGCTAAAATGTAAAATTACAGAGCAGAAAATTGGTTCTGTTTTACTTCAAACCGGGACACTGGAACATTCAGAAAACCAAGGCTCCATTTCAAAATAAGGCATGTCATGAAATCATATTAACACAACACTGTATTTCATGTTGCAAAATCAACACGAGAAAGTGAAATGACAAAGGAAATCCACACTTCTGATCTTAAAAGTCTTCAAAAGTCATGCTGTGAAGTAGGTTAGAATCTATAAAAACTAGTTTAGAAATTAGAATACCAGAAAGATAGATGTATTAATAAGCCCTTGAAAGCCTTAGCAACATAGTGCTACGTTACCGTCGGGAAGTATAACAGTATATACTTACTAAATTCTATGAAATAAAAAAAAAAAAAAATCAGAAAATTAAAGCAGTATTTGGGTTTCCACCCTTTTAGGAAGTTTCAATAACCGGAAATACAATCCCCACGGTAACGTGTTTCTGAATTTTTGGATTGGGGTTTTTTCCACCTGTGAGTCCTTTGTTCACCAGAGAAGACCAGGGAGCTTTCATATTTGCAAAGCTGTTCCTTAAAACCACAGACTCATAGCTGTTTTGGAAATATTTTTGTATTAACTCTAGCACTTATGCCAATAATTGGAAAAGAGACAATGCTGTTAACATTTAAATAGTGGGGAAAGAATATGTTGCTATGTTTCTTCCAAGAAGCACTGGTATTATATTTAATACTCCTGTAACATTTCCTGTACAAAATGTCTCACGCATACAAGGTCAGCTGCCGGTCTTGCTCCTTCAGCCCCATGAGATATCTAGGTATGTGCCTAATTCTAATCAAACAAGTAGCCCCACTACAGTGCTCAGAACTATTTACCTATTTAATTACGGGCAAACACTTTGGTATCCTGCTGAATGAGGACCTTTGCTACTATTTTGAATTATCCTGCAATAAAAGTCATAACAGAAAAACTAGAAGTAAAAAGAAAAAAAAAAAACCCACCCAAATTCACAAGTGAACAGAAAATTTTCATAATGCATCTTGCTTAGATAAGTCTAACTTGAATTCTTCTACATGGTTGGAGTACTCCACTTGCTGATTCTACAAACCATCACTCTTGATGCATGCTCATAAATGAGTTAAAATTTAACAACAACAACAAAAAATCCCGCTCTGCCTTTTGAAGGAAAAAATTTCTTTATTAGAAAGCAGAGATTGATTTTTCCGGCAAACACTGGATTTTTTCAGAGACGTTAATAGTATACCTGAATCAAAACCAGCCAGGAGATACTAACTTCAAAGGAAGTAAGTTTAAAAAGTATTACTCCCCTTTCAATCAATTACCAGCAATCTTCAAATGCACAGTTTTTACAACTACAAAAATACACTTTCTTTGTAAACAGGAACAATGACTGGCAGTTCCAGAGGAAGAAAGAGACTCTCTAATCTCTCCTCAGGCAAAATAAATAAAGTTCTTCCATTTCTGAAAGCTCTTAGTTAGAAACTAATGGATGAACACAAAAATAATTTCAGCCTGCGGGGGTGGTGGGGGTGAAAGCCTTCTTAACCCAAATATAATGTTGCTCTTCACTGTTTGATGTCTCTGGTATACTTCAGTGATGCAGAAGAAATATCTGGACAAACCTAAAAAAGGCCCACCTGCGCTGGTAGTTATTTGACCAGCCACCAACTAGTACTTGGAGGGAAAAAGATAAAACTGACATGAACCTGCTAAACAATATACAGAATAATAAATAGTTTAAAGGAGATTTCGGGGGTAACTCTGGGTTAAAGTGATCAGTGAAAAGTGTCACACCTCCTTGGCAGCTTCTAACGTGACCTGAAAGGTCATGCTTATTTGCAACACAACAATTGCTCAGCCACAGAAACTGCTGATTTCTGAAAGAATCCACAGTGGCTTGACTTACACTGTAAAAGCTATATCTTCACTCAGATGGACAAAAGAATCACGTATTAAAAAAAAAAAAAAAAAAAATCAGACTCCCATAAGAATAGTAAAAAAATCAATGGGATTTTTTCACCCTGGGGATTTAAACTGCTTCAGGATGAACACTGCAGTAACAAATAATCAATTTTTTTATTATTGAAAATAGCGAATAGCTGAGTAGAGCATAATGACTGCCTTCGATGGAAATTAATGATAAAGAACTGAGATGAAAAGCCCCAAAGACCTTGTTCAAAGCAGCCCTAACTGAAGAAAACACTTACACAGGAAAGTGCTCAGTGGGAGATACCTCACGTTTGCCTACGTTTTATGTAAAAGCCAAGTAAGCCCTTAACGCATGTGCTGTGCTTTTTGCCGCCACGAAACTTGCAACTAATCTGCATGGTTGTTTTTTTTTTTCCACAAGCAAGCCAGCCTCCAGCAATTCTCATGTTCATCAGAGCTACAAATTGCTGTAAGGGCAAGTTATTAACATAAGCTCGTCGTCAAATGAGGTTCTCAGAAGAGTCTAAGACACTGATTAACAAACAATGTAATTCCCCCCTCCCCTTCCTTCTATTTTAAACCAGGGCCATAGAAGGTTGGGGGCTTGGGTTTTGCTTTCTTAAAGCTAAATCTGAATACAGTGCCTGGAGCAAGAGAGGACAAGAGCTCCACACCCTGCTGAGCTGAGGGGCAGCTGTGGGGTTGGGGGCTTCTCTCCAGCCGCTGTTGCCTAACTTGCAGTAGCAGATGGAAAATGACTTTTGGACATACACAGGCTCATTTCAGCACATCTTTTAAATTTAGGAAACTGTTGTGTTCTCAACAGGCATTAAGCACAATGTGTGTCTCCAGAGGTCAACGCAGGATCACTGGGAGTGTATTTGCCCTGTATAACATACTGCTCCCTCTCCTGCCCCCTTTACTTGTGTTCTACTTTTTTGAAAGGCAGTGCTATGTAAAATATCTCCATACAAAACTTTTTCTATATATTTCAAATTTGATCCGGTTCCAATACATATCATATTGATAATTCTGAATGGGAAATTACCCGTCCTGGGGTATACATTTCTTATAACACTTCAAAAAAGACGTACTCCCCAACTCACCTCACGCACTCCACGCACCTTAACAATAATCATACAAAGCAGCCCTGGTTCCCCCTCCACGCACACGTGCTTTGTTCGGTGATCCATTTTTCTACACAGCCAAGCTCACTAAATAAACATGACGAGCAAACCTGCAGCACTCATCCCAACCCAGCGCTGTTTAATGTATGCAATTACACTAATCTGTGAAGAAGGCTACCAGTGGAAACCAAATACGAGAATGTCAGCATTCCTGACTAACGCGCCATGCCGCGACCCAGCGCAACAAAAAAAAACCAACAACTCCTTAACATACCAAATTGGGCTCCTCACAGCGGAAGGGTTTTTGCTCCCTTCCACTCCAGAGAGGAATCACAGCCACCAGCCTCCAGCTAACTGCTCGAGTTCAAGAACAAGGCCAAGAGGCCCAAGCTTTTTCCTATCTGCGTGGACAATCCCAGCTTCCTAATAAAGGAAAGGCTCTTTAGCTGCAGGAAATGAAACTGTGATTTAGATAAAGATAACAGACTCCAGCCCCAAGTTAAGCGGAGCAGGTCTACCACGAGTGCTACCTACAGGTAGGATGTTTAGTGCACAAAACACTGATCCAGCATCACCCTCCTCCTTACCAAAGCTACTGCTAGGCTTTTTTGTTTATCCCAAACCACAGCTGTAGGGAGCTGGCAAGGAGTAGTCCGATGAAACCTCTCCTATTGCCGCTTCAGGTCCTCAGCCAACTCCAAGACTTTTCCTTCTCCCACATCTTATCCACCCCTGCCAGATGTAATAGCCAAGCTACTCCTGCAACTGTAAAAATGCCCTTGATTTGGTAGCCTTGCTCTGGGGCTGTTTCCTTTTTTTTTTTTTTTCCTAGGAAATAAAGAGCAATGTTTTGTGCTCACGAAAGGCTGGTGGGTCCTTAGTGATGTACTGTGTGTCAAATGCTTACAAGTAAACCCCTCAAAGTTAAAAATCTTCATGGTGCATTTACAAGACTTAAGACACCCAGTATAAGACAGCAATACGTCCTGCTATTTTTCATGATTGCTGAGAATATGCAAAGCAAGATCCTAAAGTTTTTCCACTGCAAGAAATACTGTGTTACCCATTATCTATCTGATTAAACTGTACTTACTTGCCTGCTGGTTTAAACACAAAATCTACGCAGTATCAACGACTGAAAGATTAAAACCAACATGTTAAAAAGCAAAAAATAAATATGACAT
Organism: Gallinago undulata; assembly: GCA_026546715.1. Classification (NCBI taxonomy): domain Eukaryota; kingdom Metazoa; phylum Chordata; class Aves; order Charadriiformes; family Scolopacidae; genus Gallinago; species Gallinago undulata. The sequence continues at coordinate 95,585,942 of JAOTQQ010000001.1, read as the reverse complement.
CTGAGGAAACAAGCTTAGCCAGCTGGCACCTTTTCACCACAAAAATATCCTAATTAACTAGGGCCAACATTAAGGCTGCATGAGAAGCTAAAGGAAACTTCGTCTGTACTTCTTTCCTAGGTATGCATAGAAATCAGCTATCAGAAAAATGAAAAAAAGGAAAAAAAAGAAAAAAAAAAAAGGAAGAGGAACAAATACACAAGAAGTTTCCGAAACTTTGCACCTCGTAAAGTCTCTCTGCACTAAAACGCAATTATTAATAACCAGGTTTCCATAAACCGCAAGCTTTGCATTGAGACTTAAATACAACGCTAATATTTATGTTGCATTAACATCTAATTTACACCAGCCTAAATGAAAACTGTGTGAAAACTGAAAACAAAACAAAATCAAACCAAGCGCAAGCCAAAGTAACCACCCCCACCCCCCCCTCCAAACCCCTCACAGCCCCTCCGCGCCCTGTCCCGCTTTCGGTTTCCAAGGAAGGGGATTGCAGCACCTGCGGAACGAGTCGGTGGGGCGGCCCCACCGCCGGCACCCACACCGAGCCCGCACACCCAGGGGAGGGCGGCCGCCCCACAGCCGGCGGCGCGCCGCCAATGCCCGCTGCGCCCAGGACTCCCGTCGTTGGGCCTGGGGGGGTGGGGGAGCAGCCACCGGCGCGCGCCCAACGGTCAGGCCAACCGCCGCCAGGACCCCTTCACTTCCCCACCGCCTCAACGCCGAGCCCGCGGGGGTCCCGCCTCGCACCGCGGTTACGCTGTATTAAGGAAGCGCCACCGCCAAAAACAACGAAACAACGGAAAATGTCAACGTTCAGCCACCGCCGCCGCCACCACCCCCGGCTCCAAACTCCTTGTGACAAGCCGCCGCCCCGGCCGGGGCCGCCGCTCTCCCGCCGCGGGGGCTGCTCTCACAGGAGCCGGCCCCGCCAGGCCCGCGCCCGCCCAGCCACCGGCCGAGCCGCCTGGCGACACCTCAGCAGCGAGGCCATCAGCCGCGGGACGTCCGGCCAGCTCCCCCGCGGCAGGGAACACACCCGCTTCTTCTCCCTTCCTCACCCGCTGGTGTCGCAACATCCACCGGGGCCCCCGGCCGGCACGGTCCCGCAACCCCCGCCCCGGCGGCTCAGGGCGCAGGTGGGATGGGGCAGAGGGAGGCAGCAGGCGCCAGTCCGGTCCGGTCCCGTCCCGTCCCCTCACACGTACCTGTTGGCGCCCACAGGACGCCCCGCTGCCCCCTCGCCGGGGGGGCTCCTGCCGAAGAAGCGGGAGAAGGTGCTGTGCCAGGAGGGGCCGGACCGGCGCCGGCTGCCCCCGCCGGACATCGCCGCCGCCGTCCGGGACGGGACGCTGACGGGACCGGAGAAACCGCCCGCCACCGAGTCCCCGCCACGGCGGGAGGCAGCGGCGGCAAACACCTCCCTCCTCCCCCGGTGAGGGCGGTCGCCGACCGCCTCCAGGGCGGAGCCGCCGATCCACCGCCTCCCGCCCCTTCCCGCCGGCGGGGTGGCTGCGATGCGGACTGGGGGCGGCGCGAAGGAGGCTGAGGGTGCGAGGAGCGGGAGGAAGGAGAACCGACGCCCGGGGAGGACGAGGCTGGGACAGAAGGCGTTTCACCCCCATCCGTGCTGCGGCAGCGTCCTTCCCTTCGGCAGGCGCGGCAAGGACCGGCTCCCGCCGTCCGCAAATGCCCGGGGAGGGAGTTTCTGCCCCGGGGAGAGCGCGGGGAGGCGGGAGGAGGGCGATGGCAGCAAAGGGGGAAGCACCACCGCAGGCAGCCCCGCCGCCTCCTCCCGAGGATGGGTGTTGGGTTGTTTTTTTGGGATTTTTTTTAAAGTTAATAGGGCATAATTAGTGCGAACAAAGAGAAAAGATCAGAAGCGAAAATTAACTCTGTAAGAAAAAGGACAGACAGCCTTGAGAATTTACACTCCTGACTGACTGCAAACACCAAGCGCTAGCCTACGTTTTTTAACTTCGAGATACTACACGTGTTTGTCAAGGCAAAGACAGTAACTAGCTTCACACTGTCTGGCTGCCACGTAACATATATGCTTGTTAATGCCAGCACAGTATAGCATTTGCATCAAGTAAAGGTACGCAGCAGCAGTAGCATTGCTGTTTCACCACTTGCCTCCCTCGGGCACTTTGGAATAAGTTCAGACCATCCTTTCTGATGACAAGAAGTTACTTGGAGGAAGGGGGGGGTCTCCTGCCTTTGGAAAGATTGATTTCCTAGAAAGCAGGAGGGCATAGGCTTTGGTGGGATTTTTGGGTTTGTTTGTGTTTTTTTTCTTCAATACTGAAGCCTTCATTTTTGTCCTGCAGACTGTGGCCTCCCTTGAGTTAACATCAAACTATCCCTACCAACAGAGACAACCTTGCCATTGAAACAACTTGTGACAAATATCCTGGTTTTTTAGGTAGAAGTGACACGCAAAGCTTTCATGATTCACTGAGTGTGAATTACTGGTAAACTAGATTAACCTCAATGTTAATATTTTAACTACAGTACCACACTTTCTTCTTTCTCATCATGATGAGCATCTCTGCTGTTCTTTGTGACTGCCTACACCTCACACCTTTTTTATCAGCTCCTGTTTGCATCATGCCATCTTACAGAATTGCAGAGTCGTTGAGGTTGTAAGGGACCTTGGAAGGTCACCTGGTCCAACCCATCTGCTTGGGCAGGGCCTCCTGCAGCAGGTTGCCCAGGGCTGTGTCTTTTGAATATCTCCAAGGATGGAGACTCCACAGTCTCTCTGGGAAACATGTGCCAGTGCTCACTTTTTTTTTCCCCCTGCCTCTAAGATTTCTCTCCAATTTTTCACCTTGATTCACTCCCTCTTATACCCAAGGCCTCTTTGTATTTTTTATCTCTGCCATAGTATTGCCCTGCTGTGGGTGCAACTTGGGGCGGCTATGAAATTGGTACTCTGTGAGTGCATCTGCAAAGCAGCAGCAGTGAAACACCCTGGAAATGAACGACTAGCTACTTTTCTGTCCACTTTCCACTGCCTTAGCTACAAACAAAATCTTTCAGAAGCCCCCAGGCAGCTTCCCCCCATATTCAGGTCTCATATAGCTTTCATATGGATTTTCAAAACAGAGACACAAGTAGATATTGGACATGTACTTAAATCTTTACCCATCAGTCTGAGCTAGCACTAGCTGGTTGCATCACAGGTTACAAAAAGTAGCTTTCACATGGTGTAATTACCAGTCACAAACCTTATTCAGGAGATCAGCACTTACTACACAACAAGGTCCTGGTCAGTTTTCAGTGTGCAATCAAGAAGCAAACAATTATCTCAGTGACAGAGATGCCCCAAACCTGCATAAAAATATAAAGTACTTCATCTAGAACAATACAGAGAAAAAAGAAAACATACTTTGAGAGTACCTACACATAGCATTCCGTTCTCAGGGAATGGTAGTCAGGGTATAAAACTACAAAATGTAACAGCAGCCCCTGTGGAACATTACAGAGGAGACACTCCCTCTGACATTCAGAATAAAAGTAATTAAAGCTCCAAAACCAAATTAGAAGAGTGGCAATTTATTTAAGCAATTAAATGGGACTGCACAAACAGGCTGTAGGGAGGCTTAGATTCTCAGTGACTGTTTATTACTTTTAATTTTTCTCTGCCACATACATTTCACAGCTTCCCTACCTATTGCTTAAGTAAGGTCTAATCCCTAATCTGTAGCAAACCTGAATATAATAATTAGCATTTATAAAGCATCCGGTATCTTCAAAGGCTTTAAGTATTAATTAATCCTCATAACCACCTCAGGATGTAGTTAAGTATAATACAGTGAGTGGTTTGCACACAGGGGCAGTCAAAACACCTACCTGCATCCAAAATCTGTCCACACTCTCACCAGTGAGGTGCCCAGAGGGGCAGCAGAGTGCAGCTTGGAGCATTACCAGGGCTGCACTCGTCCGAGAACAAAGCACCAACCTAATCAGAAATGCTAATCCCAAACAGTAACATTTTGTGCTCAAATCTGTTTCTGCTTTCTTCACTGCATCTAAAAGCAGAAAATACAGAAGTGTACCAAATGGCAGTTCTGCCTTCTATGGAGGCACATAAGTAAGATCTAATCAAAGTAGTAAAACTATATCAATATAAAACATGAACATGGCCCAAGTTCAATAGTCCCTTTCTTTTTGCATACCCTGGAGTAATTTAGTACCACATGAACTTAAAAGTAAATAATTTTGACTTAATTTAAAATAATGAAGTGGGAACTGCCAGTGGAGTTGCCAACAGGAACCCAGTTTTAGCCATCTACACCTTCCACAAAGGGAGAAAAGTTAGGCTTTTACCCAAAGATGCAGTATCTACTATGTGGCAGGTGGCCTCGCATATTAACACAGCTGTCAGCATTAACAGCAGCACCAACACATGCAAGGCAAAACAGATGGGGGAAACAGGTTCCTTTCTGCCTCAGATTAGAGTACTCACATGTGGCCCATACGAGGTAATACTGTATTGCCCAAGGCAGTGAGAAACCATTAGAACAGAGTTGCAGAGGGAAACAATGGCACAGAAGTAGAAAATGTCAAGCTGAGGCTCTCAGTACGTTGGTTTGTGTTTTTTTTTCATCGTTCATCCTGCCCAGAGTTACACTTGGATCAGCATTTCAAGTAAGAGAGGGGAGGGTGCTGTGCCAGTTCCATAGCCACTAATTTTCTACTGCAATTCAGATTTAAACGGTTGTGCACAAGGGAAACCTCCCCCTTCTCCTTATTGCTTTAGAGTGAGCAGATGGTGAAATTGTGCTTTCTGAATTTCCTCCCTTTTATGGGCCTTTAAAATCTTGAGTCAAATCTTTTGTTTGAATACCAAAAAGGAAAGCAAGTTTCCATCACACTGGTATATGAAGAGCCCTCCTCGCACCCAGATTGAAAACCTTCCTGATACATTAAAGTCATAACTTTTATGTAGAAACAGAAACACAGTCTTAACACCACCAAACTAAACATTTTCCCTGAAAGCACATTTTAGCACTATTAAATGAAAAAAAACACAGCCACAAACTGCTTGCAATGTTGGACTGCTACAGTAAGAAACGGTCTTAAGTTTTGAGGTACAACCCTACTAAACAAAAGCATAGTTCAGTTTTGTTTTTCATACATGTCTAATGCATTTATCTATAAAAATATTTTCTCTGACTTGGCTACTTGTTAACAGGCAATCTCTTTTCTAGGCTGTTGCAGAACACGTCTACAGGTACATGTGGCATAAACAGCAATAGTATTTTAATAATAGATGGTCCCTTACCATCTATTTCCTTTCCAGAATATAATATATTAAGGCAAAGTTTCTAATAGGTTGCATGAAACCATGAATTAATAAATACACATAATGGAGTCATCACGTGTAATATTTCCTAGCCATATTTGAGAATGTTAGTTGTCCAGATGTTGAAACAAATACTCATGACTTTAAAATCTCTAATCTATGCTTAGTCTAAAATGAAGACAAACAAGAGAATTGAACATTTGGGTCTTGGATACAGTATTACGCAGATGAAGTGTATTAGCAAGGATTTCTAGGATAGCTATGATTTCTATCTAGCTATGACCTTCTGCTGTAAAGCACGCACTGTGCAGCTTCCAGCAATCTTCATCCTTTAACTGTGAACAAACAGTTCCTCCATTTGATTTACTGAAAATGGCTTAAAAGAGCACCACATGGTCAGCTGCTATTGTTCAAATGCCATCGTCGTGTCTGGAGAAGACAGCTGGTAATGACTCATGGTGTTAACTGCATCTACTGAGAATCGTAACTGTGGCCTTTATTATTTTGGGTAAGATTTATACATCGTGCCACCTATGGCCAAAGTTCAGTGTAATAATTAAAATCCCTAAATCAACTTTTCGGAAGTCCTGTTTGTTTTGCACACTATAATTCGTGATGTTTACGTTTATCCAGTAGCAGAAGTGCTAAAACAGAAAGCTAATTGTAAAGAACAAAATAAAACGTAACCACAGAATCTCTTCAAAAATACTTTCACTGCACCTGGGCATGGAGCATAAAGCATTCAGAAGCCTCATACTACAGTGGTAGGTATGCACCTAAGTACTGTAGGTGAGGACCACAATCCTTTTCTGTTAATTCCAACAGAATTGATAAATTTCAGCTGTTTAGCACAGCTTGTCTGGAAAGGTTTCAAGATATTTTTGATAGCACCTCATATCAATTATATTTGTTTGGATATGAAGATTAAACTCACTTGTGCTCTTACCAATGCTAATCATTGCAAAACACCCTACCCTAACTGGAGCGCAAGAAAATATGCATTTCATATAATAAGGTCTCTATAAAACTATCCTTTTCTGGGTTATACTTTCTTGCTAAGCCGATCTGTCTATTCCCCACCACCTTTACTAGAAAAATGACGTTAAACAAAGCCCTTCAGTAAGCTAATGTCATCCAACTTCTAACATACATTGTATGTATGGTAAAAAGCAGCACAAATAATCTAGTGTCCAGAAGAATGCAAGAGCTTTCTAAAAGAGGTGTCTTACATGCAAATTAAGGAAATCCATTAAATACATAACCGACAACTTGTACATTGTAATTAATTTAACATTTTTTCATCTTGTCTGTCTTTTGAATATCAGATTTGGACTTAAGAAAGGAATATACACCTTTCTGTACAAATCTACACACTTTCAAATATCAAATCAAGTCCTTAATATTCTAAAGGCTTATCCTATTTCCATGCAGGCATGTAATTTTTTCAGTTTGCAGATTACTAAGCAGTTTTGAATCATGGTGCAGATCTATGTACAGTAAATTTAAGCCTATGGACAGCAGATTTGCCTTTTTTCGTTACCTTTCAAAGATTTCTTAGAACTAGTCCCTGGACCCCAAGGTTCCTAGAATCACAGACTCCAGAACTCTGTCAGAGATGCACCAATTCCACCCCTTTGTCTAGCCTGCTGGATTTTACAACACAATACTTGTTAACACAATGATCCAAGCCCTTTATAAAACATTATTAAAAATGTTTGAAAATTAGAATATATACAAAAAAAAATCAAACCCTTACCACATTCATAGCGAGCACATGTATCAGTATATCCCAAAAGGAAGAATCATCTTTAACGTCCAGAGAAATGCACTGCAAAATAATTTGTATATAAAAATGACTGTAATTACACCAGTCTCTAATAATTCTTACGGAATTTGAATTCTTACGGATTTGAGCCAAACAGGATCATAAAAGCTTTTGGTTGCAGTTATTGCAGAATCCCATCTGGTTTTATGAAGCAACTTACTTTCCTCTCCACTTAAGCTTCCAGAAAGAAATTTAAAAAAGAAAAAAAAAAGTAAAAAAAAAAGAAAAAAAAGGAGAGACCTTTTCTTATGTATACAGAACAAACAAAAACAGTCGAATTCTTGGCATACAAGTTTCATATAAAAGTATACAGTATGTATAGCATACAGAAAAAGGGCGAGGAACAAATATTACCCAAGCTTATAAGAATACAACTGACTGCTAATCAGGCTATGCCTAGTTAGCTGGATAAGTAACAGCATAACAGACACCCGTACCCCCCCCC
>JAOTQQ010000001.1:95561373-95578348 GCA_026546715.1 Gallinago undulata | reverse complement strand
TTAAGCCAAACACAACAGAACCTTTAGTAGGGGAAAGAAGATTTCTCTTAATACCCAAGAAACAAAATTCTGAATAAACCATTATTATTGAAGTCAGATAAGAAAATTTTCAGTGAAGTAAACACCATCATAAGGAAATGTGTGGGTAATGGGGATATAAGCCTGAAACTCAGTCTTTTTATCTGATGTTCTTCTTTAAAAATATTTTCTGTATATAATATACAGCTTTAGTCTAATAAAATATGAGTAATAAGACTAAAGGGATTTCCCTAGAATAGAAGATAGTATTTTATGGGATGCATTAACTGTAGCTCATAAATACTAGATGTACAGCAGGTTTTCTAGGTTTCATTCAGGGTGTGCTGAACTGCTTCTGAAAAGAAAGGTTCACATTATCTCTTCATTAAATCAATTCCCTGAGTAATGCTTTAAACTTTTCTTTATAGTAGGAACTGACCGAAGTGCTCCTATTTAGTGTGATGTCAACATCAGATCCAGTGTCATTCACTTAACAACTTAGGCATCGCTATAGCCTTGAAGAAAGTGCATAGGTATTTTGTAGCCTGCATAAATCAAGGACTTATTTATTAGAGTGTCATGATATGGCGACAGAAAAGATACCTCAAAGAAAGTACGGCACTTACTACTCACAGAAGGTTTTTTTTTTAATCCTTTTTTGAGTCACTTCATGACATGTCAGAGTAGACAGAAAACTAAGTAGCACTTTAGCAGTTATGAAATGAGTGAAGAGGAAGTTTGGTACTCAAAAATATTCCTACAACCTAGACTAATTGATTGGGGTTTGTGCCTTTTAATTTCCAGAAAGTGTAATGCTACAACACGAAAGGTCTCTATATATGCTAATATTGATGTCAGCACTGAAGTGGCTATTCTACAATTGTTTTCTGAGATAAAATTTATTGTTCCTATTTTATAATGGTGCCAATTAAAGAAATAGTAAGGCTCAAACCTTAATTGCAATATGCAGCAATACTTTCTAACCACTAGAGATTGGATTAATTTATAGATCAATTCAGCCTGCTTTGAAAATGCTGCCAAAATTTTTTTGCTCTTAATTTAAAACTCAGAGGACTTAAACCAGTCAATTAGCCATGGGTTCTAGGCACCTCAAAACAGACTAACACTTTCCCTTTGAGAAGTACTTTAAGAATGTAAAAGATCCTCTAACAAGGGGGGGGGGAGGAAGGAGAAGCATTACAAGACAAAATCATCACTTTTCCCAGCAGAAACACACTACCCTTGAGTAGAAACCATTCATTCATCCTTAGTCCTCTAAAGCAAGAATGCAACTACTGGCCAACCAAAAAAAAAAAAAAAATCACTTGACACAGGCAGAGATGTTAAATTGGGACCAAGTCGCTTCCATGTAATCCATTGGTAGTATAATAAACGAAAAAAAAAATCTTTGAATATTTTTATCATTGAAAACAACATACACTTCCTGGTTCATTGAATCCATTTGTTACTTGTTAAATCAATTTTTAGACACTTTTTTCCTGTTCAGTTTATGCTAATAGACAGTGGCAGATAAGATTAAAACATCCAGAGATTTACTTACAGAGTAAGATTTTAAGTAAAAAAAAAATCATTGCAGAGTTTTGCCCTAGTAAGACCTGTGTGATCATAGATACAGACAATACCAGGAACAGCAACAATGCCTGACAGCCAATAAGAACTCCTTTTACTCATGACTGCCAGTTTCTCACAATTCACATTATGCTGTTTTCTCTAAATTGGAAGAGTTACCACTTAATCCCTGTCTAATAGTTGTATCATTTATTAGTGGAATAAACTTTCCCAGTTCTGACTGGACTGTGTACTATAAACTTGTATTTTAAACTGGGTATTTCACTGGAATTATTCCTGGGGAACCTTGGCATCTGGAGACCTCTTGCCAAGTTCTGCTATTCTTTTACATGGTTCCAACGCCATGGTTTTAAAACTTTGGGATTATTTCCCTCTTAAATTTGTACAGGCATGCCTACACTTGAGCGTTAGTTCAGGTCATAAGGGTACTTTAAAGATCATCCTCACTAACAGTGCTTTTGTTTACATTGCAAAGTAGGCTGCAGGTACACAAACTGAATTCTTTCTGGATGAAACTACACTGTAAAGCTCAGAGCGCACCCAACGAGCTCCAGCAGGGAAGAGGCATTTAGACTGGAGGGTCAGAAAGGAGCCAGGCTGAAGGAAACTCATAAACACGCAGACTGGGGATATCAGGACCTCAGCACCAACTACCTTGCTCTACAAAAGCGGTTTGATGGGGCTGCTCCCCATGTGTTGCCAAGCATCCACTTCAATCATTTATCATGATTACTTCATTGACCCTCAAGAGGCTTGGTTTTCTTCAGTATTTATTAGCATGACTCTACTTCATCCCAAACAAACTTCTTCCACACATTCCAATTTCCTTGATTTCCTCCATTCTTTCCTTACTGTCTTTTTTTCCCTTTACTGAGAACGGTTAGGCAACACTTCAGCAAGCTAAATTTGGTCCAATAATTATGTTGCTAGACCTACAATCTACTTATTGCTCTCCAAAGACAAAATTGTTCTTAAAGACTGCCTAACATGAAATTTACAATTCTTTTACTAAACAAGTTAACCTGATCTCCATAGATGCTCCCTGTATCACAGAGAAGTTACTTATTGTAACCACTTGTTAGTTGGTGCCCAAGTAATATACTGCAATACAATTAAGTTCATTAAGTTCATTTTCTGATAAATAATTTCTAAAACAGGATCATTTAATGGTAGACAAGACATTAATGGCCTAGCTTTCATTTTAAAAATTGATTTTGAAAAAGTGTAGTGGGAGTGGGTTTCTTGCTATCATTAGAAAAGTGGAAAAAGTAAACATGTCTGATTCACATGGCAAGATCCTGACATCTACTGAAAGAGAACAGTACATTATCACATATGCACTGTACTTCTGAGAAGAACAACTTCATATGGCTAGAAGTATTTAGGCAATTAAGCAGCAATCCAACTGACTAAATACTGGTAAATCAATTATAAAGTACTGGTTCACACCAACACAGATGCTTTCATGATATAACTTACTGTGACAGGAGCTACAGAGCCTCAGAACTGAAGTATGGTTACAGAATATTACTAAAAACACTTGGCATTTATTATAAGACAGCATTATAAGTCCTGAATTCTGATTAGCTACTACACATAATATTACTTTTGCACAGTCACAGTGTATTTTACAATTTAAGCAGTCAATGGGCTGTGCAATAATAAAAAAAAGATCAGGACATATCAAGTTAACCTTTCAGAAAGGTCAGGAAAGTTTGCTTTGAAAGAGGAAAATTGAAGAAGCCTTTTCTCAGTGGTCCCCTTTTTTGCTTTTTCTATTCCAGTCTTTTGTGACCTTCTGTCATTACTTATTTTGTTTCTCAAAAGAAACAACAGGGAAGGGAGCTGCAAAATTTCACTAGCAGAGCACTCGGCAAAAGTTAAAAGGACCAAAGCAGAAAGCTTAAGAGCAAGATCTGTAAGTATTTCTGTGAAACAGAAATAAGGCAGGCCAGAAAGAATTAAAGAAACAGATGACAGAAGTCGACCACAAGGAGAGTGATTTCCCAAACGAGTGAAGCTTAAAAAGAAAATATAAATTTTAAGATTAAACTGCATTTCTTGGCATAAAAGTGTTTGCTTTTAAGGACAAGCATTTTGAATTAACATTAATTTTATTTCTTATTACTGACAAAATGTTATTTCCTAGTTAGAGCTTCTAAGGGACAAGCTGCTTCCTGAGACAGAGGGTTGCACAGCTGTTCTAAGGAAGCACTGAAATGCAACATTACCATTCCAAATATTGCCACCACCATCAGAATGCTTTCCCATAACACCGCACCTGAGCTGTTATGTCTGGCCTTTCACAGCAGTTTATCTTTCTTATTAGTAAATAAAAAACCCCAAGCATATTATAGTTAGAGGGCTGAGATTAAAAGAAGGATCCATTACATTTACATTCTAACACTTAGAACTGCACTTGCTTAACAGAAAATTGCCCAGGCAGGAGTTGTCAGGCCAGGCAGACGCTCAGCATACCTGCAAGTACCTACAGGTTAAACACAAAGTTCCCATGGACTTGTGTCCCGAGTACCAGAGAGGCAAGGCTAGAAAGAATTAGGATTCACACATTTACCTGATACCCTCAACTGGTAAAGAAGAGATGTAAAGGGCAGTACTTTGTGTGCTAGAACCATTACCTCTTATTTCAGGTGAAAATGCTATAGTCTTACGTGTTACTAGGCATATTTTTAGGAAATTCATAAATACATAGGAAGGCAGTGTGCTTAGTGCACAGAAGCAATGGCACATAACATTGTGTGAGGTGTCAAGACTAAACTCTCAAAGTCTCTTTCAGTCGCTCTATTGCCTTTTAAGTTTCCACTTACCACATACATCCACAGTAACATGGAGGAAAAAAAGGGAATCTTCTGCAAGTGCTATTTAAGCCTCCACAGGAACTTGTCTGCCTTGTTTTAAGGTGCAATGAACTCGTACATGTGAGCAGTCTTGCAGCATCCAGGTAGAACTCATTATTCTAATTATTTTAACATCCTAATTGTAATGGGAGAACAGCACTGAAGACCGACAGCCACTGGGCCCTCAGAAAACAACTCCAAAGAAGCCTTTTTGCACAGATGCATGAGGCTTTTGTGCAATATACATTCCTTGTACCAAATTCAATATTATTAGAACAGCTCAAGGCTGTAGCAACTGTGTACGTCATGGACCTATGTCTGTATACTATGGGAGAGTGGAGGGATTAACACATAGACATGCCTCCAGCAGTTTAATGTACAGAACAATCACAAAGGTTCTAGTGAGAGACAAGCGATGGCTGAAGCAATAATGGGAAAAAAAAAAAGAAATCAAACATTTCACTATATGGGACTGTCACCATTCCCACTCCACTCCTTCCAAGAGGTCTCCATCCAGTCCGGTGTCCTGGTAGGAGGGGAGCAGAAAGAACTGCTTAAGAAAAACACAAAAACAAAACAAAGAAAACCTCAAGAAGGGGATCAATAATCAACATAAGTAACTGCAGTTTTCAAAAAGGCCTTACTAACCATACCAGAAGGAAGTAAAAGACTTTTAGAGTACTTTCCTCAGATTTGTGGATGGAAGAACAAAGCAATAGGTTAAACCAGCTTCCCATTATAGTAAGAGCAATCCACAAGATAAACATAGTACTTTGTGTAGTCCAACATAAACAAACAAAAATAATCAGAAAGCCATCAAGTTCCAGATTATTCAAGAAAATCAGAAATGCAGACAGATTTTATGTAAGAGCTCAAGTTTTCTTTGGTAGAACAAAAATTAATGCCAACTTACAATTAAATATTTCATTTAAGCTATATACATGAATCAAAATAATTACAAAATACTTAGACTCAGCAAAAGATGTTTCCCACAAGTATTAATTTTGTTACCATATTATCCAGTGCCAAGTATATCAGAAAATTATCTGCCCCACAACTCAAAACCATCTCAGAATTATTTTTTTTCCTCCTTTGCATTTGATTTTGTATAGATATTTAGATTCAGAGTTGACAGAAGGCCAAAGTTGTCACAAGACACATGAAAGAAATACTTTAATGACAAACGGAACTGTCAGAATTTTTATATCCTGTAAGATTTTTTTTTTTCACAGTAAGACTTAGTTCCCTCTAGCAAAGCAGGGGAGTTAATTTTAACTGTTTAGTAATAACTGAAAGTACAGAAACTGTTCTACCATTTCAAGCAGGTCCCTTTGCTCCAAATATTCCTCTATGAAGCGAGCCCTAGAAGGCATGCTTACAGAACGTTTGTGTGTTTTATATGCTAATAATGGGAGGAAAGCTTTTGCAAGACCTAGATTTTACATCTCCCAGAGGAATCAGCTAATCACTTAGTTAAATACAGTCTTTCAGCATTGCCAGTGCCAGTCTGCTTGTGTCTTGAACAAGGAAGGAGGGATTAAAGGGGAAGAAGTGGCATAACACAAAGTCCTTAACATTGGCTTAATTTGTTACCTGTGGTACATCTTTGAAGTCAGAAAGTTCATTAAAAATTATTTCTGAAAGTAGAACCATTTTTATACTCAACAGAAGTTTCATATTAATGATGACACATTTCATATTAATGATCTGGTAAACTAGTGAAGTGTCCCTTAACTTATGTTTCTAAAATATAACTTTCAACCATATTCTCTTTAAATATTTCAAAGAGCAGTCTAGTTTATTAGAAAGTGCAAATAAAAAAAAGCTTAGCAAAAGAGATGACATTTTATTACAGTATACAGTGCTATTTCCATTGGAAAATGGACAAAAATTCCAAGTGAAGCTAACAGAAAAACAAAAATCTCTAAGATGTAAAGACCATCAAAGAACATATTTAACATGTTGTACATTTGAAGTTTTATTGATGGGAATGCAAATATAACCATGGCATATCACAAAACCAATTCATAACATTTCCAAGCAGTTCCTTAAAAACATCTGCACTCATCTATAACAAATACACCGAATATTTGAATCTTTTTATCTTAAACCTAAATATTCTTCTAGAAGCTTGTTGTAGATGGTTACTAAAAACGTGACATCAAACTTTACAATAAAAAAATTACAAAAATACCTAAAAATGGGAACCTACAATCAGTAGGTATCTTAAGCAGCTGTATTTCAGGAAGTGTTGATTATTCTCTCTCAAAAAAACCCACAAACCCATTTGGTCAAAATATGTCCCCCCAAAAAACAGAGGGGCATTTCCTGACAGCTAGTCATCATCTAAAACTCAAATGAATGCAGATGTTTATTGTCAACATAAATATTTTTAAAAAATATGCTCTCCAGTCTCAAGACTCAATTTAATTGATGTGCATACCTGAGGTGCTATGTTGTCTACATTCAGTTTTCCTGGAAGAGATACTAAAAGGAAACAAATTAACACTGTATATTTTCACTGAGCTGTTCATTTTCTTTAAATCATTCTTCCTTTCCAAGGAACTTGCACACCTGACAAAGTTTGTAAGAGAACGCCACACATCTCTTATTATTTATCTCTCATGTCTTCATTGCTTGGATCTGATCTGTTAATAAAAAGAAACAGCTAGTCTTAACACAAGTAAGATGAATTCTTGCTGTATTTTGCTTTTTGAAAACATAACCAGATTATGTCCAGGTTACAGAATGACACCAACAGATATTTTGGTGTAGTTACAAGAATGAAGGACAATGCAGTTAGAGTTTTCAACTTAGTATTTTTTTTCAGGCTTATAAGGTAACTTTTGATAAGAATAATGCCTAGAAGTTATGAAGTATGTATTTCAATTCCTTGTACACGTTTCAGCTTTCACATAACCAGACATGAACTAACTCCTCAACAGCAAGAGATTTAAAGGTTGGGGTTTTTTTTGAGTAACTTGCATGAAAATTTCTTTGTTGTCAGTAGCCACAATTCTCCATACTGCTGCCTGATTGTCACTTCTCAATTGACTTCAAACATCCCCTTAGTTAGCATAAATCTATTCCATGCCCATTACAAAACGTGGGAAATTTCCCCCACTAATAAGGAACGCGAGCTGGGTTCAGGCTGTTGTGAACAGGTTAGCTTTACTCTACTGAAGATGCATTGGTTGCAATAGTAATTACAAAACAGGGAGATATGCAAACTCAGCCTTCACTAGGGAAAGAAGGCAAAACCTCCTGCGTCTGCCTCCCAAATCTGTGAACTACCTGTAATTGGTCTGCAAAAAAAGCCTAAAGAAAGCATGGCTGGTGACAAGGAGAACTGTGTGTTCATTAACCAGATGCCATTTCCTCCAGTGAATATTATGGCTGTGATTTTGGGACCACTATAACTTACAAGTTGTTCCAAATTTTTCCCTCCAGTGCTCTAGGAATGAACAGGAGAATCATAGTAAAAATTTTTCTTGAAACATTGAAGTCTTCATCCATTAAAAGTATAATTGCCAAACTGCACATGGTTAGGCAACAATACAGTTTAAACCCAGCCTCTCTTAAGCTTTTGAGGACACTGATGCAGAGAGGTAAAGGAAATTCTTTTAGATAAAGTCCATTGGTGAAGAATTTCAGCTCAGAAAATGAACAAGTTTAATAATCCATGAGAAGTGAGTAAGTATGAAGAGCTACGTGGGTGAGTGACAGTAGAAGCACCTGCTTACCGTGCTTAAAAAAATCTACATATACAGCTTAAATATTTTGTGAGAAATATTTAGACATGCATTTAAGATCCTTTTAAGTAGCTTGAAGCTATGTACAAAAACATCAACTCAAAATTCGGATCAAAACTTAAAAGGTTCCTCAAAGATCCTCAAAAATCAGAACTATGCCTAAAACTAGGAAGAAATATGTGATTTGGAATCTTCCTCTATGATAGCATGGTGGAGGATGCATCACTTTTCTTCTGTAGGGTAGTAAGTCTTCGTAAAGACAAAGTTTTGGCTAGTATCCCTTCCTCTGAAAAACATGACCAAATGTTTTTGTATTCTATAGTAACACAGTAAAATAAAGCATCTCTTTCTAATTAGCAGTAAGGATTCTAAGTAGAAGAGACAGTCTGGTATCCAGAGATAAGTGGACATACATTAAATCAAGGCCAATGCTGAATACTATTTAGCTGCATTTTGAAGGAATGAGTTTAGTGGCGTTGACTCTGGAGCATTGCTGACATCTGGCGGCTGCCAGAGCACAGAGCACACCGGTACAGAGAGCGTCCATCTTGCAGATTCAGATTATGCTATGCTACCTAATACACTCACAACGGAAGCAACACAAACTAGGGAGGTAAAATTAGAAGGAGCTACCAAAACAATACCACACTTCACTATTCTCTACATTTAGCAGTAAAGTGACCAGATCCTTACCAACATACTACAGAGGGATATACAGCATCCATATCAAGTTCGGAATTTAAAAAGCGTAGGTAATACATCTTCTAATCTGGATCTGATATTTTCTATGTAGTTATGTGTGTCTGCATATGCTGTGATCTCTATAATGTAAGGTGTTCTTATTTTGGCTCTATATTAAAGAGCTGAAGTTGAATAGTAAGAACTGGTAAATTTGTCTCTGCTTATTTTTCTAGCCTGCTTATTCACTATTTCCTGATACTTAACATTAAATTATGTAAAACTGGGAGAGGGCAGTAAGAATAACAAAAGGTCTACCACAATAACAAATTGAAGTGCAGGAACACCTGGAATTAGTTTTGTTTACAAGAAAATGTTACTCTGTTTGCAAGAGTAGGCATTAATATTTCAGGGAATACACTTTTGTCAGAGAAACTGACATGATCTTTTGTGTATATTAAGGAGGTAAATGAAAGACGAATATGAGATAGAGCATCAGTACTCACTGTGTAATTTGGTCTGACAGCAGAAGTGGACAGAAAGAAAACAAAGGAAATAATAAAGAAAAAACCTTACAAGACGAAAAAGTTTAACAGGCTGGAAATAGAGCAAGAGAATTATAAATTACATACCTTGGAGCCAATCCACACCTTCTTGTAATCCTTCACCTTTAAGAGCATCACTGGCGCTGAAAAACAAATCAAATTATAAAAAAAAAACCTGTAAAAATACCAGTTTTAGTGAAGTCATCAGCTTTACTTGTAACTTACAGAATTGCAAAGTAGCTGAGTACAGGTTACTTGGGTTTTCTTCATATGGAAAAGGCTGCTTCTCAACTGATACATTCTAGAGTACCTGTCCAATATGGAAATGGCATTTCAAGATATGACCTATTTTAATTGCAGCTTCAAGGCAGAGGAATTGTTACTAGAACATGAGGGGTTCTGGAAGAGCACTCACATAAGGCAGCTACATTGTTCTGTGGCACCTCCACTTAGATAATGCCCTCCTCAGACTGCGCTATAAAAGATATTTACTGCCTACAGCAACAATGAAGAAGCAGTGCCTTTCCTCCTCCCACACAGCTCCTATACACAGCGAGGACGTTGGAGGAAGTATAGTGTGTACAACACTTCATTGTAACAGCAACTCTAGGAGTGTCTGTTAATATATATTAAGCTACACTGAAAAATTGTAAGTCTACCCTTTGAATCACAGGGGTATTGTTTAAAGGCCTCTCATTCTACAGCTTATGAAAACTAGCACAGCAGTGAAACTGGACTGTTACTGGTTAGCTATAAAATTATCTTCCAAAGAGCTTGTGAATTCATCAGTGTAATTTCAAAGACAAAAAGCAGTGACCTCAAAGCACTGCCCAGCTAATCAAGTTTAATATTAAAGGGCCTAAAATTAAAATTGTAGTTACTGTAGTTTTCAGCAGCATTTAGCTGCTGGTTTCACTTTTATTTGTAGTACCTGAGGATTTTAATAAGACAAAAATCTAACTTCTATAAAACATTTCTGATAAAATGAGAAGGTTTTTTTCCTTGTGAACACTGGCACAAAAATCATCCTATTTATATGAAAGCTTACATCCTTCAGAAAGAAGACATTAGCTCCTACAACTGGAAAAACAACAACCCTCAAACATTACATGGTACAAAGAGTAAGGTGTGCCTCTAAATTCACAGAAGTACAATATAGTAAATTAATGGACTTTCAACAGTAGTTTACTAAAGCATTTGCAGATTGGAAAAAACAAACTCTAAAGGCTTTATTCTTGATATTCTGAAACATGCAAGAAAAACTAGCAGCAGCACTCTGATAACAATTCTACTCATTTTCCCAGCAAAAAATAATAGCGGATATTCTGATAAGAACATTTTTGTCTGATTTCACTTTTCACATTTCATTATTTGGCTAACAGTTCTACTGTGAAAATTTTCAAGATACAGTCTACATGAATGCATTGTGCCTTTAAAACAAGTTTCATAGCAAGTATTGTAATATTACTACTGTTTCCACATGTGGCAGCACAGCATTTTATGTGCTTGATTTAATTTATATAATATAATGCAGAGTGGCATGGGAGTGCTAAAATATCAGCGTACAAAGTAATACAAACAAAAGGGCAGAAAAGGGGGAAATTACCAGATATGCCAGGGCTTGTCTTTGATGTTTTCTAGTGACAGTAACTGAGAAACTTTTACAGATGATATTGCATCCCTGAGGTCCATCTTGTTAGCAAAGAAGAGAATAGGCAGTCGACGGTGCTTAATATCTATGCATAAGCAGAAATCAAACTATCATGACATTATAAAACATTAGTTAATCTCTACAAGTAACAAGCTACAAACAATACAGGAAGATACTTGCTCGCCTGTAACTGCAATTCTCTGAAGGTTGTATCCTACCAAGACACACACTGTTGGGTTAGATGGCCTCTGATGCATGCTTCAAGAACGCTTACAGATTTTCTGGCAGCCTTTGGGATCTTCTAACCCCTCTCCCCCTACCTTATCCATATACTTAAAGCTGTAGGTATAAATTGCTGGTGAAGCTGAGGAACAGGAGATCAAACAGCTGCCTCCAAATGCTATGTCTCAGCTTATCACATACTGGATGTATAAAACAGACAGAAAAATTGTGTTCATTCATAACTTCACAATAATGGTTGCATAAGAGTACTCTGAATTATTCTTTAGCATCCTGGAGAACATCCATGACTTCATAGAATTTACAAAATTGGAAGAAAATGCACATCTGCACAACTCTTATCCTACCTTCACCTGAAGAGGGACTTCTTTTCCAGAAGCTCTTCTCAGCTAGCAGTGAGAACTACAGACCAAAATAAGTACACTGGCAATTTCTGGCATAATTACATGTCAAAAAGCATAAGCCTTCCTGATTACCACAAAAGACTAGAGAGTCATTGGAAGGAAACAAAGTATACTCTGTTCAACCTGACAGATGTAAAACTGCCAAAAAATTGCCAGCAGCAAGACTAACTGTAAGATTTTTTCACATTATTAGACAAAATCTAGATTTGAGTCTATCAATCAATTTTTGATAAGAAAAGAACTTAAACTGCCCCAATGAACTGTCAATACTGAAGTGGTTTGACATTTCCCAAATATGTTCTTTTCAAACTACCTACTGAGCATTTCCACAAAAATCAGTGGAGATAACACTATCTACTCATACTTGGAGATTGAGTGCTGACCAAAACACTGACAATTTTCACAACTATTTACCCTATCTGCAGCCATTTTTTCCTCTGATAGCCTCTAACACAAATCAAAGACCTCACTGTTTAAATTAAATCTCTGTTTTGATTCCATAATTGAACAGCTTTTGTGTCTCCTGGTAGAAACTTCTACATTAATCTATAGTTTAATTGAAAGGACCTTGGTATCCACAGGCTGCAGGTCATGGGTAAATTTAAACCACAGAAATTAGCTGACATTACACATGCAAAAGCCAAGTTAATAAAGGAATTTTCAGTGGTTTTTTTAGAGCAATTAAAAAGGGGCAGAACCTACCACATAGATTCATAAAAGTACACTTAAATATGTTTCCGAAGTAAAGTCGTGGTTGCAGGAATTAATATTAATTCCTACCTTATGACATTGTTTCTTACTATGCAGTATTTAAGCCCCACACTTTTTGCAGTTATTAACCGTTAACATTTTCTAGTTACAAGTAGTTATGACTTTGCACAGACACTAGATATATGTGATGTGCAATCTTATATAAAGAATGTCAAATTTAGAGGAATTTCAGTTTATTTTAGAAGCACATGCCAGAGGTCAAGTGACCCAAGAGTCAATATCTAAAAACAAGTAACCTACAGACTAACATACTGAAAAACGCTGAATGATGAAGTTTGATTAAAAAAAATAATACAGTAACAATGATCATTAAACAAGCTGGTATTTTTAGAGTGCTTTGTCCACTTATGTAATTAAAAAAGAATTTATAGTTCTGATCCATAAAACAGTCCCAGCTAGTACAACTTCTAACCATGTTAATGCTTCAGAATACACATTCCCTTTCACCTGACAATCTCAGGCAAAGTCTGGCAAAAAGAACAGGAACTCTTTTACTGAAGGATTGCTCAGGTTTTAAGAGACAGGAGTTGATTCAAGGTTGTCAGCCTGCATACACTTAAAGTAAAAATGTAAATTTAAACCACTCCAGGGGGTTCATAGAGGCACAAGCATAGATGGGGAGAAAGCAAGGTATGCAGGAAGAAAAGCAGAACAGTAATACAAATAAAAATATTGATATAGGAAAACAATTACAGACTGATTCAGTTAACAGCTACTTTTATCAAACTTCACTACTTGAAGAACTTTTTATTGTCTTTGGTTCTCTTAGATGCAACCTATCAAAATCCAAAACGTAAAACAGAAACACTGTTGCTGCATTTGAGCTGAGCTGCTCCAAGGCAGAAGTACAAAACCACCCTTTCCAGGTTCTAGGGAATGTACTAGGTGGCCATAGCCAGGGTCTTTCAGAACTAGAAGACACAAACACATCAACAGCTGAAAAGCACTGACCTGCTAGATCACCATTAATAATCTATTAATACCTAAATGAAAAGCCCCACCTAAGCTTACATGTCCTCAGTCTTAATATTTTCACTCTTTTGCATTGTAATAAACCAGTAACTTATTACAGCAGTCTTTACCCCTCCACCCTTGGTCCTATGCGTTGTGCATTCTACAAACAGGATCGCCTTTTATCACTGTGGTTAATACCTGCTTTAATGCAAAGCTCCCTGGTCTCTGTGTAATCCACCTGCAGCCTCTAGTTCACCTCATCCTCCACTTTGACCTTTGCAAGACTGTCTTTTCAGTGTTGGCATTTGAAGTAGCCCACTTCAAACACAAAACCCTTAAACACAAAATTAAGGGGACCCAGTCAGCTCCCACACACTCAACTACGTCATTTATACACTGTCTTCATGGAAAATAAAATCACAGTAACGTAGTTGGCCCTATCACATACTATTTTAATTTGTTAGAAAAGCAAGCCAGCTTCTCCTATCTTACTTTTGGCATGGTAACCTCAGAAGTTAAGGCTCTACCATCAAATACGAAATTACAGGATTACTTCATTTTTAAATTTCCTGTATGTAGCTTTATAATCTGGTTAGCCAGAGCAGCTATGTAAAGTGCTGAAAATCAAAATTGTATATTGCTTACAAAAACATTCCAGTAATGTTTGCTATATGGAAGGGCTCAGCAGTACAGAACTGACCAATCTCAGGACATAATTTAAAAAGTATAGTTTCAAACAAAAAAAACAAACCAACCAACCAAGCCCTCTACAACCAATCCCCCCAGTCATGAATCCTCTCATATCCTCTTCCATCCCATCTATCCTTTTATAGGCAATTGAAACTGACTGATATAATTATCCATCCTTATTTCTAGTTAAAGCATATTTTTTTTTTAAAATAAAGAAGATTAAAACAAAATTTAGAGTCACATTAAGAAATCAGCTTTCTTCATGGAAAAATCCAGGCAGGGAGATACTTTCTTGTATGTGTTTGTCATCACACACAGGCTCTCCAGCTTCCAAAGGGTCAAAGTCTAGTCTTCTTCAAAACAATGCAACTTTTGATCTATATTGATTAATAAAAGACCAGTTCAACTCAGTGTAGCCAACTGAAATATGATCAGTTTGAAAATGCAAATAGGTATAAAAAACTCCAAACTTGCTGAATACTGTTATTGTTCTAGTATTCATGAATGGCTAAAATATTTGTGAAGTACTTGGAATGCAGAATGTGTCAGTTAAGGGCTTTTGTTAAGACAATATAACAAATATGGAGACAGAAGGGGAAAAAAACCTCCTCACCTGGATGATTCAGAAGGGTGTCAAGTTCTTCTTTGGCCACAACCATTCTTAATTTGTCACTGCTATCAATGACAAAAATAATGGCTTGACCTTCTCTGTATAACATAAAAAGAGAATAAGATGCAAATTATAGGTTCGCTTAAACTGTAAGAAAGGGCTTCAGAAGGAACATCCAAAAAAGGCAATTAAACCGGATTTATTTTTCCCCTCTCTCATTTTTGTTGTTATTAATTAACATTTGAATCTAGTCCCATTTCTGAAATTCAACCTTTTAGTAACTTGCATAACTTTGAGACATGAGGTTGTTAGTGTGTTACTTATACAACATTCAGTTTAAACAGACCCTTATGAAAAGCTTCATTTCGCTACTGAGGCTAAAAATTGAACTCTTCAATGTAACCAACTGCTATTCTAACAGTGTGGTCAAAGAAAGAAAATATCAAGAAATGCTTTATTTCCTACACTAAACCAAGTTCATTTAGAGAAAGGTCAATCACCTTTTCAGAAGAATCTGTGTCCACAGCTATTTAACAACTAGACATATGCAGATTAATTTAACTTTTACAAAAGTCTGCATAAACAGGATATTTCTTTTGTTTTGAATAACAGGTAAAAACTTACAACTATTTCAAGTCATTAAAACTTTTGGCTGGCAATATGACCACTCACAACATATATACATGCTATTCAATTAATTATTTCAGAACATTACTGACATTTTATAACTTGATGCTCCATTTACTGAAACTTACTTGAAACGAGAATAAAGTCTGACCAATTCAGATAAACAGTTATAAACACCCACTAAAAGGATTTTTAATTTACATTTTAATGTAATATTCACTTCTCCTTCATTTTATATTTCTCTGAGACACCATTACAGATTCTTCACCCCCCAGCATCATCTACCTTCATATTTTGATAAGAAACAGTCCTAGACCTACCAAAAAACAGAAATAACTTGACCAGCCTAAGATTGTATGAGAAATTTCATTCTTTCCTGGAGCACAGAATAACTTTAACAGAAAATAACTCTTTTAAATATTAGCTGAGAATGCTTAAGAAATTTTTATACCATACAGCATTTTTCTAGAGAAATCAGAGTCCTGGCACATATTTACTACCACAAAAAAATAGCTTCACAAACAAGTAAGTAGTAGGGATACAACATGAGTTTGCATATATTTAAGACTTTATATTTGTACTTTGAGATAGTTTCAAGCCAAATAGAAGAAAAAGGCAAGCTTCAAGTAGTCCAAAATAACTACTTAGATACAGACACTTGATCAGATTTGATTGCTATTTTGCAATTCTTGCAAAATTAAGTCTTGCCTAACTTTATAAGCTGAACAGCACATTATTATTTTTTACATTATTTTCAGAAGTTAATCTTAAATATGTGACTACTGCACTGGATCAGGAACAAAGGTGGATACAAGCGCACAGTCCACTGTGAGCATTACCCAACAAACTCCCTTACTGTTAAGTTGAAAAAAGCAGTTTATGCCACACAAGGGATGGGTTACTGCATTAAAAACAGCAGTCAGAAATATTATTTGCTTATGAAGCACTTGGCTAGCATTTTGAGAGAAGCTCAACGGCATCAGTTAATGAAAGAAAAGAATTTTGGGAGACATACATCTAACACTCTTGAACAATGAAGTTCTACTCACACAGCAAGTTTTCAAATTGCTAACACGTTTTGCACAGAAAGGAGGTGAAATGTTAATCCTCAAATAAAGAATACTTTAAGATGTATTGCATTAAATATTAATATTTAATCAATACTATATTTGTCAGAATTTCTCAGTTCTATTTCTCCATGCTATTTATGTGTGGTTTACTACTGTTCACCTTATTTAGATCAGCATCAGGTATTACAGAATAACAATAAGACAACATAAATGAAGATTAAGTTTCTTTAGAAGCTAGAAAAACAGAAAATCATGTCTATAACCAATAAGGCAATACCATAATGTTATCAAGTACAGCAAATATCCCACTTAAACAAAATCTAAGAATAACTTGGTCAAGTTCTTAGTTACATCTGCCTCATTCTCTGAGTTTAATTTCCCTCACCTCTAAAAAATCTCAGCCATCAGCCAGTATCTCAGCCTGGAGAAGAGAAGGCTCTGGGGAGACCTCATAGCAGCCTACCAATATCTGAAGGGAGCCTACAGGAGAGCTGGAGAGGGACTCTTTGTCAGGAAG
>JAOTQQ010000001.1:95532198-95561273 GCA_026546715.1 Gallinago undulata | reverse complement strand
GGACTCTTTGTCAGGAAGTGTAGTGAAAGGACAAGGGGCAACGGTTTTAAATTGGAAGAGGGGAGATTTAGATTAGACCCTAGAGAGAAATTCTTTACAGTGAGGGTGGTGAGACACTGGAACACGTTGCTCAGGGAAGTTGTGGATGCCCCATCCCTGGCAGTGTTCAAGGCCAGGCTGGATGGGGCTTTGAGCAGCCTGCTCAAGTGGAGGTGTCCCTGCCCATGGCAGGGGGGTTGGAACTCGATGGTCTCTAAGGTCCCTGACAACTCTAACCATTCTATGATTCTATGATCTTCTGGGTCTTAAGTCACTTCCATTCAGAAGAATAGAAATCCTAACTCATCTTGGTCCCTTCTTACAGGATTGGTTTGGTTTCAACATTTAAATCCCGTCTCTAGTATACTCCCCTGATCTTTGAGGCAACCAAATGTCCCCAAAAGCATGCTGATTAACAGCATATAAAAATTTTCATTTTTTATAACAGAAAGAAAAGTTGTATTTATCCAAAATGACCTACTGTCAAACACCAGGTGTAAGTCTTCTCTGAATCATTTCTAACCACTTGATATTGTCATACCTCTGTTTAAATAACATACATGGTATCTAATATGAACCACAATACTTTAAAGTAAATGATAGGCTTACTTGTAGTAGTGTTCCCAGAGGTTTCTGTATCTCCCTTGACCTGACATATCAAACACTGTGAAAGACAAACTGCAAAGAAAAGAAGTGTATGAGGCACAGAAACAAAGGAAAAAACCCAAACCCAGACAATTTTCTTTGCTACACTGACAGATAAAAAGACAGATCAACTTGAATCCTAATCAACTGAGAAAGAATAACCAGTGTTCCTTTGTGAGTCTATCTGCCTTCAAACTATCTTACCCGGTTTTGCGATTATAGAGATATTTCACAATGGAAAACATGTTTGTTTATTCTCTGAATAAAACAACAATACCAATTATAAGCAGTTACATCAAATACAAAGTAACCTCCCATTCAGTCTCTTTTTTGCCACGTTAATATCAAATATTGTTTATAATGTTGAGTAAATGAAATTCACATGAGCCATGACTTAAAATCCATAGCCTCTCTTAAATTCTGTCCCTAGCAGGCACCAATAGCATCCAAAGGCTTCTGTATGCACAATAAAAAACATTTTACTTTTTAAAAAAAAATAATGCCACCTTTGGGGGAAAAAATAAATCATCACATTCTGGTAATAACAGGTTACTTCAGGTGACCAAGTTACAAAGGGCAGTCTGCGACTTTGAGATTTCACATGAACACTAAACACAGCAAGTCAACATGACAAAAAAATTCTGATCCACTCCTGAAATGTCTACAGAGGCAACATTGAATTCAATATTAGGCTTTCTTGCTTTGGGTAGTTCCAAATAACTCCTCAAGTAGAGGTCACACCAAAATGAGGA
Source organism: Gallinago undulata (assembly GCA_026546715.1). Lineage (NCBI taxonomy): Eukaryota > Metazoa > Chordata > Aves > Charadriiformes > Scolopacidae > Gallinago > Gallinago undulata. The sequence continues at coordinate 95,559,837 of JAOTQQ010000001.1, read as the reverse complement.
GGTTTATTAAAAGGAAGCTCTCCAAAGAAAGGTATCCTTTCCACTCTATATCCAGACACCATTGGATTCTAGACTAGCTGCTCTGCCATGTACAAAGTTATTAGCAACCCCAAAACAATGTGTTGATTGTAATATTAGATTAATAAGGTTTTAGGATAGGTTATGGATTTGTTTGGGTGTTTTGTTTTTTTTTTTTTAATCATTCTACATGGTGTATTCACAAGTCATCTCTCCTACTACAGGATCAGAATAAAGGGAAGCAATATGAATTAATTTACATTCTTACACAGCCAAACCCCTTATGTATTATATACCTTATGTCTTATGTGCCTTACAGAGACAAAATATAGTTGTTGAGCCTCCTATAAAAATATAAAACGTATCAATCCCACACATCAGCTCAAGGAATAAACAATTTTCCTGCAGATCGCTCATCCAGTGGAGCATGCAGCTTGGTTTGAAGACTGACTGCACCCATTAAAAATATAATATGCACATTGCAGAATAATAAAATAGTATTTAATGTTACCTGCTTGAAATATCTTTGTCTCATGACATTCCTTCTCTAAACCTTACCCTTCATTTAATCAATGATTTCTTCCTCCTTTGCCTCTGCCACCTTTACATTGCTAATGCTGTAGCCATCATTTTTCATTTAATGAGATTAGACTGCAATCTCTGCAGAGTCCCTCCAGTGAGAGTGCTTAATGCAATATAGGTTACCATCTAAGCAGCTGTCTCTCCTCAAGTCTTAACAGCACACTATTCTGAAATTCTTAACAAATAGAAATCAGATGCTTATACACTTCTTGTTTCTTCTTACTTAGGTACACACATAGTTTCATAACAACAAAATATACAACATATTCTAACACTGTCAGTCTTGGATCACGATTAAGGCTCCTGGGTACAACAACACTTCAGGAACCCAGATATCGTGTCACGATAACACCACACATTATACTCGGTTACATTCACTGAAAGAGGCAATTAAGTCCAACTATTGTCTATTAATTACTAATGCTAAATGGAGAAAATGAAAGAAACTACTACCTTGATGTCTTGAATTTCTCTATACTGAACCCTATTGTTGGAACGATGTCCTGAGTTTGAGCCTTTAAAGGAAAGAAAGTACAAATTTTAAAACCAAGTTAGAAAATGTAAATAAATATATCTGAAAAATGATACATTACAGAACTATTTTTTCCCAAACTGTGCAATACAAGAACTTTCTACAAATCCAGATTTAAAAAGTTCCCAGAAAAGTACAGTAATTCAAAATCAAGGTTTTGTATTTTCTAGGAAATACAGTGAATGCTACAGACAAGAGCATTGAAGTTGAAGACTTTTTAGCCTTAAGAGTGAGATTTCCCCCCCACATTAGTCTGTGTATACACACGTGTGGATATTACCTATGAAATAAATTGGAAATAGGTTAACATGGAAGATAACAGCTTGAATATTATGAATGAGGTCAAAGTTCACAACATTGGTTCACTTTGCAAATCACAATGTCAACCCAAACAAATCTGCACAACACCCCAAGCCTCTTAGATAAAAGAGCTTTTACATCTATCAAGATATTAGATTGGCCATACTCTCAACTTCTGTCAACAGACTGGAGGAGTCTACTTGAAGCACACAGCAGACATCGTGCAATGGCCTAACCATATTTCTATTCAAACTACCAGGCCACTGGAAGAAATCACCATTTTCCATAAAGGAATGGCCAAAACATAAGCATTATTAATAGATCTGTCTGATAACCAGATTTACTGCTGAGCTACCTAAGGAATCTACCAACTAAGTTGGTACAGTAGAAGACCTCCTTTAAGAAGCATTGATACTGAGCATGGAGAAAAGTTACACTCTTTAGACTACAGAGCTGTCTGAGAAAGTGTTTTTCATGAGGGACTCTAGAAAGTCTGGAAAAGGATTGTATGTCACTATCTATAAGCAGTTGATGCCTCGCATACGACTGAAGCAAGCTTAGCTTGTTCACCTGAAGCTTCATTACAGAAATAGCATTCAACCATCATAAACAGTTCCTGTCAACATGGGAAAAATCTGTACGCAGTAGGAGTTATTTCTTCAACATTTATTTAAAATGTATTTATTGGGCCAAGAAGAAACAACCTCAAACAGATGGAGAAATGCTTGTATTTGCCAGACAACTAATATATTGCTCGTAGGGCAAAGTAGTAGTTCCAGATCCAGTAGATCCAGAGCTCAAAATCATCTCTCCATTGAACTTACTAAAAATAAAGAATTTCATCAAGTTTGATCTAATGACATTTGTTGCACTTTAGAGAATTTGTCATGTCTTGCAAGGACAGGACGTACACAAGTTGTATGCAAAGCTACTCTCCTAAAGCATCATATAAAATAAAAACATTCAAAAGTAAATTCTCATTACACAATTTACAGTAAAGCAAACAAAATCTGTTTGTGTAATTCCCTTAGGACCTTCTCTAATATCTATTATCGTGATAAATCTTTAAGTCTGTGTTTAACTCTAGTTGGGAATCCTTTATGCTTAAGGCATAACATAAAAGCTCTGGTAAGATGAAAGTCTCAAAAATATAATAAATATTTTTAAATATAAATAAATACCACAAATATATAATTTGCCTGGTACAAATTGTAGCATTTACCCCAAATGATTGACAGCTGACAGTAAGAAGTTTATATTGCTAGGAAGACTAGCAGACTCTTTATCATGTTATATTTTTTTAAACAGTGTCCAGTGGTACTCTTCAGGAAACTTCAATGGAAGTTTAAAACCAAAAGTTGTGTCCTGAGGTAAACAGCAGACATCACAATTTCCCAGCTGGATATAACCAAGATGCACAAGCCTATGGCTTTGAATATGCCTATGAAAATTCATCTATTTTCATTCCATAAACACACATAGAAACAAGGCAATCCTAGTCTAAATTTTGCTTAGAATATGAGGCACTCTTAGTGGCCTGAAAAACAGTTTTCACTGGTTAAATGTATAAGTATAAACAACTACTTATTTTGAAAGCTGTTCTGCTCTAAAAATACTGATATCACCGTTAAGTGTGCATCTTCTCATTATTTCAATCTGTTCCTGAGAAATAAGTATATAAGAAAGTAGGAAATGATAAATGTAGATAAGTTGTTATACAACTGTATTAATCCCACATGTTGGACACATCATTCGTAATTGCAATCCTGTAGCAATTATTTAAGTGATTTAAGAAAACTGTTTCAGATCCTGATTGCAGCCATCACAAACCCTTCCATATTGGGTGATCTTAGGAAAGATGAGGCACATTAACAGTGGTCTTTTGGGAAATGTTTTCATAATATGCCTGTGGATGCTTTCATTTAGTTTTATTTAGTTGGAAACTCTTAAAATATAGCTGTTCCACTGTACTCAATCAAAAAGCTCTTCACATCTTTTCCATGGTCACATTTCATATAACAGCATGCAAAACCAGTTTAAACAAACATCAACTCTGCAGTAAAAACATCAACAGTGAACTAAGTAGGCTACTTACATTTGAAGGTTTAAGTTTATTTATGATCGTTGTTTTGCCGCTATTGTCCAAGCCAAGGCACAAAACGTGAACCTCCTTTTTCTTCAGCCCAAGCCATCCTGCTAGCTTGTCAAACAATCCCATAATTCTGGCTCAAATACACAGGGGTCACCTGTTACTCAGCAAACCAGGGAAGGAAATAGCTGTTGGAAAATCGTTACATGTACAGCAGTGCTAGCACAGTAGGTGGGCATGTAGCTAAGCAGTCTTTAAATTTTTAGAAGGGCAGTGTGAATAAGACACTACACAAACACTGTCACAGCAGGTTTGCTTGGTATACTAAGCAAACGGAGTGTAAGCTGATTATAGCAAAGAAGCCTTGATACAAAAGCAGATTGGCTGTTTATAGCCCTCTCTATATAACGTGATGTCCCTGATTCACTGGGTAGCAATATTGCCATAATTCTGAGCAGTTCAAGTACAAGCACAACTGCAATACCTCCTTTACCTTCCACCAAATTGAAAAAAAAAAAAAAAGGCCATTACATTTCACTTAAAGTTTTCAGTAGTCCCATCAGCCATCATAATTTAGACAACAAAGCAAAACAACATTCCCCTCCTTCAGCACCTGCTATGTAACTTACTGAACCCTGAAGTAAATGAAGTACCCTCTGTCAATTCAATTGAAACTCTAATTGTAACAGGCTTTGTCAATGTTAACAGGTATAAATTAGGAACTCGTTCACTACAAATAGAAACTGATTATAATAGATCCAACAGACATGAAGCCAAACGCCGTAACATTCACCCACTCCTCAGGTAGATGCTAAACTCCTGCTCCTGCCTACTGATTGGAGGTACCCAGCAGTAGCAAATTCAAAGGAGCTTACATCAAGCATTCCACTGCAGTACCTAGCCGAACGTACTTTGCAAAGATCATAGCCCTTGTCGATCCTGAATGAATTCCATGAACAATAATTTCAGCAGACACATTCAATCATATTTAATAAACGCCAGAGTAGTTTTGTGGAGTGGTGAAGGCTGCTTTTCCTCTTCATAAAGAAAAACTACATAGCACTAGACAACTCAGGTAGCGATCGGAATTACCCCAGAAAATCATGGCAAGAGGAGGAAGAGGAAAAAATCATCAGTGACAAGTATTTGGTCTCACTTCTTCACTGATTACAAAACCATGAAACGCATTTTAATAGAAATAATTTTTAAATCTTTGAATTTAACAAAGTCACAGTAAGCCATCCCCTTGGTTTAGAGTACATTTTTTACTTTTTCAATACAGATCCTTTTTAAAGCTTTACCTATTGCATTTTGATTCAAGACTAGTAGTTATCTACAGAGTGGCTCTGTGCGTAACAGCTACACACAGATGTTGTCAGATTAAACAAGCCCAACATCAGTTACAGCAATTCTCTGAAAGAAAAAATGTCACATTTTTTCTTCTACATCACTTTGGTTTATGTCCCACTCCTTTTTTTAACATACATACAACTCTGAAAGCGGATTAAAGCTTACTGTTTATTATTAAATTCATGTGACAAAACCCTATTCCAAAACATATTACTTCCTAGTCCAATCATGAGTCTTATCTGTATATTCTAGATGTTAAGGTCCAAAAGAATACCCTGCGGGTCTCTTAAAATGGAAAAGATGAAAATGCAAGCAGTTAAGAGATACTTCTAGGACTTCACTTTTAAACCCAAAAGCTTAGACATTCTTTGGCAACAGTTCCTAGAAACATTTTTATTATAGCCATTTTTCCTAGGAGCTTTCCATAACATTTGGCAAAGCCATCATTTAAGAATACAGTGTGTGTGGGGGAAACATAGCCTTGACCTCTTGCCCTGCTGCTTTTCTCCCATTATTCTTCTCAGCTGTGAAGAGTTACAGCAGCTACACCTGGCATAGGTTCTTCTTTTTCACCAGCCGACATTTAGGCTACAACACTATATAGCATACATTAAACATGTCCTAAAATTATTTAGGATAGGGAGTGGTCCAGGACCTTGTTACCAAACTCCATAAGCCTTTATCAAGAACTGTAAGCCTGTCTGAGACACCAGTGATTAACTTTTGTCACTTGTTGTGACTGCAAAGCTCCTGAGGATAAACTAGTCACGTAAAGCATTTCTAGCAGCAGTAGCTTGCTGTTAGGGAGCAGAGCCAGGTGAGCTCCACAGCTCTGAGACACTCCCCAGACAGGGACAGCCACCTCTCTCTGGTGGCTGCTTAAGCAAGACATCGCAACCCACTACTCCAAATTATCAGCACGCTGAGCTGACAGCAATGATCCCTGGATTGCTATACACACCGTGGTTTCAAAATTTTGAGAAGGTGGTCGGGGCAGATGGCCTGTGGAGGTCCCTTCCAAACTAAACGACACCAAAACTCCACTTAATTCACGTGGATTACCCAAAAGTAAACCCTGAGACACCAAGGCTGCCCAAGCCACCCACAGGAGGCCCTTTCAGAGTAGCATCATTTAAAACTTCAACTATAGTTTCTTTAGTTTCTTGCAGGACCCCCGACTCCCACCGCACTCGGGGCGAGCGGGTGATGAGCCAGGGCCCAGCACGTCCCCACCAGCGCCTGGGGCCACGGCCGGGCTGCGCACCGCTGCCAGGAGGACGGAGATTCCCTTCCCGCCGCCGAGCCACCCCCAGCAGCACCCCTGCCAGCCAGCCCTCCTGTCCCGAGCCTCCCGGGCCAGGGCCGCGGCAACAGGCGGAGGCTGCGAGTCCCCCTCGCTCAGGGCGGGGCGGAGGGCCCCGTACCGCTGGGACAGGGCTCCCCTACCGGAGACTGAGGCTGGTACCGGCCGCTCCCCGCCACCCCCGGCCGCAGCACCCACCTCGGCCCCCGAGATGCCAGTCAGGCCCGACCGCCTGCGCCGTTGCTGAGGAAACCGACAGCCCTTTCCGGCGGTTGGGGGCGGTGCCTGCCCAGAGGCCACGCCCCCAAGCCGGCCGGCGGTGTGAGGCGGGGGTGGGGATGGCGGCGGCCTGGGCTGCCCCAGCTCGGCTTCTGCTCGGGGCTGCTCCCGGGGCGGACGGGCCTCAGCCCGGGAACCTCATCGTCGCTGGCAGCTCTGCGTGTTGCCCGTGTCAGCCGTGCCCGGGCGCCTGGCACATGCCACCACCGGGCGGGCGCGGGACGCTGAGCACACGGAGGGACGAACCGCATCCGTGTCAGCCTCGGTGTCCAAAGCCAGGGTCAATTTTTTTTTTCCCCCGCTGTTCCTCTGCCTTCCTAGCACAGCTGCTAGGGGAGCACTGCATCCGAGGAATCCTCTGTAAGAACAAAAGCCCAATAAGAAACACCACCAAAGGTGCTCACAGCAAGTCCTGCGCCTGGGCAGGCAGTTTGGTAGGATGTTCTTAAACCTGCCTGTGGTTTAGGTAATTACAAGAGCTGGGGTTTGGGAGGAAGGCAGCTTGTTCAGACTAGACACACTGTATAGAAATACACTCTGCTCATTTTTTTGCCATGTAGCGTAGCCCAGTCAGATGGGCTCGGGGTCTGCTGCACAAACTTGAAATTACTTAAATCACTTACAATGGAGCTTAGCTGGAACAGTAACATAAGTTTTCCTCCCTCTGTCATAGAATCATAGAATCATAGAGTCATAGAATCATCTGGGCTGGAAGGGACCTTCAAAGATCATCTAGTCCGACTCCCCGCAGTCACAGGGACACCCCCAACTAGACCAGGTTGCCCAGGGCCTTGTTGAGCCTCACCTTGAATGGCTCCAGGGAAGGGGCCTCAACCACCTCCCTGGGCAACCTGTTCCAGTGCTCCACCACCCTCATAGTAAAGAACTTGTTCCTAATGTCTAATCTAAATTTGCTCTTCTCCAGTTTAAAGCCATTAGCCCTTGTTCTGTCATTGCTGGCCTTTGTGAACAGGCTCTCCCCAGCCTTCCTGTAGGCCCCCTTCAGGTACTGGAAGGCCGCTATTAGGTTTCCCCGGAGTTGTGCCTGTGAAGGTATTCATAGGATGTAGAAGATGGTTTGTATAGCCCTCTCTGTGTTCAGTATGACACCCTACACTGCAGACCCTAATCACAGAATCACAAAATGATATGGGGTTGGAAGGGACCTCTGGAGATCCTCTAGTCCAACCCCCCCTGCTAAAGCAGGTCCACCTGGAGCAGGTTGCACAGGAACGTGTCCAGGTCGGTTTTGAATGTCTCCAGAGAAGGAGACTCCACCACCCCCTTGGGCAGCCTATTCCAGTGCTCTGCCACCCTCAAAGTAAAGAAGTTCCCCCTCATGTTTAAATGGAGCTTCTTATTTTCAAGTTTGTGCCCATTTCCTCTTGTCCTATCCCTGGGCATCACTGAAAAAAAGACCGGCCCTATCCTCTTGACACCCTCCCTTTAAGTGTTTATAAGCATTGATAAGATCCCTCCCTCTTCTCTAAACTGAAAAGACCCAAGTCCCTCAGCCTCTCCTCGTAAGAGAGATGCTCCTGGCCCCTAATCATCTTTGTAGCCCTAATGAAACCTTACGTGTAGAAGCAGAAGCTGAGGCAGGGAAGAGGTGAGCATGCTGTCCCATCTGCATCCCTCACAGACTGGCAGCGTAAGCCAACCTCACTCACACTCTCCTCACTTAAGTTCTTCCTCTGCTTCTCAAAATGCAGTCTGTAGTGCTCCTTGGTCTGCAGAAAGCAATTTTCCTTCACATAGTTATACCCCTGTTATGAAAAACCCTAATCTAATGTCACCTATACTGAACACTGCTTTCAGTCTACTGTCTCACCTTCTGCCTTGTGGAGAGCAGTAAGAGCAGCAGAAATAGTTGTTTGATAGCGAACTATCAAACTTTTTTTTACTAAAAAACCTAAATCAGAAGCTCCCAGTTATAATGAGCTGCACATTAAACTTCAAAGATTAAAAATACAACAAACGTTTTTTCTGTTGTTTGGCTTTTCTGATTCTCATTGTTGCACTTATTATTATTAAAGGTTTGAGGTAAATTGCAGTCATGATTTCATGATGTCCCTATACCCAGAAAAGTTCTGATTAAAAGATGAGATTCCCTCATAGTGACATTATGAGCCGCTAAAGGAAAATCTAGTAGCATAAATCTCACAGTGAAATTCTGGGTTGAAGCACTTTCTAAATGCTAATCAGGTTGTGGGGTAAATGTGTGTTAGAGGAGGGTGCCATCTCCTACTTTTTATACTGAAATCAGTCTGTGTCTAAGAACTAGTTCTAAACTCAATGAAGAACAAATAATCGCAAAGGCATTTCTGTAACAAGATCTAAAATGTAATAGTCATTCTTCTTTATAGACAACCTGACAGTCCTTCGTGAGAAAGCTCTTCCCGTGTAAGATATGCAGGATGTAATAGACTCTGGACATCTGACATTCCTTTCCTATTAGTCTACACAAGATTCTATTCAGTTTTGTATTGCATGCATATGATGTTACAAAATGAAATGCTAATTATAATTTTAAACTTTTTGGAGGTAGGGTCTGATTATGGTATGCGGCATTCACTTCTTTGTGAGTCACTGTGTACTGCCCTAGCATTATTTACATAATGTGATCAGTTTTAAAACTGCATTTGTCAGTGAGAGTTTTTAAAAACTCTAGAAAAGGACTTGCATGAAAGGAGTTGCAGGGCTCAGTGAACTGCCATAAGGAAGGCAAACAGTACTGCAGAAACTTAATAGCCCATTAAAATCTGTTTAAAATTCAGGTTCCCATTGTCTCTCAAGAAAGAGAGTGCTCTTGTTTGGATCTTTTAATGTGTATAGTTATTTTCCCCTACTGTTGTTAACTGTATGTGCATTTTGACAAGGTGTTTATCAGAGCACAAATGCCCAGCGGAAAGCACAGAAGAGTCCACTATAATTAAGTGTTCTTTTGCTGAAAAAAAACAACACCACCTTGAAGCATCTCAAGTGTTAGAACATATTGCCGGTCCATCTTTATTAGTACACCACCCTGTGTTAAACAGCTGGGGTTTTGCATGATCATGTATGACAGGCTTCACTGTGTATCATTATATTAGTAACTTAAGGCAAAACAAACACCATTAACTCAAAAATAACCACCAGTACTGTAACTTTTATTTGCTAATAAATATCTTAATAAACAGGCTTACCCCATCTGTAAGACCTGATAATGCCTCTTAGGAAATCATAGAAAAATAAAATACAATAATAATCAGTAACTTGTACTTTGTACAAAAATCTTATTATGTTGCTCAGCAGGTAGCTTTGCCAAACCCCATATTCTTTCTGCAAAGAGATGGCATATGTAATGCAATTCACCTTAAAAACACCCTAATGTTGAGAGCTGAGCATTCTATTACACTATTAATTTGTAGGCATGCCAGCACATGAAAATTTACATGGAACATCATATTATCATAGGAATAGAATAACAATAATAATAAAAAAGATAACACCACTTTTCAGTAAATAATAACGACTTCACTTCTAATGTAAATTCCCCTTGGGACTGCAAATCAGTATAGTAAGCTTTTTATTTCATGGCTATTCCTACAATACTGTTATAAACTGGCGAAAAGGCAGATAAAGAAAAATGCGGTGGGAACATGTATGGGAGCTATATTATGTGAAGAAAAGTCATTCTGAGCAGTGAGGCAATCCCAGGGGGAAACATGTATGGGGCATATATCGCGTGAAGAAAAGCCGTTCTGAGCAGTGAGGCATTCCCAGGGGGAAACTAACGATACCAGCTCTGAAATGTTCAGTCTCTCAGAAGGAGCAGATGGTGCTTGCTGTGTGCAATGCTACACGAGTTCAGACCGATGAGGACACAACTCAAGAGGTACAGTACCGAGCCTGCTTCTCTGTGAGATGAATGGTGAAGACCGAGTCATGGGTAGTTGTCATTATTCAAATACATCTTGGTAAGAGGAAAAGAAGCAACAGCAAAACAAATGTCATCTGGGGTCTTTAAAGAAAAGGTGGGTTTCAGACTACCGATAAGGATATGAGATCTGTGCTGAAGCCATGGTTGGTTTGTAAAATAATTAGCAAATATTAAGATTATATCATTACTTTTGAGGCCATCTACCTTTAAAGTTTTGACATGGCTGCTTAAATATATAATCTAAAGTGTCTGTCATCAAATAGTTATTCATATATACACATACATTGATACATTTTATGGCTATGCTAGAACAGCAAACTATGAAGAGCAGTCGTACTTATTTGTGTACAATCTAATTTCACAGAAGAGACAGAGATTAAACCCCCTTTTAATTCAGATATGTTTAAAACCAACACACAGAAATGGATAGAGGCTATCCCGAGAAAACATACCAACCACGTTATCTTTCAAGCATGAATCAAAGTTGATTTTTGGAAGGTAGTCAAATATTTTTCTTGTATTTTTTTTTCTGTAAGTCAAAGTGATTTGTTTTTTAAAAAAGCTCAGAAAAAATTAAAACAATTCCAACTTGATCAATGATGGTTGCTTTGCTAGAAACTAAACTGTTGCCTTTCAGTAAATAGGGTTTCACGTGATCTTTTTAAGATTTTTTTTTCCTGGTTAAGCTGCAAATGCAATCCTGAGAAGTGTTGAGTATCTGTTGTTGTTACCAAAGTCAATAGGAGTTATACTGCACCAAATAAGAACAAGCCCTTTTTGTTAGTCTCTGGGTTTTCAGTCACAGTGCGTGTGTAACTGATACCATCAGAGAATTTTGACACTGGCCTCAACAGAAGCAGATGCAAGACCGTAGGTATGAGCAACATATACTGAAGTACTTACTGAATCCAGTTCCTTCGCCAGAGTTAACCAAGAAACAACTTTTCCCACTTTTAATCTGAAATAACCTTCTCTACCTTATGTAGAAAAGTTGGGAGAAGAAACTGCTGCAAAAGAAATGGTGTTACACTACACTGCCACTTCAAAGCTGTTTCTAGGGGAGAGGTGGATAGGGAATCATGGCATTTACATGTTAGGAATTTTAGAGTAGGATGGTTTTCTTGAGATAGGGAATTAACAGAGAAGTCTAGTAAGTAGAACCACTAGGAGGGCCTTAGTTATTTTATTTGCTACTGTGCCTTTCAAAACTTACACTGCAACGCACTAGGAGTATGAAACAACTTGTTCAAAGAGGCAAACAATCAGCTAGAACTTCTATTATGAAGGGGAGATCATATTGCATAATGGTATATGTTTAAGAAAGAAGAAAGATAGATAAATCCTATTTTTGTTTTTTAAGGATCTGTTTGATGGGGATGGTTGTTTTATCCTGAATGTAAATCCAGGAGTTTCGCGAGTTTTCTAGGGAAAAAAAAAAAAAAGAACAACTAAAGCATTTCTGTTATATAATCTATTAGATGTGTAGGTAATTTTAAATGCTTATTCCAAACTCATAGATAGTAGCCCATTCCAGATAAAACACCTTTTGTACCTTGCAGTTCAGCTCTGCTGTGTTGAAGGTAGCCATAATCTATTTCATTGCATCCCTGAGGTAGTAGCATTGTCTTTTACGCTCAGTGCACTCTCTTGTCTCCTATCAGATGAGGCCATCTGTTCCATGCAAACCTACAGAAACCTTTGATCCAAAATATGGTTTAGCCTATTGACATTTTCTTATGGATTTGACTGACTTTGGATCATGCCTGAAGAACTAACCTACATCTCAATCTGAAATTCTCAGCAAAGAAATTAAAACTAGCAGAAAGTTTTAGTGATGCATTTCAATGTTAGCATGTGTCCTAATATGTGCTGTTCTCTAACAACAAATCAATCAGGACAGTAGTAGGGTGCAGGAGAATCTCTTTGGAGAGCTGGATCATACATACAGTATGTATAACATAGGGCTTCATCCCACTGCCACTGAAGTTAGTAACAAACTCTCATGAACTCTGGTCATAGCAAGACCATGCCTATTGACAGTGAAACATTTACATCATCACAGTTACATCCTTGTCCCAGAAATTACTCTATCAAGAGGATTATTAAAGTATTTCAGCAGGATTTGGAAATACCAGCTGTTTTAGAGCAGAACCTTTCCAGCATAAAAACTGGAACTTGTGAATTTGGCATTTAGTAACTAAAATAATCTACAGATTTGAAACACTGGCTGCACTTTGTATTTTTCAGCTAACCCTATTGTACATAAAGGGACTGTGATGGTAAGTTATGCAGCTCAGAGCATTCAGCTTATTAAAAAAAGTAATCCCATTTTGTTTTTCCTTTTTGCCTCTTAATCATTCTCAGGTAGAGCTCAGTCTGAATGAGAGAAAACTGAAAATTGAGTTTGTAAGCCACTCTTCCCTGAATTGCTCTACTTTTCACTGTTTATTCAGGTTCCTGTCAAAAATGCCAGTATGCAACAAGAAGAACAAGTAGTCTTTCAGTTACAGAATTGTGCCTACTTGCCTACTAGAGGTTCCAGTCCAAATGGTGACAATTGTACCCACTTTTTTTTTGTCATAGGCTGAACCTTGAAAAAACAGCAAATAGATATTTCCTTTTTTTATCACCACCGTAGAGGAGCCTCAGAGTATTACACTGTGATGATACTAGAAAAATACTCCCTAGACTGTTTCAATGGGCTACTTTTCCATCTTTCACAACAAGAAAGGAGTATTTGGGATTCATTCCAATGTAGATTTTCCCCAAATTCAGTTTTCCAGATCCTAGACTCAAGGTTACTTTCTATACAGTCTAGGCCTCAGGCATCACACAGTTCATAATACAGAGAGCTAGATTTCTCTTTGGTTTGTGTATTTTCACTCCCAGGGTTTTGATTTATCTACTGCTCAACATACATGCTGCTGCGTAGCAGTTCTTCATTGAATTGTCAATAATGAGAAGTATTACTATAATATTATGGTTTATTCACAAATTTGTAATCAGCTTGCTGATCTGCACATTAGAGATTAAGATTCCCCAAAATGTGTAGCATTTCCCAAACAAAGTAAAAAGTCAGCAATATTTTCTCACATATTAAGAACAGTATGTGCGGGAGGTTTTGTGATAGTATCAATGAATATACTGGACTCCTCAAGGAAACCATATGTGGTATTAAACTTAAAAAAAATGACAAAATACTGTTATCTCATGCTGCCTTACAAATATTTTATAGGGACTTGGATTTGCAAGTCTCTTACGCCTAACTCTACTCATGTAAGTAGTCCTATTTCTAATCAGCCTTCTAATATGAATTAAGTTGCACAAATATATTGCTGTAACTGTTTCAGGAGTTTCTGGGCATTGCACAGCACATACATTATTACAGAGGCACATGTGATGTTACCTACCAGTCAGATTGCTCAGATGCTTAGACATAGGTCAGAATTTTGGACAGGAACAAAGTAGAACAGCTGTGAAAACTTCAAATGATTTTTAGACTGGTCTTTTAAGTATATATTTTTTCCATATCTTCAGTATCATGACTTGGCATTTTTTATTCCACTTTAATTACACAGGTATGAAAAAATTAGATAATATGCTAAACTTTTCAGGAAGAGAGATGTACTTGGGAAACCTCTTGCAGGAAAAATAGGTAAGAGGCACTCAAGGAGAATATTTAAAGAAATATACACACAAACAGATTTCCCTGAATCGGTATTATATTATTTCACATATAAATATGGAAATATATTTTAGCTCTAATCCATTTTCTAACCTCATGTTTTTTCATCAACTATTTTTGTTGGTTTACCCTTCTAAAATTCAGCACATCTTTTTATACTGTATGCTGGCATATCCTTACTCATATTCCCTTGAAATTTTCCCTCATTTTAAACTCATAAGTGTCTATAAATGGCAATTTAAAAGAAAATAATTTATATACTGTTTAAATACCTTTGGTGACTTCAGCAGAGGACTCAACCTTTTTATAGCATGCACTATGTCTTACCAGAGATGCTGGCTCATGGGCACTTTGCTTCTCCTTTGTGATTACTGACAATTTCTATGGGAATTAGTTGTACAGAAAAGGATAAGTAGAAAGGGTGTTTGGTGTGGTGGTCAGCATCAAGTGACCAGGCAGCTTTCTGTAAGCCAGTTTGAAAATGTTTTTTCTGCCCGTGAAGGAAAAGGGAGGCTGTCCATTTCCAGATAACAAGCCAAGGAAGGTTTGGAAGCATGCTGTTAAAAATTTTAAAAGCCAATGGAGTAGAGCAACCCCATTAGCATTTTTGGGATCTAGGTAATTAATTCTGTAGGTTTGAAAAATCTCAGACATTATGATATACATTATATTTACAATTCTTTATGTACATATAGACAAATATTTTATATCTATAACGTGCTCAACATGTCCTGGTCCATAATCTGAGGAACTATATACAGCCATAGCACTCGTGGATGAGCAGTATGCACTACTAAAGACAGCATATGATAGTAGAAGGCATTTGTAAGCTGCAAGTGTATGGAATTGTCTTATGCAACTCATTTGTTCTCTGTTAGAGCTCCTTAGCACAATGCAGACAGTTCTTCCTTTTTCACCTTATTGTAGTCTTTAGGGATTTTTTTTCCTTTTCCGTGCTGATTCATTTGTCTCTCTAGATTTCAAAGTCACTGTCCTACTAAGTGTTAGCCCAGCCCAACACATCTCTCCCTCACTCTCAAAAAATAATAATAGTATCATTATAAAAAGAAAAAAAAAGATTATATTTGCCATTTATTCAGGAAAGATCAATTACAATCAGTGAACAAAGGCATTCTGGAAGAAAACTGTTTCACAGAATACAGTGCTCTTCAACCATGTGCAAATACCATAAGTCAACTATCTCTATTTTTAATACTTGTCCTAGAAGATGCAATGGAAGACAGACTTTTTAGTATGACACTCACTTTTGTTACTCTAAAAGATGTATTGGACTGGATTAGAAGTGAGACCTCCTTTCCTCTCTCTGCAGGACATATTCCAAGACAGACTGAGCCCATGATGGATTAGCTGCAGATAACCTGTATTCATAAGAGAAATTCTCAGCTGCCAGAACGTGTCCCATAGAACCATTCCATCAGCTGAGTTAAAACAGCTAAATACATAGAATCATAGAATCATCTAGGTTGGAAAAGACCCTTGGGATTATTGAGCCCAACCAGCAACCCTACTCTACAAAGCTCTCCCCTGCACCATATTCCCCAACACCACAACTAAACGACTCTTAAACATGTCCAGGGATGGTGACTCAACCACCTCCCTGGGCAGCCTATTCCAATGCCCGACCACTCTTTCTGTGAAAAATTCTTTCCTAATGTTTAGTCTAAACCTACTCTGTTGGAGCTTGAAGCCATTCACTCTCGTTCTGTCGCTAATTACCTGCGAGAAGAGACCAGCACCAACCTCTCTACAGTGTCCATTCAAGTAGTTGTAAAGAGTGATAAGGCCTCCCCTCAGCCTCCTCTTCCTCAAACCAAACAGTCCCAGCTCCTTCAACTCCTTTTCCATACTTCAGCTTGCAATGGGGCCAGCTGAAATTTAGCAACTGGCCTTCAATACAGGTTAAAATATATTCTATGCTACCTTGGTGGCTGATATGGTCCATCGTGTCATTCTAAGATGGAAATTGCTGTGGTTAATACAGTCTTACTAGGTACCTCCACAGTCCCAGCTATTCCACATAATAAATCTACTGCATCTGAATAAAGGATGTCTGTGACCTTATGACCCACCTTTGGATCCTGTATGAATCTGCATTAAAAAAGAAATTAATGGAGCCCAGTAATAGGTTCATCATATTAAAAAAATGGAAAATGGATAGTCAATCTTAAATTACAAAAAGATCAAAGTACTACAATCTATGACTACCATGTCAGAATAATCCAGCTACTACCTAATACAATTTTGGACACAGAATGCTTTCTCCAGAACAACTAATTTATTTGAATTTATTGTTGAGTGCACTGTTTGCAAGTAAAGGATTGCCTTATGCTGAAAAGCATTGGCTGATGTCTTAAAGCATAGCATGTGTCTAAGCTTTTATTGAAGAGACACTGAATGTACATTCATAGGAAACAAAAAGGGTAACTTTTGTTTAAGAAAAAATTAAATTACATAGCTCAATTCTCTTCCTTTCACCTCATGGAGTCCCATTGCTTCTCAGTAATTCCAAGGTGCAAACACCTCATGAGCAAAATATACTAAACTATCTGCTGTTACTTGTTCAATTCTAACATCAGCAGTAGGGACAAGATCCCCTCTTTTTCACAGGTTCAGCATAAGGACTGGATACAATCAATGCATGAGGTTCATCTGATCAAACACAGGATCCAAACACAGGATCCAAACACAGCCTGGATATGAGCTAGTCATTTTGATCTCTTTAAATGCAGAGAAAGACGTGCTTCTTTAGCACAACTCATCTAACCAAGCAAAAAATTACACTTCTCAGATGACATACAGCCCACTTATCTTCATTGATTAAAAGGGAACCTTGGGTGACTAGCTTAACTGCAGACCTCTGAAATTCGGTGAGAATTCTTCCCAATAGGT
The DNA here is from genome assembly GCA_026546715.1 of Gallinago undulata. Taxonomy (NCBI): domain Eukaryota; kingdom Metazoa; phylum Chordata; class Aves; order Charadriiformes; family Scolopacidae; genus Gallinago; species Gallinago undulata. The sequence continues at coordinate 95,542,867 of JAOTQQ010000001.1, read as the reverse complement.
CTCAGGACTCTGACTGACAAGTTGGGGATAGCTTGAGTAAGGATGACTGATAGGGTTTCCATGTTAGATGACAGCAGCAGCACTTGGCTGCATGGACATCCAGCTTGCTTCTCAGTCAACTTTGGAAGCACTGTGGTTGGCACATGGTGGACAGCTGTGACAGGGCACTTATTGGCCAAGAGACACTAACCTGGTCTTGCTCAGCAATCACGGCCCTCACTTAAGCTATGTTTTGGAGGCTTAAGTGATACACGGGTAGTGGTAACAGTACAGATGGATGGATTTTATTCTAGATTAATGACAATCAGATCTGGGAAAAAAAATCAATGGATATTACTTGTAAATAACAGAACTGTTTCCTTATGTCTACATTTGAATGCCTTTTTTTTTTTTTTTGCTTGCATATCCTGCACACTTTATTTTGTGAACTTTCAATGAGGACTTTAAGTCATGAAGCACTGCAATGTGGGCCACAGTCTCAAAACCAGTCTACTATATTTGCTTATTTGTTAAATTTAAACTCTAACTGTGCACTGCAATATGCAGGATAACTAAACAGAGCTAACATTCACCTGAAGAAAGTACCCTCTGTAACAAAGAAAGTTATTCTAATTTCACATATACATTTGTGGCCTACACAGAATGCACATTTGAAAAATAAACCCTGTTGGGTTTTTGTTTGTTTTTAAATGGAAAAAATAGAAAAAACCCATCAAAAAACAACAAACAAAACAAGAGTAGGCTTGAGTCAGAGCAAGAGCAAACAAAATGTTTCCAAAATGGAGAAAATGTAAATTTGATCAAGATAACTATTATAAAAGTGTCATACTGCACCACAACAACAACAAAAACCCCAAGCTGTATAAACCCACAAAATCCTGGATTAATAGTGTTTTTAATGAGCATCCTCACCCAAAGAATTCCTTTTTCTTTCCTTTCAGGTTACTCAAACTCTTTTTCATATAAAAAATATATCTTCTTAATAAATGGTTTAATATTGTTATATTTTTTCTATTGAAAATATATTTTCAGTAGTGTGATAAATTTGGAAATTTATTTCCAGGAAAAATATCCAGGTTGCGTGCACATAACACACCACTCTGTATCCACACTACCAGGAATGAAAAAACATGCAAAGGAGAATGAACAGTGCACATTCATAGTTTGGATTAGTTAGGAGTAATTCTGAAACCCCATTAAGAAATAACAGGCTCCTACCTCCTCGGTAATGTATTTAATTGTGAGAGAGGCTCCTTCCATGGATATCGCAGTGCTGGCCACGGAAGCAATGACAGGTAAAATGGATAACACAATCATAAAGGAAAATTAACCTTTATGTTACTCTGATGACAGTATTTTTTGAAAAGGCTTCAGGTAAGTATGATTTTCTTTCCATAAGAGAACCTTTACTAAAAAAAATATTCAGATGTGGAATTGGGGCAGAATTTTATAAATGACAGTCACAGAACAGAAAAAATGCTTTTTTTCCCTCGCTAAAGGCCTGTGATCCTGCAAAATGCACATGCTTGTACAGTCCTACTGAGTTCAGCCGGATTACTCATTCTGACAAAATTACCTTTGTAGCTAGAATAGGACTGGTGCTGGCCATCTTTAAACAAGCTCATCAAATTGGCATTGTAGAACACCAGTGAATCCTGATCTTTCGAAAACTTGTTCCTCAGTTAAATCTGTTGCTTTGTTTTAATTAAAGAAAGAAAAATTAATTAGTGCACCACTGTTATTCCACTGAAATTAATGCAGTCATTCCAAAATAAAGTGACAACAGTGAATCAGACCTAGCATGTCTTACTCTGAACTGGTTGGAAGCATTGTCTTTTCTAAGTTGCTTTTGTATTTTCCTTCTTTGCCACTGGTATACAATGGCAGCCTCTTCCAAGAGTTAGGAAATACATTTTGATTTATAAGCTGTAAATTAGGCATTAAATATCATTATGATTACATAAAGTAGTAAGTTAATTTTGATATACACATATATTATATTAATTACCCAAATGCATGGTTTAACAGAAGAGTTGTAATGCTTAAGTTATATTGGAATGGCACATAACTCAAAAGAATCCTCCAAACTATGTATAAATCAACAAAAGTATCTGCACCCAGTTTACATGTGACATGCATGTAGATCTGCGTGTGACTTCTACTGCATGCAGACGTGCGCTTGTTCCCCCGTTCCCAGTAGCGCATATCCCATGCAAAAGTTTAGAATTGTAGCCCAGCACATCTGTGTAAGTTGTCTGAATAAAACATGAAAGCTGTAAGTCTTAGAGAGGTACAAATATATGTTAGGCCTTTGCAGCCATTTTCTTGCATGTAAATATGGCTATTGAAGAGTTCTAAAGATAATTGACTTTGATGTCATTTAGATATCTGTACTAAATCAAGATTGAGCCCATAGTAACCAGAGCTCCATTTCAGCTTTTTACTTCTAAAAGCAGTTAGAAGTAGACTCAAGGCAACATATTATTACACTGCTGTCCTACATCTCCTTTTCTGCCTACTTACAAGGTAACTGAATACCACAGCGTGTAACTTCCAGCATTAGTTGGTGGCTGTACCGCTGCCCTTAACTGGAGGATGATATGGCCAGCCTGCTCCCATGGGAATAAGCACATTGCCCCCCTAATGTCTGGCTCTCTCAGGTCTACTACCACCGGTGGAAATTATGCTTAGTTCAAGCAGTGGAGGCCTGCATTTTTGGAACAGAGAGCTTTCCGAAGTCTATATGGCCATAATATAGCTGACAACTATGTTTTACATGTGGTTATGGAAATGTTACAATCAGTTTTCCAGTGACATTTTGCCACGCAGTGGAAGCAAATTTCAAAATTTTGAATTACAGAAAACCAGAAAGTTTAGAGTAGTGAAGAATCCCAAGAATGAATGAATTTTCCAGCCTAACCTGAAATTTAAAGCATAAAAAGTGTCGAGTGCTGAAGTAAATAAAAATCAAGGACCTTGAGATTTCAAACTCTCACTATCCTCCCAATTATTCACACAATGAAAACTCACTACATAAAATCATCAGTCATTTCTGCAAACAATACTAATATTTTGAGGCACCGGCTTACCAGCATCCAAACTATTAAAAATAATATAATGATAAGATCCATACATTTGGATTTAATTAAGAGATAAAATAAATATTTATGTCAAACTTCTTTTTGATTGCACATTTGGTATTGGAAGTTACATGGTCACAAAACATGAAAGAAGTCAAATACTTTTTGATCTACCAGCAAACTCTAAATACATCGATAAAGAAGCCACACCAGGCCAAATAGATTACTACTTTCAAGTAAGTTCATGAAAGTTTCTCAAATACTGTTATACAAAGTTACACATCCATGCTGAGTTATTCATCAATGTGTAGCAAGAGTCTTGCAGTAGGCCAGGATTTTATCGGCAGATAACTGGCGGAGGAGCTATGCAGTGTGATTAAAAATTCCAGTTTGGAAGCATTAACATAGAAGTACTTTCATAGTCTGACGAGGAGACTGCAGTTCTTGAAGTTGGGAAGAGCAGAAGGGAAGAATGAGAATATTTTTCCATTTTAGAAATGCTGAGGCACAAACCACAGTTGATTCTAGTACTTTCATACATGAAATCCTTTCTCCTGTATGTGCATCATGTGTAACCGCAAAGTCTGTAAACTGCTGACTATTCGTCTCTGGTGTCCAATGAGTACAACTCCAATTCTTCTAATGTCACTGTAAGATAAAAAGTTTCACCTTGGATGCAAGTATAGTAAAGCCTCTTGCACACAAAAGACTATAAATATATGCTGAATTGCTCTACTTCAGGACAGTTTACCTTCCTGACTGGGACATATAAGAAAGCTTTCTGCACCTGTCAATTCCAAATCTTTAAAGATAGCTGTTAAAAAAAACAAACTAAACCAACAAAAAAACCGTAAAGCAGTAGTATCTGTTGTGATGCAGTCAAGTAATTTTTCCAAATCTCAAGGAAGAACATAAGAGCCTAGCCTTAGTTTTAGTTTTAGCCTAGCCCAGTTTTAGTGTTAGTAGCAAATGTTTCCCACTCATAAAGGAACAGGGCTAATACACTCACTCTTGCAGTCCTGAGGCTGAAATAACAGAGGCTGTGCTTCTGGTGATTTGGGGAACGGCAGTGAGAGATGATCTAAAGATCAGACGTCATGAATCTTCCAGCTCAACCCAGATTTCCCTCCATCCCATCTAGACCTGCACCCCCGAGTGTGTAGCTCACCCACAAAGCCTGATTTTTTTGGCAGGAATGAAGTAGACAGCCCTCAGCATCCAGCACAATGCAGTAGCTCATTTGTTCTCTAAATATCATCAACTGCAATATGCTGAGAAAGATCGCAGAGGTGGCGAGGGCAGGAAACTTCAGATAAGTCCTGTCAATTGTGCAAATCCCACACTGGCACATGGCATAAACATCACCTGTTTAGATACCCGAAAAAATTGTTTAATGATATAGCTAGTAAAGGAGCCCATGGGATAAGGTATGACCTTTCAGAGTTTCAGATTTGCAGTTCAAGATACCCACTCTGTATCCTCCAGATGAAGAGCCACTGGATAGCGGCAACTGCTATGTATTTGGGCTTTACATCCACATAGGGGATAATACACAGCATTTAAGGTCAGCAGGGACTGTGCATAAATACTGAGAATCTTAGAAGCTAAAGAGAGTCAGCTAAAAAAATAAACCTTTACAGGGGGGATTGGTATTAGAAATGCAGGAACAATGCATAGCCTTTATCAAGGAAGGCCTGATCAAGCTCAGAAAGAATCCAGCAGGCCTATGGTAATGGAGGTTGTTTGAAGAAAGAAGGAATCTTTCAAAAGCTGAAGTGGTATCTAAAGAAAGAAAGTAGAAAGGATGATAACCTTAGGCAGATTATTTGTAAAAGCACAGTAAGGCAGGTTAAAAAAAACACCTTAGGGAACAACCAGAAAAAGACAATGAATAATAAAACTCCTCATAAAACTTGCAAGCTCACGGGGGTGCAAGAAGCCTGCCAGTGTCTGTAGAGTCTAATGATGATTTGGGTATGAAAGAATACTGAAAGAGTGACCACTGGTGGAAGACTGAAATATTTGAGTTGATATTCACTGTGTAAGAAATTGAAGTGACTCCCATGCCAGAACCTTTATGGATTACTTGTCAGAGGATGTGTCTGAAGTTGAAACGATGACAGGAGAGGTTATAGGACAAAATGAAAAACAACTTACCTGCAGAACAAGACTATATTTACCCAAGAATTTTAAAAGAGTTCAAAGATGAAGTAGTGGAATTACTAACAGGCATGTGAGAGAGGAAGGTTTCATCTCTCTTCCACTTGCTTAAAAAATTGTTGGTGCCTGAGGCATGGAGAGTGGTGCCAGGCAAAATAAGAAGTTTCCAGGGGAGATCTGGGGAACTACAGACCTGTGAGCCTGAAATCATTACAGGGCATAATAGAAAACACAGTGAAGTGCAGAATTATTGGATGCTTGGATAAATGATCTACTTAAATCACTATGGCCTTTGCAAAGAGAAGTCCTGTTTAATAAAATTATTTGTTTCCAGTGGAGGAGTCAGCATACATATGGATGAAGGCGATCCATTTGATATACCTGACTTGGATTTCCAACAGCTTAATAAGTAGCTATGGCATAAAAAGCTATTTGCATGACTAAATATCTAGGTTAAAGACAGTAGGCTAGGAATAAGTTGTCAGGCTTTACAAGGTAGTGACCAATGGAAATCTGCAGGGACCTATGCTGGCATAATGTCAAACATTACTGTTAAGCAAATCAGTAAATGGTGTGGAAAAACAGGTGAGCACAGAGGTGAAAAAGTCAGTTGGTGAGACTGAATTGTTCAGGGTAGTATGGAAAAGGGCCAGCTGTGAAAAGTTTTAGAAGGATCTTATAAGACTAAGTGACTATGCCATAAAGCAGTAGCTGAAATTCAACATAGGCGAATGTAAAGTGATACACACGGGAGAAAACCAGTCCTAACTTCACATGTAAAATTACTGGGTCTTAACTGACCATTACCATTAGGAATACAGATAGTCCTAGAATCAAATAGAAGATTAAGAATTAATGGGAAGGGAATATAGAGAAAAAACAGATTGTATCATTATGCTACCATATTAATCAATACTTTGCCCAATCCCTTATATACTGGGTGCAGTACTTTCATTTAAAAAATACTAGATGGCAGTCAGAGATGGCTGAAGAAAGGCAGCAAGAAGGCATGGAACAACTTTCGCATGAGGACTGACACAGGCTTGGTTTTCACAGCAAAGTAAGAAAAAAATTTTACTCCTGATTTCAGTGGTCTAGATCAAAGCTGCTTCCCCAAGAAATATTTAAGGATCTTCTCTGGCTGATCTTTGGCAGTGTTTGGTATGGTCACAGAATGAAACTGTCAGTTCTTGGTCTCTTAATCACACCTTTTTCCTGCATTGTTTTGTTAAAACCTGTGCTTGTCTTTTAGTAGTTTAGGTAGGAAAGGAAATTAAAGCACTGTTGCATACATCATGCTTATTACATCTCTGCAGCATCCAAAGAAATTCAGATTGATTAGTCACTGTAGGGATAATAGATTACATACTTACTCAATACTCATTCTTGAAACCATATCCAAAGTAGTGAAACCTGCTGCCATGAAGTTGTTTTTATACTGACCCATTTTTATGGAGTCCAACCAGTCACTGACTGAAACAAACAAAGGATATTCTGGAACTTCACCAGGTGAATCTGGCATTCTGTAAAAACAAAATGCAAAGGTTACCAAAGCAGTACAAAATATGACACTTGGTTTACTCTGGCAGACATTGTTTTTATTAAAAGGCAGGAGGAATGAGAGAGGAACCTGAGCTGTAAAGGTCATATCTTAACTGAGAATCTTTAACCCATTGTCTCAAACTTACAAATCACGTCAGTCTGCCAAGTTCTACAACTTGGACAAGACATTTTTTTAAAGCACTGCAGCTCAGTAACAAACTGAAGAACAGACCTCTCCACTACTTTTATTTTTGTTTCCACAACATTTTTTTTTACAGATCTTATGTATTCAGGTTGATAACAATTTGCAAATAGAGAAGTCAAAGTAGACAAAATTTAACATGAGAGACAATTTAAAAATGTTAAAACACTGCGAGTTAATTTTTACATTTATCTACAAAAAAAACCCAAATGGCTCCTTATTGCTATACAATTATGCAATGGAGACTTGTTGATTACAGATTTCAAAACCCAATACTAACCCTAAAAGAAGCAAAAAGAATAAAATTTTATATCTTTGGTTTTACATAGAATTATATGGAGTAGGAAATAAAAATGAAGGAGCCAATTTAGTCACATTTCTGTTTCAGTTCTTTCCCCTAATATTATCACAACTGAAACAGAAAGATTCTAATTTTGGGGCATGTATTTCCAGTCTTCTCTTGTGTGTCACACTGGTGAGAGCTCATAACTTCCATTGACTTTGCACATTTTGTGTAGAGGAACTATAGGAACAGAATGCAGAAAAAGCACACTGCTGTTTATAAAAGCTTTATGATAGCCTTTAGGAAAAATATATAGTTTATTTAAAATGAAAATTCAGACAGCTAAGGCCAGCCATCATTAACTCATGGAACAATACTTATGTGAATGTAGGAAGCAACACACCCTAGTATCTCAACATATTGTGTTTCTACCACATGTATTCAAATACTTTAAACATCCTGATTTTCATTCATATTATCAAAATTATAGAGACAAAAACTGAAGGACAGGAGAACACTATTAAGTACAAGTCTCAATTAAAGACCTACCAAAGGTCCCTTCCTAAAACAAACCTAATAAATATTAGTCCCTTCCTAAAAATAAAACCTAAAATACTCTATGATTGTATACGATTCTATACAATAACTGCTGACCTTGTAACTTAACAGTAACACAATAATCATTCCGATTGACTGTATCAAGCATTCCCAAATGAATGGAAAAACTTTCCCAAGCAGGTGAGCTCAATGAGAGCTCAATTGCAAGAAAACAGGCGGAAGCTTTTATATTTTAAATAATGTTTTAAAATAAGAGTAGATAAAAATGCATTAGTCAGATTAGTCTAAACAAGGTGACCCAGGTAGCAAGTCATATATATATATTTATACACACATACACATGGAGACCACTAACTCTACTGTATGGGCATTAAATCCCACAAGTCCCACTAGTTTGTGGTAGATGAAATGACTGTAGCCCTTACTCTAGGTTTTCATAGTAACTTCTCCATTCAGCCTTTCCCACAGCAAGATACCTGCCTCACTCTTTGTCCTGTTGCTCAGCCTTTCTCCAAACCATATAAAAAAGCTCTTAACCCGCTGAGGCTCTCAGATAGACCCACTCAGGCATTGAGAACCCCTTATAAACCTAGAGGGTCTCCATGAAAGCACCTTTATTTTAAGGTGAATTTCAGCTAATGAAGAGAGTGAGGCCACTTAGACCTTCACTGATTTCAGATGATATCCAGAGGTAGCGTGGATCAATAAACCTACAAAAATTGACATATTCCTCCACAACAACCTTGCTTCTCCTGTGGCTGCATTCATTTCTGTAATATTATTAATGGAAAAAAATTTGAGCAACACCATCAAGAATTTGTGGTGGAATGGTAATAGCATAATCTCTTATTTGGTCCCGTTGCCACTCTTCTGCAGATAAATAAAGATTTAGCAAGCTAAGACACAACTACTTTCTCCATAAAATGACTCCAAGGCAGTTCAGAAATTGCTTGAGCACTGTCAGATGGAGAAAGTTTCCTGAATAAAGAAAAAAGTTACAAAGAGAAAGAAAGCACACAGGAGAAACACCAAAAAAATGAACAAAGAAATTAACAAAGATTAAGGATAGTGCAAAACCAGAGCTCAGACAAAAAAAAAAAAAAAGAAAAAGAAAAAGAAAAAGAAAAAGAAAAAGAAAAATGCCCAATATAATATGCATGATTAAGAAAAAAATCCTTATACAACAGTTTATTAACAATAAAGTAAATCTTAAAAGGGCCTTAAAGTTATTTGAACCCCCATAACCTTACGAATTCAGAACTCTGCAGCTCTCTCCTGCCCCTACTATATCGCCTTAAAATACCTAATGACAACTACCACGTGTTATACCAAAAAAAGGACTGCAAAGAATCTTACACAAGTACATCCTCCACTAGGGTATGAAGGGTGCTTGGATTGCGGATCAGTTTGTCTAGGAAGCTGACAATGTCACTAAATTTTGGACGGTGGTTCCTCTCCTTTTGCCAGCAGTGAAGCATTAGTTGGTGAAGAGAAGCTGGGCAACCCATGGGAGCTGGAAGCCTGTAGCCTTCTTCAATAGACAATATAACCTAAAGAAACACAATGCATATAATTACTGGGCATTAGAGTTAAATGCTGAAAGGACAGTGTAAAATTGACAATTAGAAACCAGTGATAAGAATTAATGGCACAGACACCCTCACTTTATGCATTGCTGGGGCTTCACTCAGGGAATTGGGACTGACAAGAGTTTGACCAGAGATGAGAAATATTTTGTAGGCATATGAAACACAGTAGGCACTTTTTAGGCTTGCCAACGTCCTCTTCAAACAGCCAAGAAAGAAGGAGAAAAGGAAAGAGGAAAAAACTAACAAATATTACTGCCTTTTTCATGCGCTTGAAGGTTGGTGTTGTACTGAATGGACTCACAGGGCCACAAACTAACTTTGTATGGCCACTGCATACTGGGATGCTCTAATATTTGGATCCTGGCAAAATGTTAGTGTGTGGCAATGTCACAATACAATTAAGCACTACAAATGGAGCACCTGGAAAACTGACTTGGTGATAATATGTTTCTGCTTATCATTGGAGTATGACTCATTCTGGCAATGTCACACACGGACTTACAGTGAAGCACTGAATTATTTTGCACAGCCTGTCTCAGAAACCTGGGTGTCCAATCTGCTTATGGATAAACAAAAATTAATAAAAGGATGGTGTTACCCTATGCCCCAAAATGAGTAAAACTTAAGATTCAGCAAATCTGGAAAATGTGTTTGGTCAGGATTTGGGAAGAAACAGATCTGATGTCACAGAGAAATCACATGTATGAAAAATTACATTTGATCAGAGTTGAAGAAAGGCTTGTTTTCAGTAACGCTGCTAACAAAAAACATGGTCTGAAAAGGACATTAGTAGCCCTGCTACCTGATAGGAGGTAGCAAAAATAGGTAAGGTCCATGAAAAGCTGGCTGGATTCATTCTATGCCAGATTAAAAAAGCTAGAGGAAAGGTTACTATGTTCTACAATGGGTGGTGGTAGCAGCGGGGATGATGATAGAAATCAGATAGTCAAGATTTCGTGTGTATGTGTGTGAATGGAGTGAATAAGCTGTTGATCAAAAACAAAGCTAGGAAACAGACCAACCCCCACCCCCAACATAACCCTTCCACATAAAAATTCATCCAGTGCTCAATGTTCTCTAAAATACAAATGATTGTACACAGTATTTATAATGACACAGTGCACTTATGAGAAACATACCTACTGCATTTATACCCACTCTGCTTTAAGGAGACATTTATCACACAGAATCACACAGAATTGTGGTGGTTGGAAGGGACCTCAGAGATCATCGAGTCCAACCACAAAAAAAAAAA
>JAOTQQ010000001.1:95519608-95532098 GCA_026546715.1 Gallinago undulata | reverse complement strand
GAAGTGCAGGACCCTGCACTTGGCCTTATTGAACCTCATCCCATTGGTCTCAGCCCATCCATCCAGCCTGTCGAGATGTCGTTTTCACACAGATGTATGTACATGCTGCAGACATATTAATGCAGCTGGAAGGGGGTACATTAAACTGTTTACAGCAAATCAATGTTTTATAGCACTAGCTGTAGCTTCAATATATTCAGTCTTATTATCCTGGAATATATCCTCATTCTCTTTTTGGATTCTGAATTAATGTTGTTGGCTCTGTTTAGCAATGCTTTACGCTGCAAGCATTATGCAATTATGAAACTACATTAGGACCTTAGCTCTCCTTCATGGCATGGTAGAAAATGGAACAAGACTTTGCAGCCGTACACAACTGGGTGTCTTGAGTTTTATGAAATGAGGTGACTTGGTCCAAGAGTGCATAGCCCTCTTGTATCCTGGCAGAAACACCTACGCAGGAAAAACAACGTGTGTGCAATGTGACAGGGAACCGGATTTGCATGGGATGAGATTCAGACCTGTCGGCAACAGCACTGGGAAGTACAGGCTGCTCCAAAGGCAGCATTACCTGCCATAGGGGTCTCTGAATTTTATGCACCTGTGAGTACTGACAGATCACATATGTGCAGACAGGACTGGGCACACACATGCAGAGGTGATATCTAGCATTAATGATATGTCAATATGATAATCCTTCCACGTGCTTTTCTGGCTACTTGTTTATCTCCCTGGGATTTCCTTTAATGGTCCAAAATACAAGCTGCCAAAATGGCTGCTACAGGAAAAAATACCATCACATTGCCAGAGAAATATTTCTTCTAAACCCTTGCCTCCCAACAATGAATATGCCACCCAGATTACTACTGTTACAGAGTCAGGTTGGGGGAAATTTAACTTCATGTGCATGAAATTTTATTTACAAAATCGTCAAAACTCATATATCTTAAGCATCCAAAGTGGCTTCATAAAGCATAGATACTTGTTACAGGGTGAGTATGGCTTAGCTGATAATTGTCACTGAAGAGGCAATCTTTAGCAGCCCAAAAATACAGATATTATAGTCTTTACATTTAACTACATCGCTTATAAATGATGGATTTCTGAAATATATTTTGTTTTTACAGCCAAGGGAAAGCTTTTCAACTTTTATAAGATATATAGCACTTGCTTAACACAACAATAGAGAGCTGATGAAGTTTTCCTGAAATAAATTATTCAGGAAAAACCCCAAACCAACCACAATTTTCCAGACATTTTATTTTCTCTGACATGTTCTATTTTACCATATCTTTGGAAAAAAAGTTACAGTGAATTTTGTTTCCTCTCTTGTTCAAAAGGAACATTTCAGTATGAAGAGAAATGCCAGCTGGTACTGGGATAATTATAATTTCTCATTAATACCAGCACACTTTAAAAATAAAATGCAAATATTGCCTCATTAGTATCCCTTGTGAGGCAAGTATTATTTTTAGCGTCTAAGAAGCAAGAGTAAAGAGGTGATGCCTAATACTGCAGTGGGAGTCAAGTCTCAAAGGAAGAATTAGAGCTTTTTAGTTCCTTATTTCTTTCTTTTATTTATTTATTTTAGCTCCCACTTTGCTGCTTGCACAGCACCTATCTCTGCACAGAGGAAATAAAAGGGAAGAAGTAATAGATTTTTTGGTAATATAAAATTATATATTGTATAATATGTAAAGATTATATATGTTAACATCTTTTAAATGCCTTTTTCCTTGCCAGTTTGAGGTTGAAGAAGCACCACATTAATAGTGGAATGGCATAAATTTCTATATCTACATGATGGATATAGCAACAGCTCTAACAATCAGTATAACTCTTTCCACATTGGCAAACCAATGTCCCATCTATTTCAACCTGAAAAAAATAGAAATATTAGCTTAGTTTCTATACATACAAAGCCCTGATTCTGCTAACAAAAAGGCTGATTACTGCTCTCTATTTCTAGGTTTCTGATGGGTATCAAAAGGAAGAAAAACATGCAAATATGCTGTGCAGCCATCAATCACTGAGAAAGATGCTGTAGGTTTCTTTTCAGCAATGAGTATGTTTAAAACTCATTAGGTGGTCTTGTGTGGGTCATCATTAAGGTGAGTATAAAAGGCAGGGTTATTTTTACAAGTAATGCTTTTTGGCAGGTGAGAAGATAATCTCTAAGGGAAAAATGAATATTTTTTACAGTTAACATAGCTAACTATTTTCATGCTTTTTAACACTTAAGTTTTTATGTTTATAAAGGGGACCATTCATTTTATATATTTTTGTATGCAGATGATATTAAACACTAGAGCGTGTTAAACACATTTTATCATTCTTGTTTGATATTAGAAATAGCATTAAAGGTTGAAGACAAGGTTAATATTAAATATTAATTATGACACCAAAATTATCTGCAAAATATTTTAAGGAATTCTACATAAAATTTATGCATTTTTAATTTCAAATTAATTTGAAATTGACAAAAATGGCATCTGAAAATTAAGCTGTAATCTTTCTGATAGTTTCATTATTAACATTAACATGGATTTTTGCTTTCAAAAGATACCTGACAGATTTTTTTATGCGACAGAGACAGAAGAAAGTCCAGAGGGACATTGTCCCTGTGTCCTGCTGACAACTGAAAAATCTACCAGGAAGGAGAGGCAGCTGCTCATGCCTCATGTTACAGAGCCAATCCAGGTGCCTGCCAAGTGTTTTGATATCTATGGGTTGAAAGAACTATGTTAGGGTAAGTTAGTGTAAGGACTTTTATTCTGTTTGCTACAGTACTTTCCTTGGATATCGATTACAATCCATTAAATATTGTTGGTTTTTTTAATTTTGAATACTGTAGTTCTGCAACATGCATTAATTTATACAGTGGCCTCAAACAGATGTCCCAGTAGACTTCACTCACAGCTGTTCTACAAACCAAATGCATGGAATATAAATCTTCCTTTCCAAACATGAACATTAGCAAGCCAGGCTCTTTGCACAATCTGTTCATCAGTACACTAGTTTCCTTGGAAAGTTCAATATCTTAGCTAATGTTTATTAATTAAGCAATAAGACATGACAGACTGTGCAGCAGCCCTAATTAATGGACACCTCTGGTGCCTGCCACACATCTAAGAAGTGCATTAATCAGCACCAACAGAGGTCTGAAGTGACTTATCACAATAATAAAATGGTTATTTACTTAAACAAAAACGTTTCTCAAAGTTAATAACATTTTTAATTCTCTACATTACACTGTCTATAGCATTAAAAAATCTATGAGAGGCATTTTCAAACTCAATTGCCTAAAGTTCCTAAATATCCCTGTTTAGGAATATAAATAGAGGACACTAGATTTGCAGAGGTGTTGAGTCTCTCTGGTTTGTGCTGACCTGATGGATACTTGCGAACAGTCGTAGCCTCTGAAAATCTGACTGGGTTTATTTAGGTGGGAGCTATCATCGTAACACTTCTCTATGTACCAGCTCAAGCTCTGTGCTACCTGTGCTGGCTCCTTGTGATTTGATTGTTGTTACTGAGCGGCTGGACAAGAGGCCCTTGGTAGACTTAGTTCAGCAAATAGGCACCCCATCAGACAGTGCTGAACTTGCCTCTCCTAGCACTGCCTCTCTTTGGGTAAGGGTGGGAATATCATTGGCTTCTATGTTACCCGTGTAAGAAATGACTGTTTAACTGGCAGCCACTCAAAACATCATTTACTTAGCCATGGTCTAAAAAAGTGAATTATTTTCCCAATGCTGTTTGATTAGAAAAGCAATTTGTAAAATGGAATGTGAAAAAATGCAGCTGGATCTGTGGAGTTTATACTTGGAAAATTTTTGGTACTTTACAAAACCCCACCCAACTCAATAAATATTTTATTGCTAACTAGAAAAAAGTTTTATTAAGATCAAAACACAATAAGTGTTGTAATGTTAATGTTTCCAGACATTTTGTTGTAGCAGAGCCTCTGACTATACCTGTGAAAGACCTTATTAACAGTTGTTTGCATAATGTGTTTTATGAATCTGTTTAGTGCATGCCTCTCCCTGTTACTTTCCCTGCCTTATGTACAGTATCACTGACCTTTGGGAAAGTCCTGTTATTTCTGCAAAACAAGCTCATGTGAATTCAAGGTAATTTACTGTACTAAAAGAAACGTCCCAATATCCAGCAAAGTGAGCTTTACAATATGTCGAATAACTTGAAATTTCCCAATGACATTTAGAGCTACTAAATGTATTTAGAATGTCACAGGTGCTCACTGTTAACATTTCGGCACTGAAAGCCTGTGGGTAGGGCTCTGGTGAAAAGGAGTTCTTTGTGCTGCGCGTTGCTGAACTGCAGGGAAAGCCCTCAGGAGCCAGCATCATTAGCACCAGCAGCATCCATGAGGCCCATGTATTAACAGATACTTTTATTTTTGGATGTAGGAGTAATTAAATCTTGCTATCTTCATGCTGTAGCAGAATATTTAAAACACTCTAAACGGAGGGGTTGCTTTATGAATTCTCACTGCTGGCATGGTCTTGAACAGATAGGTCTGATAGAAGGGAACAGTAGGGTCTGATAGAAGGGAAGAGGACAGGAGGGAGCCAGCCTCAAAGAAAGGGAGAGGCAGCTAGAATGAAGCTCTGTGTTGTGCACTACTCTCACCTGGTGGCTTAAGCTCTATGTGAGGGTCTTACCAGTCATTCAAACCCTCTTCCCAGGAGGTGAATAGTGGGGCCAAATGGACTTCACAGAAAGTCTCTCTCCCCCCATTCCCAGTTAGCCGTAACAGCACTGGGAGGGTCAAGAGGTCGGCTGGTAACTGAGCTGGTATGAGGAGAAGGGTTATGATTACAGGAGAAGTAAGAGAGATGATGACAGTTCGGTTCCTCAGAGAGAGTTGACCCAACACCAGATGAAATCACTCATAACAGGAATAGAGACTGAAATTCCCCATGTTAGAGCACAAGATTGCATGACAGTGTGACATGATGATATAGCAAAAAACCACCTTCTTCCTGCCACCTCATCAAGCTGCTTATCACCTGCATCTAGATAAGCAGACTGGCAAGATGAGGGGCAGAGGCAGAGGTACAGAGAGGTGACATTGCAGTTGGAAGCACTGGCACTGCACAAAAGCCAGGCACTGTGGCAGGGCCAACTTTGTTCAGGAGTATCTCTGGCTTCATGGGCTTCTTTAATCTCTAAGAAAACCAGCCATGACTGGGTTGCTGCAGAGGGAAGGGAGATATGAATAGCAATTACACGGTGAGAAAAGCCAAGCAAAAGACTATTTCCCATGACATGCTTAGAGGATGTGCCAGTAGCAACTGACAGGGGCACCAGAAGAAAGGGCAGTGATCCATTGCTGCATTTATGATTAGCACTCAACCAAGTAGTCCTAATGGAAGGGAAAAAGTAACTGCCCAGAGAGCCTCGCTTGTACAGGCACATGCAGACATGGTACTTGGTACTCAGAGACTGTTGAGTGGCCAAAAGGCAATGGGTGCAAATTGAAACCCACAAAATCCCATCAAAATTTAAGGAAACACTTTTCTGTCGTGCAGGTGACTGGCACAGGTTGCCCAGAGATGTTGTAGAGTCTCCATCCTCAGAGATATTCAAAACCTGATCAGAGACGGCCTTGAACAAACTGCCTCAGCTGACCTTTTGAGTAGGTGGCACTGAGAGTAGACCACCTTGAAAGGTTCCTTAACCTCAGCTGTTGAGTGATTCTGTGATTTGCTAGTACCTTTTCCCCCAGTTTCATGTTCAGTTCAATTTTGCCTTAGAAGGCAGCTCACAGTGAAACTAACCATTGCATCTGTTAGTGTGGGAAGGCAGAAAATTTGGGGCTATATGTGCATTTTGATAGAAAGGGTATTCCTTGGCAATGAGGAATAATAAGGTTTTGCAACAGTGTACTCATGATGGACAAGCTGATATTGCCATGTCTGTGCTCCTGAGATTAGTTCAAGAGTAACACACTCTGCTATTGCAAGGCTGAAGAGTTGTCCCAACTCCTTGGGATTTAGGAGCAATCAGCTCCTAAACCACCACATCTTACAATGGGACTTTTAAAGGAAAATAATGGCAGTTTGCCTTAAATTGGTGTTTGCAAGCTATGGTAGTTCAGGAGCTGATAAGTGGCTCTCAGTTCAGGCAAGGAATTAACTGTGGTACTCATATTGTTAGTTAGAGTCTGTCTGTTCATTCTCCTTCATTAACTTTGAATCCATTGGCCCACTTGAATTAGATAAAATAAGTTGTGTAAGAATCAGCAACTAGCAGAGGTATAGTTTGTTGTAGGACACAGAGATTTGAATATATGAGAAATCTGTATACAGATGATTTCACACTGTGCCGCAGGGAAAACGTAGCTTTACCTCACTTGTCTAAGCATAGGTTTCTAATTTTAGACTCCCTAAGGTATCCTGCTTGACCTTCAGTTGTTGCTCTAGAAAAACTCAGGTCTCCTGCACATCCTGTGTAAGCCACATGTGGAGATTTGAGTTACTCTAGAGCATCTCAAATGCCAACAGACTGCTAGCTGTGAGAAATAGAATTGAGTCTACTGGGCTTATCTGCTTATTTCACAGTAGATCTGTGACATGTCCATGGTTCAGATACTACTAAAATAATGTCTGCACTGAAGAAAAAGGTTTACTTCAGCTCAGTGGTTACTTTTTATCTTAAAGTGGGCAACCAGCCACCACTGCCTGGTCCATCAACAGAAGTGTAGCTCAAAACCAGGCACAGCATGTATTGTCCCATACCTGGTGTTAATTAAGGAGAACAGCAGGGAGCTGGGCTGCTGGCAATGGAGGGGGAATGGAGGCTGTAGGCATTGTCAGGGGGGGATGAAGTACAGGAGAGGTGGTCTAAAGACTAAACACATAAGAGAAATGCTAAAAAGAAGTAGGATTATAGTACTGGTGAGGCTGCAGAGTAAAAATTTAAAGGAAGTAAGGCCTTTTTAGTTCTGCTAGTCTTTTCTGGTTTGGGTGGTTTGAGTTGTGTTTTCTTTTTTTCAGCTTTTCTTCTTAAAACACTCTGAAATGATGTTTTTTTTAATGAAAGCCTCGCTTAGATCCTTATCCCCAAATGACTGATCAGCCTTAACAAGCAACCAGACTTTAACAGCTGAATAACTTAGCAACAATATAAAAGCAGCCGTCTGGGAAAAGCCTTGTCAGCTCTTCAGAACCAATGCAGAGGTATCCTAGGTGCATATATGAGAGAGGTTAAGATGGGCTAGCTAATATTCTGCATTTTGACATACAGATTGATGGCTGGCGTGAAGACTGAGTGTACCAATTTGAGTTGTCATGGGGATCTATCAAATGAGAATTAGTGAATATTTAAATTGTGGTGGAGAAAAAAGCACTCCCCCTTTCACATGCTTCATTTTCTAGGACAAGCCTTCAATTTTACTAGAAGCAAATGTGGTTTGTTTTAACTGGGAAGGCTTTGGCCACAACTTTTGGAAAAAAATAGTCTGTGGAAAACACAATTTTGTTATGAGGGAGGACTGTTGTCCTGCACTGTGGTTAAGCCTCTAGTATGTAGTTTTTACATAAAACAATTTTTTTAATTCGTAGAAAGGAGAATTGGCAAATATCTTTCTCATGGCAGCTTAAGTCTTTTAGAATTTAAATGTGTATGCCTATTAAAGGGTACTGTCAGACTGCACTGGAGATAATAGGCCAACTTTATCATCAGAATAGTTCCAGTATTCCCTCAATAAGTTTTGATTTATAGCTTGACTGCATCTGCATCTGCAACTTGCATATCTGATGCAGATTCCCAGGAATTTTGGGTGAAAGCCACATATAGCCAGCATCAGAACCTGGGAAGCTGGCTATGACTCTTTGTAATATATCTTTAATCCACAGAGGGAAGCTAGTCAAAGTTTTAGTTATAGAAGGCCAGGTCTTCAGGTTTCATCAATTAACTATCCCATTGAAGTTGACAGAACTATGCTGATTTAACTAAGTTGAGTTTCTAGCCTAGAAAGTGAATGAGAAAGCAACGCAGCACAGGGGGTGACAATAATTTTCAAGGAACATTTCTACAACTTGAATATTAGTCCTTGGCAGAACTTACATCCTGGTTGGACATCTCCCAATATGGTCTCTCACCATAGGACATCACCTCCCACATTACAATCCCATAGCTCCACGCGTCACTTGCTGAAGAGAACTTCCGATAAGCGATAGCTTCAGGAGCCGTCCACCTTATGGGGATTTTTCCACCCTGGAAAATATGTTGACAACTTATCA
Organism: Gallinago undulata; assembly: GCA_026546715.1. Lineage (NCBI taxonomy): Eukaryota > Metazoa > Chordata > Aves > Charadriiformes > Scolopacidae > Gallinago > Gallinago undulata. The sequence continues at coordinate 95,523,828 of JAOTQQ010000001.1, read as the reverse complement.
ATATGGCCAGAATATATAACAGCAAATGTTTAAAAGGAAAGAAAACAAAAGATACCCTGAGATGCCGAGATTCTACATTCTACCTTCTGTCAATTTGCCTTGTCAATTTGCTGCAAGTGGAAAGGAATATACCTTTTTCAGAATTTTATGAATACTTGGTCTCATTTGTAGTCTAATTCACCAAACCCAGCACTTCATGAAAAAAAAAAAAGATAATAAATCTCAATTCAAAGAACAGAAAGCATTTTAGACGATTTATGTTTGTTCAAAGTCATATAATTATGCAGAGCATGCCTTTTGATTGAAAACATCCCAAGCCTGAAATTTGTAGTATGTTGACATTTAATCTCTTTTTCCTTAAATGAAATAGAACCATCTATTGCAAAATGGAGCACTGAAAGAACTTAATAAAATTATTTAAATAGAAAGGAAACTATAGCCTTTCTACTATTCTTTACTTGTGATGATATCTTTATTTTTTTGTTGTGCCCTTTAAATATCCAGGTAAACAGCAAACCAAGTGTGTTTCTAATAGGTGTTTCCTTAGGAAATTAAATAGTTTTGTTCTGCAGCTTTCAACTTCTAAGTGCTACCACAAAAAAAAACCCAAACCCACAAAACTGTAAGAACTCAATCAACAACTGACTTACTCTTTGCAAGACCACAGTATGCAGAATTTTTCTCTGACATTAGTAATTTATACCATTGAACCTGGTCTCTTCTCCCATAAATAGCTTATGTATGAAAACTATTTTCCCTTTTCACAACAAAGTATTTCTTCTGCAGATACATTTTTCTTTTCAAGAGTATACATTTATTATAATTCTCCATATAACTCTCTAAATTATATATATAGAGAGAGTAGTATTCCTAAAGTGCCACTAGATGGTAGGAGGCGGCAGGCGGTACGGCTGAGCTCACTCAGTAGTAGTTGATTTCAACAAGCAGTAATAGATTTTGTTCAGCGTTATATTTCTGACAGAAACAAAAGAAGAAATGAACTAGAACACCTATTTGGCAACTGAAGAGAAGCCACAGTTAAAAACAAGCATGTAAATATCTGTTAATTTGCTTTGAAAATATAAAAAAATTGTCTATGAGTTGTTGAGGCTTGACTTCGACTGAGAAGATGCTTGTTCTACCAAAAAGTGTTGAAAGCAAAGCTCTGTGTCTGTGGTGATGTGCCAGTAAGTTAACTTCTCATCACTGAGTATCACTTGCTGATGAAAAATGTACAGTTAACATTTATTTTGTATGATATTTATGATAGCATTTAAGATGTCCTTTGTATGTTGTGTTTTTTGCAGCTGCTTTTTTAAAGCCTTTACTTGGTCAGTTGGGGTTGAAGTCAGTGGCAAACCACCTACTGATTTTAGCAGTTGTAAGGTAAAGGTAATACTTTATTTTGTATTTTTTCCCAAGCACCTCCACTACTCCCTTTTCTTAATCCAGTAACCTGGTGGTCAGATCACTCCTTTTGCATGTCAACAGTGCAGAGAACTTTATGCCCCACCTGCTGTCATCTCCAGTGCCCTAGCCAGCACTGCAGGGTGTCATGCTCTTGGTCCCTTCACAGCTCTTCCACTTGTGAAGGAATTACAAGTGCTTTTGGGTATAAGAATGAAGAAATAAGGTGACAAAGGAGATTTGTGATAGGACATTCTCCAAGGAAAGATCAGCCTAGTTTATCATCTCTTCCCCCAAGAAACCTAAACAAATTGGATAAGAGCATTTCATTTTTGAGCTCACAGTCTGGTTGCAATGGTGTTTTGGTGGGATATATGAGTCTGCTCTTCCTGAGGCAGTGGAAGATTTAGATATTCAGTGCCCCAAATGTACCCTACACACTAGGCTGTCCGACCAAAAGGATGTGTCCTCTGAGAAACAGACAGTTTTAGGGTCTAACTGCAGGGTATAGTTCAAAATATTTCCTCCAACCTCAGAGTTATGGGCCTTATCCTTTTTACTGGATCAGGTTTAGTCCTTTATTTTTAAACATTTTATTGCCAAACTTAGGTAATTTCATCCTTCGATCCCTGGCTTCTGCAGGTTTTTGGGGACAATCAATATTTTCCTGGCCTAAGTCACAGGGCTGTGGTAGGCATTTAACTCCTTTGGAGCTGGACACATGCACTTTTAAAAGGGTAAACATCATTCCTCCTCATCTGTATCACGAGAGACACTGCCCTGACAACCCTAAAAGCCCTTTCTCATCAACAGTGTATCAGTCCTGGCTGAAAAATGATGTAAAAGGTGAGACACTTGTTCCAACACATGAGTTCACTGTTTGAACCTCATCTTACCAAGCAATCCCCCCTGATGCCTTTTGCTTTATGTCCAGTCAAGACACTTTCTGGAGTGCCACAGCAGCACTGGAGGGAGGATGCAAAAGAAAAATTCCGTATTTTCTTTCCTTATCACAGATCTCAGGAGATGACAGGGAAAAAAAGTCTACCAGTTTAGATGGTTGTGTTTCTGTAAGACTTTGTTATCAAGACAAAGTGATGAGTCAACAAATTTACTATGAGAATACATTTCTAATTTGGAGTCTCTTATTAATAGTTTATTATATTTTAATTTTAATGAAAAGTCTTATGTTAATTATTAAATATCTACTTATAGGGAAAACACAAATCTATACACGCAAATATAAGGCAATTGGATATTTATAAATTTTACATTTAATGTCTATACGGATAATATAATAGGAAAATTATTTTTTCAAGTGTAGTCTTTTTATAAATTTGAATATGTATTCCCAAACTATGCTCAAAAAGAGGTCACATCTTGAGCCATATTTGCAGTGAGATTTGTGACTATTGGCTAAATATAAATGAGTTTTAAAGAATCTCATTAGATTCTACAACTAGTTTCATGATACAGCTTTATTAACTGATCCCTTTTGTACTGAAACAGTAGTGACTCATTGGGTGTGAAAATGAGAATGGAGAACAGTCTTAACAAAATTCAAGGCAGTTCACATTCAAGGGCATAAGATGTGTTCAGTGTTGTAATGTGGAATAAAATTCTTTTGTGCTAGCCCTAATGACAAAGTAAAGCAAAACCTCTAAAATTTTTACAATTCATCCTATGTATGAAGATGTTACCTTCATAAAAATGTAAATTTCAATACTTAATTATGTTTGCAGAATATCTTTTTATGCAAAAAAGTTGTTTTATTTATTTGAAAGCCATTCTAAAGGCAGAGATTTCAATATGACTATCTTAAGAGATGTATATGACTGAACAGTAGTAATAGCTGCTCATGCATAATAAAAGAACACATAAGGGTTAAAGTACCTGAAAATATATTTCCTGTTTCTGATTAGGGTAATAAACAGTGTTTCTGATACGGGACATGCCTTTTTACATTTTGATCTAACTGGGCAAATATTAAATGCAATGCTTACTGTTTACACACTGCTCCATCTTCAAATTAAGATAATTTACAAATCATCTACATTTTAGTACTGTAGCAATGAAATCTGTCACAGCTCCCTGTATCCAAACACCCTTATAGAAGCCTGTTTTACTTTTAGGTTATTCCCTCTCTTTTGGGAGCTAGGGGGAAGCGGGAGGAGGCATGTTAGGAAGCAAATTGTGTTTCTGCCTCATCTCATACATTAATGATGATATTGGTGATGATATTTTATTTTCACATAGTAAAAGAACACTAACACTGCTATTCAAATAATTAGAATTCAGCCTTTTTTTTCTGTATGCTGCCAGCTGAATAGTGTCTATCTCCTGATTTTTTTCTTGATTGTAATTTAATAAGCAATTTTACTATGCAGTGTCAAGATTCCCCTTGGAATTAGAATATTAGGCTCACATTGCTTAGCTTGTAGAACCGTTTAGAGATCAGCCCTTGAAATGAAATTTACCCACTCTCCCACCCACACCCATCCTTGCTTTCCCTACAGAGTTGGCAACAGCAGTTCGCTACGCATTTAAAGACAAAATTAGAACTACACAGAATCATAGAATCGTCCAGGCTGGAAGGGACCTCCAAAGGTCATCTAGTCCTAACTCCCTGCAGTCAGCAGGGACACCCCCAACTAGACCAGGTTGCCCAGGGCCTTGTCGAGCCTCACCTTGAACGTCTTCAGGGATGGGGCCTCAGCTACCTCCCTTGGAAACCTGTTCCAGTGCTCCACCACCCTCACAGTAAAGAACTTTCTCCTAATCTCCAATCTAAATCTGCTTTTCTTCAGTTTAAA
>JAOTQQ010000001.1:95489442-95519508 GCA_026546715.1 Gallinago undulata | reverse complement strand
CCTGCTCATGTCCAGCTTCTCATCCACCAGCACCCCCAAGTCCCTTTCCTCAGGGCTGCTTTCTAATACCTCATCCCTTAGTCTGTACTGATGTCGAGGATTGTTCCGGCCCAGATGCAGAACCCTGCACTTGCTCTTGTTGAAGCTCATGAGGTTCACCTGGGCCCACGTCTCCAGCCTATCCAGGTCCCTCTAGATGACATCCCATCCCAAACCCAATCCCTCTGGTGTATCAACAACACCACACAGCTTGGTACCTGCATGAGAAAGACAGTCTTCCCAAAATGCTATGTCTTCTTTGAGATTACAACAAAAATGTGCTTATGTGAAAAGAGCCCAGTGAGGCAACTGACAGTGGTGTTATATATGGTCCAACAGGCTACTAGTGTACTTGTGCCATCTCGTATTTGATTTTTTTTTTATGTGAGATATCTTTTTGAAAAATGAAAGTCATTAATAGTTTCTTTAATTAAATATTTAAACATGTTTTAAAACTCCAGCAGAACAATGTAACTGGCAGCTACAGTCCATATTTCTACCAAGATGAAGGTTGGGATGAAGCAAACAACTCAAAATGCTTGATGTGAAGAATGAAGAAAGGGCACGGAGGCAAAGAAGGAAGCCTGTTAGATACTCAGAACTTTTTGCATGGCCTGCTAGCTAATTAAAGTGAGAAGTGATACCACTGAGAGCCTTAGATATAAAATTTAATGTAAGATGTATGAGCTCCCACCAGATGTGCAAAAACAGCCATACACATAAGCAGTCAGAAGCGAGCACAGTGCATCAGACTCACAATGTCCCAGAACTAGAAGTGATGTGAAACAATGCCTGCTTCTGTTGAAAAGCCTGTTCTGTATTTTTCTTGAATGACAGACGCTGCAGAGGGACTGTCACAGAGCTCACTGCAGTTATACTAAATGCTGAGGTGCAAACCTATCAGTTCCAGATGCACAGACATCTAGAACCGTCTATTTCTTGGACAAAAGTTACTGAACTATGTGCACCATTAGTCTAATCTGGCACAGTAATTCCCATGCATCTGTCAGTTACTATTCCTTTATGCATGATGTTATTGAATTGCGCAATAATCTTCCATTACATGAGTGTAGTATCTGTCTTTTTCTCCACCCCAAATGACAGAAATGGGAGAAAAAAAAAAAGAACTTCAGAGTGGAGAGGCAAAAGTAACAAGAGAGATTTTTTTAAATGTTGGACATAATTCATCGTTCTGTACAAAAGCTTTAAGCCACTTTACTGGAATGGAACAATGCTTTTATTTGAGCATATGAATCAAATTTTTCATGTGCAAAGTTACAAATAGTCAGAATTTAGCATACTCAAATCATAATTTAGAACTATTCAGAATTATCAACAGTCTTCTCTAGTGTCTATTGGAATATCAGAGAAACTACATGGCAAGATAACAAAACTGTTCTGAAAAAGCATTTCAGAATTTGCTCTCATTATGCCCAATTCCAGTCAGTTCTACCAGTCTTTCATTTCCATCAGAACTGAAATGAACAAAACCCCCTGATTTTCAAAAAGACTGGATTTTCTTTTAAACTCTGGGAAAATACTAATTTTCTTTCAAATATCCTAATTAACAATGCTAAAGTTAGCATTCAAAAATTTCAGAACAAGTTATTTATGATTTTGACAATATGTCATTTTAATGAATATTAACTCCTATAGTACACATGTATTTGTGTCCTCAAAAAGGGGGAAAGCTGTTGATGGATGGAAAGAATCAGCACTTAAGATAGTAGAAGAACCAAAATAGCCAAGATGAAACATTTGTCTATAGAAACACTTCATAGTAACTGACATTAACATTAGCGGGATGCTTCTCCAAAGTATTTCACCCAACCTGTAATTTTGTCTTCCTAAAGGTCATCAGTAAGATGAATTGATTAGTGGTACACACAAACACCAAACCTCCAGAAAACCAGATATATCCTACCCTATAATTATTTAGTTCAAAACTTAAAGAATTAAAATATTACTGTGCTAAAAATTGAAGAATTATGAAATCAAGAATGCTCTCTAAAACAGCTGGGATTCTCATTAGTAGTAGCAGCAGCATTTCCTTTGAAGCAAAACACTTCAACATGCAGTCCCTTGCTTGTTTTAAGGCATTGATCTTCACTTGGGTTGAAAGATAATAAAATGTCTGATAAAAATGCATAGCTTTGACCCTCAAAATCCATGTAAGCGAAATGGTAGTGAATATTTCTGACCACTTACATCTGTCCTGCATTCATGTTTTCTTGACAGTGCAATTTAAAGAACTTTATACAATGACAAAGCTACAGCAAACTACCAAATACAGGTGGTTGATACCAGTATCCTGTTTGTGTACCTAAGTGGACTACAGACTTCTTTTCTTGTTAGCCATGATGCCTTCATCTAGAAGGTACTCATTGAAAGACCAAAGGATTTTACCCATTTATTTTAAGAACGTGTGTTTGTTTAGTTTTTGAATGAACAAAGCAGTTTATTCCAGAGATCGAGCAAAAAGGGTCTGTGGTTGAAAATGGGCACATGTCCCACTCTTCCAGAACTGAAAGCTCAGTGTTCTTTTTTTTTGTTTTGACTAGGAAGGGGAGAGAAAGTGGAGAGGAAGAAGGGAAAGACAGAAAAGGAGAAAAAAGAGATTCAACTTTCAGAAGTTTACTGTTTTACACATCACTGCAAACAGCAAGAGGTGTCAGCACCAAGAGCATGGCTGCTGCCTAAGGGTAGGGGAGCTGGAGCAGCCACTATGCAGGCTGGGCAATGCCCTCATGGACAGGGTGCAGCCCACGGTGCCTGGGAGGATGAGCACGGCAGGATGGCAATGGGTGCTATCGACATCCTGCAAGCATCAGGCAAAGGCAAGGTAGCAAGCCAAGGCCAAGGTGAACCCAGTGAATCCAAACAACTCCAGTCCAACAGGGCTACAGCTGGCCAGCTGCAGTGTCACCGGAGCAGGGACTGATGGCCCCTGGCTGAGCCGAACTGGGGACCTAGGCCTGTAGGCAGAGGTGGAGGGAAGCCCCAGGGGAGGCCAGGCAGGCCAGCAAGGACTGGTGATGTCCTCAGAGCCCTGGTAAGAACTAGAAAAACATACAAAGACAGATAAACACAACTATTTTGCAAACCCTCTTCGCATCTGGTCTTTCAAAAGGCAATGGTGAGACTGGCAGGGCCAAGGAATCTCATAACATTTGAGAGAGTGAGACTTTGCATTTTGCTAGGATTAAGAATGCACCCGGGCATTTTACAATATTGGGTGCTTGGGCCTCAATAACAGAGAAATCCTTTCCTTTTCTGAAATTAAATACCAGAACCATGCATCTCTACCAAATCCAGTTTAGAGACTATACCACTACTTGACAGTAATGATAGAAAAAAAAATGTAATTTTTCTTGAAACTAATATTTCTGGCAAAGATCTATCTCTTTTCAAGAGCATCAATTTCAAGCTCTCTGCCAGCCATGTCAGCACAGCTCACATTACAGCCGTAACCAATTTCTTGAAAGTTACTCCTACAGAGTCCTTCAATCTGCACATCCAGAGCCTATCCACTTTGCTTACAAAGTAGTCCTACTAAAGTCAATGGAAAAGGTGAAAGAGAATTGTTCTGAGATGCTTCTTTGAAGGACGCCTTACATTACAAACCTCCATAACAAAGAAATTTGCTACAAGGTCCTTTCTTACAGCAGAACTGAGTTACTGAATACAGAAACTCTCTAGAACCAAGTAATTTAAATTGGAGAAAAAAGAAAAAAAATGTTACTAGGCACTATGCTTTCTTAATGGCATCAACAAAGACTTGTCTCTTAAATTATGCCCCTGACTTGCCCAGGGCTTCATGAAATGTTTATTATTGGATCAAAAGGAAACTATTACCATGCACTGCTTGAACACTTCATGTCATTAACCATCATTAACGATTTCACAGCTAGTGATTTCCACACACGTATCTAGTTGACATACACAACAAAGATTTCCCATGTTTCAATAATGAAGTAGTCCCTCTCTGTGCTGCCATAATGCCCAGATCAGTCAAACTTACTGCCTTCTCCCTGAATCCCTGTCATAATTCCACACCATGCAATTAGAAGTGGTGAATAAAAACTGAGAAGCATATGGAAACTTGAAAATTGAGGACAAAGTGAAATGGATTTAAATGCAAAATAAACACCATATGGTGTATAAATACCATAAACACCTATGGTACCATCTCCAGGGTACGTTTTCATATTCCATTCTTTGGGATGCTGTACTAGAGAATGGAGGAACCGAGATACTGAATTCATACACAGCTTGCTCTGCGGTACAGTATATTTTATTTATCTAAGGCTTCTTCAAAACTTTATTGTAGATATTAGATAGAAATACCACAAAAATTAGGCTTTTCTTTTGAGAGTTACAGTGCCACATACTGATGTGTAGATGATGATGATCAGAATTATTAAGAGGCTGAGCTACCCTGCAAGTATCATTGCTTTAGTTTTCATCCCAGGAAGTGCAGAGGAGAATTAATTATCTTAGTAACTGATTAATTAAATGCTCTTCTCACATTTTTGTGAGCTCACTTCTTATTTTCTCCTAAAAGAGTTTGCTAGCTCTTTAAGTTTCAGTCAATTCACGGATAAGCATCTGGTCAAAAGATGGGAAACAAACCGCCAGAAAGAAAAGGTTAGTTTTTAGAGTGGCACCCCCCATGGACCAATTCTTATGTTCTACTGGCAGTTCATGTAAAAAGAATCCACAGTAGAGGCTGGACAGGAAACAGGTAAAATTGTGGTAACAACAGAAAGGCATTCATGGTAGTAAAGATGATGACTTTGTCAAAGAATATTATGATACTGAGTTACCAAGTGATAAAATTGCACAAAATTCAGGGTCATAAAGTAATACACACAGAATAATATCCTCCCAATTTTACATAAAAAAATAACAGGACTCTGTTATTGCTGTTGCTGTTCAAGGCCAAGATCATACAATCATAGAACCACAGAATGGTTTGGGTTAAAAGGGAACTTTAAAGGTCAGAAAGCCCATCCCTCCCTTCCATAGACAGGGACATCTTCCACTAGATCAGGTTGTTCAAAGCCCCAGCCAACTTGGCCTTGAACTTTTCCAGGGATGGGGCATCCACAACTTCTCTGGGCAAACTGCACTAGTGTCTCACCACCCTCATCATAAAAAATGTCTTTCTTATGCTCAAAATAAACCTACCATCTTTCAGTTTAAAACTGTTGCTCTTCGTCCTGTCACCACAGGCTTTGATAAAAAGTGTCTCTTCATCTTTCTTATAAGCTCCCTCTAGTACTGAAAGACCACAATATGGTCTCCCTGGATCCTTCTCTTCTCTGAGTTGTACAACCCCAACTCTCTCAGCCCATCCTCATAGGAGAGATGCTCCAACCCTCTGATCATTTTCGTGGCCCTCCTCTGGATCTTCTCCAACAGGTCCATGTCTGTCTCATACAGAGGACTCTACTCCAAGTAGGGTCTCACCAGAGCAGAGTAGAGGGGGGGATCTTAACAACACAAAGAGGACCTAGTACTAAGGAGATAAACTGGCAGACTGCTATCCATAAAAGCATCGCCCTGGCTATTGGGTGGTTGCATGGAGGTCTTCTATTATTCCACGGAGGGATGACACTATCTTGTACACATTTTAGTCTTGTATCTTTCACCAGCAATAAATAATTTCACTTACCAAAAAAAAAAAAAAGGAAAGAAAAATATTCCCAGACTGTTAGGAAGCATGCAAGCATGCAAGTTTCATGTCTTTAAGTGAGCCCACGTAGTGCATTAAAATATTGTTTATATATTGCAGGGGAGATGGGAGAACAGATGCTGATGAAGGCAAAGCAGCTGAGTCCAGGGTCAAGAAGCACGACAGCAGCTGGGGAACTGTCAAATACCAGGCACCATCTCTTGCCTTCCCATCTGGGAATGAAGTGACAAAGGTGAGGAATGGGTTTCCAAGGCAGGCACTGAGAGACAGCAGAGGCTGGTAACAGCCATTTCTCTTGCACTAGACCAAAATGCTCCCAGTGCTGCCCTGCTGGTTGTCAAAAAAAATAAAGTGTATGAGCCACAACTGCACTGGTAGCATGTCTGTCTGTCAGCCAACCCACAGACTAGTAGCTGTGAACTGCTAGGAATTTCAAGAAGCATGGATGACAGAAAAGTAGAAACAGGAAAGACATCAAAGGCTAGATCAAATCACCTCAACATGGTGTTTACCCTCCCTTTAGGCACTACCACTTGCTTGCTAGATGTCATTTCAAGAAAACACAGGTCTGTCTTGTGTCTGCCAGTCCCATGCATAGATCTCAGGTTCCCTAAGATATCTCAGAGGACACTTCACTTAGGCAGCTGATCCCTTCCCACTTTCCAACATATTTAATGAAAAACAGCATCTAAGCAAAGGAGAGAGATCACAGCATTTCTCCTGATGGAAAGGCAGAAGAGCTCAGTACACTGCCGTTCTTCTGGACAAGCCAGCAACTAAAAGGCAGTGGCTCGGTGGCCAATCAGGCAGCAAGATGTTGGGCACAACATGCTGCCACTTGCCCAGCTGGCAAACTAGGCAAACATTTGGGCTACTGGGGAGATAGGTATAGGGATGTGGAAGAGGCTTATGAGTAATTTGATATGGGAGGGATCTAAGCTTTACCAGGGAAGTGAAACTGGTGGAACACAGCAAGAAGCTGGAGGTACATGATGCTTGGGAAGACTCTGAGAAGATCAGGAGTTATGCTATTGAAGCTGCAGAAGGTAGCCTGAGAACTAGGATAATGGTAGCATTAAAATGCAGTTGATATATGTAATGGAGGCTTCATAAATTTGCCACTTGTGAAATAAATTTTTCAGTATCCATTGGCAGAGAAATGTGTCCTGTTACAGCAGAAGTTACAACACAGTGTTATCATACTGTAACTGCACAAACATGAATGAAGCATATAACAAAAAAATTATAAAGAAATGAACATGAGAGAGTAGTTTTCAGTCCAAGTTAGGGGCTGCTTCACAACAAAGATTCTCTGATATTTCTATTTGGTTTAGTGACATACTGGTATTGTCCATAGATCACTGTAGCATGGCAGCATGTAAATTGTTGAATAATAGGGTAACCATCTGTTTGTTTGATGATGAATAGTTTGGCACAGAAATGTGGTTGAGCCTTCCTGCAGACAGCCATGTTAAACTAAATCTTTGTCAACTGCCTGAATAAGGGGCATCGAACAGCAAGTTACTTTCTATTTCATTATCATCACCACCTTACCAGGACAAAGCATTGACTAATGCTTATGGTGGTAGCTCCAGTCATACTAACGGCAATGTCAGTTTAACAAATAGTGCTTATACTAGCATAAAGTTGGTTTACAGACACTGAGAATCTGCTTCTGACCTTTACAATAGTGGCATTTTTTAGTATTGCTCCTTCTAGACTTTTGTACTACTTTTCTATAACTTGATATATTTCGGTTTAGGTTGTTTGTGATTGTGGCACTGGGATACCTTTTGTCGTATGTATCAGTTGAATTCTTAAATTCCCCAGATGGCATAAAGTTTTGAGTAATAAAATATAAGATTATCTTTTTCTGATGCGTCATACTAAATCATCATCTGACTGATGATAATATAATGAGAATAACATATTAACATAATTTATCGTCCCTGTACCTTACTTAGAGGATATTTTACTTTATCATATAATATATTAGTTGTCACTTCCATGATATATTACAGTAAGACATCATAAGAAAGAAACATTTTGATGAAGTAGTACTTAACAGTAGAGACTATTATCTAGGGATAAACAGCCCTCAGGGGTACTTTGTTTAACAGAATAGTGTAATGCAAAGGTAAGAAGATACATGGCATAATGAGAGAGATGTGATTATTCTCTGACATCAGACTTACCACTGGTGCTAGACCAGCTGTGGTTTATCTTGGAATAGTAATTTTTATAAATTGCTATACACCCTCTAAGCAGTGGTGACTTCTGCATTACCCTCATGAATTCACCAAAAAGCTTTATCAAAGTAGTTTAAACTTGTTTTGACCTTTCAGTGTCTCTAGAGATAAAAATAATCAGTGTGTTTATTTCACTAAAAAAAATAATGAAAAACGAGGTGGTTTTGTTGTGGGTTGTTTTGTTTTGTTTTAATTTAGAAATGTTAATTTAGCACAGGTAGATTGGTAAATGACACATCATTTTTTAAAACCACAAATTCATTGAGCGACAGCTGCTAAAATATTTTTTAGCATTAAGGCTTCATGCAAATTAAACATATGCATCTTCCTAAGTTATGGCAAATCTGGCTTAACTCCTACCTTAAGGCACAGATGCATGGCAGTCATGTCAGTTTACATGGCCAGCTTGCATAAGATGTGGGTGGAACTTCTGCATAAAGTCCCTTTTTGTGCTACAAAAAAGCAGTGACTTTTTCTTTTTTTCAGTCATAACAGTTACATTTATGTACTGAAAAATGTATATATGCATATATTCATACATATATATATGTGAACTGGATTTCCAAAGTTTTTCTGGTGGACAGTGAAGCAACATGCATTCCAAAAGGCAGCTACCAGCACTGCTGTGCCTGCAGCACCTGAAGGTAAACTCTCAGATAATAGCATTGGGGAAGAGAGAGTAAACCAACATCATTCAGCAGAACCTAATGACGTTTTAGGAAAAAGCCTGTTTCTCCTTTGTCTACAGATAGCTGACAATCTACTCTTTGGTGCTTCTCTTGATTTCTGGATTATAATTTCCTTAAATATACAAGGTTAAGGCCAACTGGTCTTGATAGCAATGAAGTATGAAGTTATAGAATACTGCTTCATGGTTTTGGTTGCTTACTTTTAAGATCTTCTGTTCTGTGCTTAAGGTCAAGCCTGTCTTCAGAAACAGAAGTTCATATCACTTCAAGAGCCAGAATCTAAACAAAACACTGTCTATTTTCACAATGAAGTGGGGTATATTTTATAGCACGTGCATCCCTCCATTGCTTATTTCAGTGTAGACTGGAAAATTTCTGAGGCAGACTGGTGATCATTCTCAGTAATTCCCAACAACCCACAGGGAACCTTTAGTTCCAGTGAAAGAACTGAAGAAAGAACTTGAGTCTTGCAAAGGATGGGTATCATATGTAACCTGGTAAAAACAACGGTATCAAGATGAAAAATTTGTCAGGTAAACTCAGTGTCCAGTGATTTAACATCACCAAACACAACACTGAAAAGAAGCCATCATCCCTTATCAGTGGTTTCCAGAACACTACTTGATTTATTCCAGGCACTAGAGAACTCACTAATTACAACCTCAAGAATGTGCTCTGGGAAATTGATCTAGATGAGCCATCTATCTTCCTTAACAAATTTCCACACTTTCTGGCATACTTTGAAACTTTTCCCATGTCTTGGACATCAATATCTCCACAGCATGTATTCTTATGACTAATGAAAGGTAGATTAGCCTGCACTTTTAGCATAACTCAGTCTAACATAAAAAAAACCAATGCAATACCCCAATGCAATACAATCCCTGCTAACATAAAAAACAAAAGGAAAAACCAGATGTACAGATGCACTGTTTTCTTTCTAGGATAAGATGCAGCATTCAGAAAGGAAGCCCTTCGTTGCTCTTACTGTGCTGCACCCCACAGGAGATGCACAGGATACTTACCCACCAATGTGGTCATTCTCTTGGCCGTCACTCACGTCAAAGCTGCGTATTTGAGTCATTCATTGGGACCTCACATTTTAGTGCCTTGATTAAATATTTTTCTCTTCACAATCATTCCTCTGTTTTTCTATGATGTGCTACAAGTGATCTTCAATTAGGGAACTTTGGCTGTTTCGAAAATACAAGTGGGTGCTAGAGATTTTTGGCTTTTAAATGCATCTACTACTGCTTCTGCTGATTTATTTTGACTGAAAAAAGTACATCTCCAGCCTTAATCTGTCTGGGTTCATAGGGTACAATCCAACATCTTTATCTCCTGTTCCATGCTTTTAGACATTATTCAGTGGCAATATCTCATTCCTTTTCACTTTCTCTCTTTTCAGTGGAGATGCAATTGAAGCTAGCTTTCTAGACATCCACACACAAATAGATATTCCCTCACTTTCTCCCAAACTCTCTTTTTCTGAAGCTATCTTTTCCACACCAGGATCCCTTTGGCTGGAGTGATCATGATCTCATTTGTCTAAATGGGGTTGTTGATGGAACTCTCTTGGTCTTCCTAGCCCTCTCTCCCCATTTCACCCACAGTTTGGAACTCAGAAAAACAGAAAAACAAGAATAGGGAAACAATGAGTCTTCAAATCCATAGTGATAGAGAGTTAACGGAAGCAATGGACTGATCAGGCTTTTCATGTGTATTGTTTTTCACAATATATGCAAAGTGAGCCATTCTATTGTACATTTGTTCTTTTAAAGTGTTTCAAAAAAATCAATCGTTTAAGATTTTCAGCAATGGGATATAGGCAATTGCTGCTGCATTAAAATTGTCCATCAAAAATAATCATGAGGATATTTAAATTATTTTGTTTATATTGGCATTTAAAAGCTGAGGGTTGGAACTGCCTTCTTTAGATTTGTGGTAATCACAGCAAATATACCATACAAACATCTTGAGTCAGAAAAACAAGCTTGTTTTTCTATTGTCCCCCAATTGTCTTCACAATTACATAAAAGCCTATAAAGCATTTGTTTGAGGTACACTACCAATAATGATTTTTCAAGCACTGTAATAAAATTAAGGAAAGTTGTTTTCCACACTTCATATTTTATAAATATTTCCAAAAACAAGAGGTAATTTTGCTGAAATTCGCTAAACATTAAAATGGTGCAATAACACTGCTTAGCCAGTTTGCTCTTCAGAGTGCTTTACAGCTCATAACTAATTACTCTCATGGCAACCCTCTGAAGAAGCTGCTGTCTCCATTTAACAGTAGGAAAAACAGAGACAGAGGTTGAGGACTTTCAAATATGCTGAATACCTGCAACTCCCACTGGCAATAACTGGATTTCTAGATATTCACTGTTACTGAAAACAGGCTGTAAATGATTTATGATGGGTAAAACTGCAAGGTAAAGAGAAAGAACCTCTGAGATAAAGTTCCAGCTTATGCAGTAGTTGTTTTCCTGGGCTGGGCCTTCATCTCACAGTAGACAGAGCTTTATGATGGATTTTGTACTTATAAAAGAAGAAGAACAAATTAATGCTCAACTGCTATGAATATTTATATGGACTCTGTTCTATTTGCAGTCTGTCCTCAAGTAAAAAAAAATCAACACACAGATTTAGAGAATTAAATAACTATAGTCAAAGCAGAACCAGTTCTATTTTGGTACAGGAAAATAAAAATTATTCTCACAGTATGTACCTCACCAGGAAAGGATTAAATGTACAATGCAAGGAAAGGTATTATTTTTAACAATTCTGCCTTGGAGCAATCTTTATTATACTTACCAATCCTAGCATTATATTCCATATACAATTGAGAAATGTTGCTGAAAATATTAAGCAACAGTAAGATATATAAATCTCCAGACTATTAAATAATTAATCATATTCACTATAATAAATCAAGGCTTTTCCTCAGTACAACATTGTGGTGTGTCTCCCACAGTACAATGTGTTGATCTCCTATTTCTGATCTTTTTAAACACTACAAAACCAGCAGAAAGATATTTAACCTCTAAGAACACACAATCTGTTCCATTTTCTTTTTTTGGTTTAGCTGAAAACATTGGAAAGCAAGCTAATAACAACTTCTCTCTTTTGTTCAACCTGCATGCTAACTTTCATAATGGAAGTTCAGTTTCATATTTTAGGCTTGCATGCATGTATTTTAATTATTATTTTTTATTGAATCTCTTTCCTCTTATCATTAATTTGATTAAACACACATCACCACTACTAAGCTGCAGGAACAAAATGTTGGCTTTAATGTGTTGCTCTGGGACTTGTCATCAAGCCAGATTCACAGATGTTCTAATGAACATGCAGCATTTGGTCCATTTCTAGGATAAACATCATGGTTTATTTTATCTACAGTGTCATAATCCTGTATAAGTAAGCACTAAGATCAATACCTACTCTGTATATACTTTGCTCTATACTTTTGATAAGCTGACACAAAGTGGGAAGCATAAGTGAAAGAGGCAAAATTAGGGAAAGGGGAAAATCCTTGTGATCTTTTTGCCTCAACATGAAAGATTTTCATGTTTGAGGATACCTTTGTAGTTTTGGCTGTTGCGACAAGATGTACATTTTCTTATAAACCAATGAAGTAGTTGGAAGTATTTATACTTAGAAACAGGAAATATTGTGAAATTATATTTAGTAACTGGGTAAAAATGAGATGATTATGATGGCTCGTGTGTGAATAACCCTCCCAGAATCCTCATGGGGTCTTATCAACTTTTGTTATGTTATTGAAAGATATAAAACTATAAAAAATTAATAGGACAAAGTTGGGATTTAGTATTTTGAAGCACTCTGACATAAAGAAAAGAATACACGTGCATACATGAAGAAATAGTTCATAAGCAACAAACAGCTAGCTCCGTGGACACAATAGCAACATAGAAGGTGCAAATAAAAATGCGTGATGCTTAGGAAACCTACAGGAACACTTAACAGCTTCAAGATGCTGTTCACATGGACTATAAAGCTAGTGTTGCACAGCTATGAGGAAGAATTGTGTGCATATTAACTATGAAAAATAACCTTTTCCCACAGAAATATCTACCAAAATACACATCTCTCTAATAACAGAAGAAGATCTTGGGTGGAGAGAGGAAGGTTCCTCATAAATGCTTGTTCAGCCTTGTCCTCCATGAAAGAGTTATGACTCATAAATTCACTATTTTTTAACAGTACTAGAAACATAGTACTTAGCACAGGTAAGATACAGCTTGTTGCATTGCAATCCATAGCTCTCAGGAGATCTTACGAGTCAGTCATATAATAGCTGGATTTCATAACACTTGGTCAAAAGCAAGGCTGAAGTGACAGGTGCATGGACTTAAAAAATAAGTGGCAAACACAGTACTTGTCCTACTGTTTTTCAATGGAGAGAGGCTTCCAGAGGAGCCAGTCAAAGGAACTTTGTCTAAATGTGCCATCAGGAAGCACGTGGAGCTTGCAGCCTTTGCCCTGAGGTACCACATTGGCATTGGCAGGGGTATTAAATAAAAAGCAAAAAGGGCAAAAACTATTCCAAGCATCAGTTCCTGCCCTCTTATAATTGGAAAATTCCTGCTCAAAATTGGCAGGAAGCAAGGAGTTTTCTGGGGACATAACACACACTTGGAAAGAAGCTGTCCATGTGTCAAATATTCTCATTTGTGTACCTTATCTGTGGGAGAAAGTACATTTCACCAAAATGTAACATCTGCAGCAGTGAAAGAGGATTTCTGATGTGACTAGATATGTAGGGCATGGAAAAAAAAATATAGGTCAGTTAATGGCAGATGGAGTAGCATTAATCTGAAAAGGTATGACACCAGAGAGTCAAACAGGCTTCTACTGTCTTCTCTGAGACTTCCACTGTGACAAACCTTCCTACACAGAAAAAAAAAATCTTGCCAAGAAAGCTAGCAAAATTATGTAAGAAATTGCTTACTATCTCAAATACAGTTGAAGGTATACTAAAATGAGTAGGTTCCCATAACTGAACCTATAATATGCTTTTAGTAAGGACTTGGCTCTGCCTTCAGTTATAATAGAACAGGAGAAAAAGCATGTTTGATGAAAGATATAGAGCTTTACTGTTGTGCTCTCTAAGCATTATTCATAGCCATTCAGTCAGGAGGAGTAATAATACGTCTTTTTAGAATACAATACAGGAAACAGGCAGCAAACCCGTGTGACAGATTTTTTTTTTTTTCCTGTTTACAATTTTTTTTTGTGTCAAAGTGAATTGAAAGCCCTGGGAGAGGTAATATAGACTACTGTTACCTGTACTCTTACTTCTGATGGAGGGCCCTTTGCTTCGGGCGATACTGACTCTGCTCAGAGAGAGGTGTTGGGAGAAGGTAGGATCTGGCAGGCAAGAACCAGCCTTGAGGAGTTCATGCTGAGCTGGAAAGACGTGTATTGAGGAGCAGGCAGCCAGATCTCAGAAAGAAAAGGAAGAACTTGCTAGAGATAAGAAAGGATTGGTACAACTCAGAGTCATTGACTAAGACTAATCTGCAAGCAAGATCTACATGTGTGCCCTAAGTTCTGCCGGACTCAGGGTCCTGTCACATACAATTTCTCCCTGATTACCAGTAGGGACTTACAGAAAGTAAGGAAATTCAAAGAACACTTGTTGACATTAAGATACTTAACCATGGAAACATGGTATCTTCTGCATGTCAAATTACACTGTAAATGATTCTGTTACCTACACATAACAATGTGATGTTACTATTCTGTAGAAGACGTTAATGACAAGAATATATACAAACCCTTCCTCATTATCCTTTCCTAATTAAGAAGCAGATGTTACTTATGGTTTTATTTCTGACGGAGGCCAAATGTTCTATATGCAATTGGAAAGAAGCGAACAGATATTAAAACCTCAAAAAATTACTAAGGCAATGCATCCCAGTATGTTTCTTTCAAGTAGAGTGTAACAGATCAGGTAAGTAATTTATGAGCATGACAGTTTCATGAACCTTTGGCAGCTCCCATTTAGAAAAGACTTTGAAAAGAAAGTCTGCACACACAGCGTGCATTAATTTCCTTGAATAATTTAGAGTGTACTGTGGTGTGGGGTTTCCCCCGCCCCTGCCCTGCTTTATTCTACAAACTGAGCAAATTTCTGAAGCAATACTATGCAATGAAATATATTCCTTTTGTTAGTCACAGCTGTTAGGTGTATCTTTCTATTTGCTCTCTTTTTCCTATACCTCCTCTTATTGTAACATTGCTGTACCATGAACAAAGGTAATTTGATCAAGAGACTAAAGGGATCCCAGAAAGTTTTTCAATCTCTCTGATAAAAAAAAAAATCTAGTGTAGGAAATGTATTGCTTATAACAAATAATCCATTTATATGATATAAAGTGTAGCCAGCATCAACACATCCACAACATAAAGCACCATGGTGCAGAAATGAGCTTTTAAGAAGCAGGCAGGCTAGCCCATGTGGCATGTCTCACTGACGGGACAGTACTACAAAAACATGAAGAGAAATGCTGCCAATTTACTCTAGTGTAAGCTACAAGAGAAAGTCAAGAGCTTCTCAGATTAGTACATAAAGTCCCAGTTTAACAAGGCAATACAGCACCTATCTATCTGATCCTAAAACCAACAGAAGCTGTAGTACTCCTGTTTCAATTCTTATCCAGAGTATCTTGCTGAAGGAATATTTTTTTTAAACTACATAATAAACTGAGAATTCTGTAAAACAAAATTTTAAGGCTACACAGTCAAGACCTCAAAAATCAATAAAAGATAGAATTAAATGGGTAGTTACACAATGCTGGTAAGAAATGCTGTAATATACTTCCTTGGAATGCCTAGATGAAGGATGGCCTGTTGACTTCCTCCCCATTTTACAACTACAAATATTTAAAAATAACTAAATTACTAAATAACTAAAAAAATAACTAAAAATAACTAAATAACTTAGTAAAACGTAGACCAGCACATGATTTATTCTTTTCATTTAGAATAAAAAGGCTGAAGCAGTTGTTACTCAAGACAGATACATGCAGGCTCTCTTAACTTCTGGGAATACACTTCCATTCACAATTGACATCTGCATGTTTGAAAAAGTAAATATCCTAAGTAAACCATAGTCCCAGCACAGGAGCTGTTTACTGTTAAAACACATTTGAATTACATCAATTCCTGCAATGAATTACTAAACTTATAAGGAAAAGATTAGTCAGAGAGCTATGCCTGAGAAAATTATACCAAAGATTGGACCAAGGGAACAAAGACCAAATTAAACTTTAGCTTTAAGTAAATGTTCTCAATATATACTTGAATATATTACGTAATTATTCTAGTTTGTTAGAGAAAAGGCTGAAGAAAGTCTCTTCAGGTTAGATACTTTTATGAAGCTAATGATGTCAATAATTTGCTGAAAAACTAAATTATCAATTCAGAGAGAGGTATTTAAAATAAGTACATTAAACATAATATGAAAATGCGGTTACAATGATTGTGTGATGTTTATTCATTGGTACACAACCAAAGCAGGATAAGACTGATGGATATTCCATGCTTCTCCAGGAGAAAATGAGTATGAATAGAGAATGCTTGCCTAAGTGTTTAATCAATAGTACTGCTCCTGCAATTTTGGGAGTATATCTACACTGAAAAGCCTCTCTGTATTTAAAAATAAAATAAATTAGGCATAACCATAACATTGCTAAAGAGGCTGAAATAAGAGGAATGCCTAAGTGTGATGGCTGAGTTGTAGGATTTGGACATAAAATTAAAATTTTCTTAGAGTTTGCTGTATGTGTTATTACAAAGAATTTAAAGGGAATCCAAATAAAGGGAGGTAAATATTTATTGATTGTTACAATATTGTTATCAGCTTCCTCATTTTGGAGGAGTGGATCTAGTGTGTTTTTCACAAGCTGTTTTCCAGATATACTTCTGCACTGGCAATGAGTGCTATAGTGGGACAAAGAATCTACAAACTCAGGCTAATCGTTCATGGTGAATGACAGCTTATCCATGACGAGAAGTATTTATTTCAGCAAAAACACTGAAGATTTGGCAGCTATTCAGCCCAGTGCCTATTTATTTTTTTTTTAAACAATAAGGAGTAGGGTGGCTACACTTTTATTCATAAGGGCTTGCATTAAAACCTCAGATTTGGATGTTTCAGAAAGAATTTAAATGAAAAGCAGAGTGCCTGATGGAAAAAATGTGATAGTTCCAATCAGAGGGTCTGATATAAAACAAGATACAATGAAAAGAGGAAGTAGAGGGAGCAATAATAGGTAATACGCTGCGAGTGAAGACAGATGCAGCTAGAAATTAGAGTAGAAATGAAAGCACAGTTAGTGATGTGGTGTTATGGGAGAGGATGACAAGTCTTATCTCAAAATGCACTTCAGCTAATTTTAGAAAAATAGCACAAAATCAAGGCAGTAAGCATGGCCACATTACTAAGAAGAAAACTAGTTCTTCCAGGTTTCAAGTCTTTATATGCCCTTCTTTATTTCCAAATACTGCACGTTTCTTGGTGATGTCAATTAAGCATGTTCATCTAATGCCTTCCTTGCGAAGAAAAAAATATTTTAAGAAAGCAGTGAAACACTATCCTTCATTCAATGGATTCCTGGCATTTGAACTATGAACCAAAAGCATTGTATGGAATAGGTGGTGATACGAACCTGTGAAACACCCTATACTAGAGAACAAAAAGCCACAAGATTTCTTAAAAGAAAAGATTTTCTCATCCCGCCCCCCCCCCCCCCCCAAAAAAAATATAACTGGAAGCAAAAAAACGGAAGCGCTAGAATAGAAAGGGAGCAAGGAATCTAGAATATAACCCTCCATTTCCTTTTAATGCACTAATATACAGAATTAATGTACAAAGATTTTGAAATTACTTTGAATATAATAACTATGTGGATAGTTTTTAAATATTCTGACAATGAAGATACAGTTGATATCAGGAGATAGAAGATTCTTCTGCCTTTTAAGCTGAAGATGATACAGCCACAGTGAGGCAGTCAAGGCCAAGACATGCAATTTGCTTCTAGAATGCTTCCAAAGCGCAAGGAACAGATCAAATATTTTAGATACTAAGGGCAAAAATCCCACAGTGCTTAGTCAGGCAAAACTCCCATTGAAGCCAATGGGAGTTTTGCCTGAATAAGTACTGAGCAAAGACTATGATGTTTGACCCAGATTTATCAGAGTCATACAAATCTAGGTCTAATATGTTTTTAAGACAGACAACCACTGTGCCGCAATATTCCTGTGGCATTCTGTTTAAAGGGCACCATGGTATCAGTAAACTGTGAGTCATCCCCCGCACCCCCCGTGTATATAATGAAGGGAAGAACTCACAGCTGGGCAAGAAGCTGCTATCTGGAAAATATGCCAGAGCAAGACTAAAAAGAATAAGTTTACCATTGCAGAATTTTTGAGATCTGATAAATACAGGAAAGTACGCAAGTAAAATTCCCAAGGGCTTGTGTGTGACTGAAAATAATCTTTCATTCTTATAAGTAAACAGGCAACAATAAATAATTCCTTTCTGTAGTTATCCTTGTAATTTAGGGCAAATTACAATTCCTATATAGGCAGCGTAAATTACTCTAGCTGATTTGACTGGGGATTAATTTAGGCGAATAACTAGGTCAGTCTTGTTCTCAAGTTAACATTTCTCTTACAGAAGTATGAAAGTAGATTAAGGTTAACATATGTGTATATCTTGCTTCAGAAAATTCCTTCTGTAATTACAGAATCCCATTTATAACAACTTTGATGTCATATATGGGAGAAGTATTAGAATTAGTATCACAGTGAGCAGAAGAATTCTTAAGCATGCGAGACATGCATGAGTTTGGCTTCCTTCTCGTAGCTGAAGTGAACATCAAAACTCTGACATCAGTAGCAGTTGGACCAGAGGATCTCCCTGAAGGGTGAGGGGGAGACGGTAGAACATGAATACTGCACATCACAACAGCCAAAATCATACCAAGCTAAAACTATTATTTCATATTTAGCTGGGTCTACCCGTTGCAAGATTCTTTATATAGAGCAGTAGTTACACAATGTGAAAAAAAGAATATATTTTTTATTTGAGAGCTTTTCCATCATTAATGTACCCTAAACCTTCTAAACTATGCAACGTTACTCTGAGAAGCAAAAAGCTGTACTATTCAGCCAGGTAACAGCTTGATATCATCTCTGACTTTGAAATTAAACTTAAGCTTTTTAAAGGGCAGGTCTTTAAAAATGAAAAGCCTAGAACTTCTATCAAGCATCAGTCTAGGACCTTGTAATCTTACACAATAAATGCTAAAACCCACAGCCAAAGTTTGGCCAGCTCCAGGTTTTGCCACCAGATGTGAAAAAGTAGCATCACTTGCTTTGTCTTGTTGACTTTTCAGGTGAGGCAGTGGGATACCATAAGAACATACAACCAATTCTCTTTGATGAATCCAGCTACAGGGAAAGTGACTTGTAGGCCAGCAGATCATGGCTCAAAACTACTGCATCTGAGATTTTCCTCACAGTGTTCTGCACCCAAACCTATTCTCCTCATCTCTTCTCATGAAGTCGTACACATTGAACTTCAGTGCTTCCTGAAACACTGATGTGTTTCCCACAAAACCCCTACTTCCTCTTTTTGTGGATGACTATATTAAGCAAACATGATGTTATAACACAATCAAAACAATACTAACTCTCCTTACTTTCAGAAGTGTCAGGCTGTCTTTCCTCTTTGTATTCCTGCAAGCCCTCTGTTCCCTCTTCTCCCTCATTTCTTGATTGCCTCCTTTTGGTGACATGATATGTTAACACTGATCCTAATAAAAAAAAAAACAAACCAAACCAAACCGATAACAAACAACCAAACCACCCAAAAAGTTCTTGTATAAGTAAAGGGAGAAAAGGAATCTTGGTTTTCCTCAGATTTGTGTTTTGAAGATTAGATGTCAGAATTCCAGGCTAAAAAAAAAACCAACCAACAAATCAAATAAGGTCAAATCCTTGCTAAATTAACATATTTTTATTTTCTACATTATCACTTATTTTCCTAACATAAGAACATAAACAGTGCCTCTGAAGTTTTAATGCCTCTTTCTAATTTGAGATATCTGAAATTGATATAAGTAATTAGGAAACACAGGACTAGCAAGCCACATGCAAATACAGTGTTGGATAATTCCTCAGGAATCAGACCAAAAAACCAAACAAAACAACAAACCAGATAAAACAGGTGCATCCAAGTTTTGAATCTTGGAATTCCCAGTTATGAAAAATAAGACTGCATGATGGCCTAGCAGCATTGTCGTGAATTTTTGGTTTCTTCCAGTGTCATTATTGTTTCCTCTGCAGCTGACACAGCACGCTCAGTGCTAAACACAATACAGCAGAGGAAATTAAGACAGAAACATAGATGTTCTCCTATAGCATCTGAAGACACTGAATGAGCCTCCTCCTTTCAAGGCTCCTTCCCTGTGAGCTTTGAGATACACAACTGACTGTACCTGAAAAACTGACTGCTTTCAAAGAACCATGTGGAAAAGGTGGGGCTTTTTTTGTTGTTTTAAATTACTTTTATATGGGATTAGAGTCAGGAATTCATTTGACTATACTCAGAGACATAACACAAAGGAATTGCATTGTACTGTGGAATATGTCCAGATTTAATTATGAAGCTTTACAAAAACCTGGTGAAGCCAACTGCTTCAAATTTTCAACCTGTTTCAAATTTTCAACTTTTCAACCCAGAAGTTTTATACAGCTATATGATGAGAAATTACTTTTTACAGCAGTGTTTAGTATGGATCACAAATTCCCATGGACAGTGGTGCAACAAATGAAAACAAACAGTCATCCAGATCTTGTTTCCTTCTACCTAACAATAGCTAAATAATAAAGTTGGAGCTGAATTGTTTGGGTCACTGGAGCCAAATAGTTTTCTTTTTGTGATGAATTGCTTACCCTTTCTGACTTCAACATCACACAGTAAACAAATTCAGTTTCTTAACCTGTCTTTGAAAGGTACCAATAATTTGGAATGAGCAAAAAAACAATGCGCACATGATTAAGTTACGTTCTTTTTCAAAGTTTTCAGGAGGTAGTTCTGCTTATTCTATATATCAGAATACTACCACGATCACAGAATTGTCCGAGTTGGAAGGGACCTCTAGAGATCATCTAGTCCAACTCCCCTGCTAAGGCAGGATTGCCCACAGCACATTACTCAGGACTGCATCCATAACTGTAATTACTATCAGGTGACATACTACTGAAGGCCACAGCTCTGACCTTAATGGACTGACTTCAAACTCATTAAATAGCATATCAGGAGCCGTGCATACTGCAGGTATGATCCAATGTATTTAACATGGTAAGGATATTTTATGATACACTGCACCTTGGTCAATACATTGAACATTAAAATACTACATAAGATGTGTTCCATTACTAGGATTGGAGTAATAAAAGAGGTTTTCATATAATATTTCATATATAATAATTCATATAGTTAGCAATAAAGCAAGAACTTTTATTTTATGTACACCTACATTTTTAATCTTAAGTGTGGATAGTATCATTCTAAGTGAATGAAAGTATTACTAAAAATATAATTGTGTTCTGCTTGTTTACAATAGCTTCTTCAATTATAGTTTGAAAATTGCAATCCTGATTAAAAACTTAAAAATTATGAATGCATGCAATCAAGTCCGTAGGCAGCTAAACCCAGCTGTGTTTGAAATGAGATTAATTGTTAGCTTTAAAAGAAAAATCTATTAGCATTATAAGAAATTAACAATAAAATGCTATGACTACTTATAGTATATAGTGAATGTATATACATATATACTAGTATGCTGCTTAACTTTATTGGACTTGGTTTCTAAGGAGGGCAGTGTGTACAGGCAGAACTTCCCAAGGCCCTCACATCCAGCTGAGAGGTCAATAACTTTTGTGCCTTAGCTAATTTGTAGTTTTTCCAAGAACATCACCTGCAGCTTTCTGAGATTCACAGTCATCATTTAACTATTACTTAAGAAATTATTTGCAAATGCATTGGCTTCTCCCCCCTCCTCTGTCCTTGCATAGCTATTTAAGATGTTCTCAGAGAAGTAGTATTGCCTATTTGTAATTTTCCCCCAAATAACTTTCCAGATGTTCTACCAGTTCGTGGTATGACACCAGACTTGGTGATGTTCAAACCAGTCAGTGCTTTGACACACTTGATGAACAATCCTTCATTTTAGGCTATAGCAAAATTAAAACATGTTTATACATGTGTATATATATATTTATACTTCTGCCAGTAAAGAGGATACTCGTTATATTTAAACATTTCTAAATGTAAGTTGTCTGGAGAACTTGTTTGTTTAAAAAAAAACAGAAAAACAAAAACCTCACTTTGCAGCTCTATGCATTTAATGACAACTTTTTGTAGAGATAAGAGACAATCAGCAGGCTATAAAATACCCCTAAGACAATGGTATGGTCAGAAACTGCTACCTTTTGAAGTATGGCAGCTCCAGGAGCTCCACAGCTTATCCTTATTTCCTTTCTAAATGGCAGTCTCTCTTTGTAGTCATACTACTTTTGTGTTCTTTGCCAGCAGGGACTTGGCGATGCTGTAACGATGCAGAAGGAAGTTTAAGAGCAAAATGGGTCTGCTAAGAGTCTCTTCCCTTTGCCCAGGTAGGATGTTGTATAACTGCTTCATGTCTTTGGCTGGCCACGTACACTCCAACAGGTACACTTCAAAGCCATCAAACAAATCAGCATCTCATGACAATGAAACTTGCATTTCCCAGGGACAAACAATTGTATATTATGTGGTTGGACTACAAATTAGAAAGTAGGTGTTTTTTTTTTTTACAGGACACACAAAGTTATATCAATTACTTTATAGAATTCTGTCTTAAATTTAACAACAGAATGAAATATAAAACAATGGTCCCATAAATCCTCACCAAGCCTTTGATGATGCATATTTTATTTAGTGTTTATTCATATCTGAATTAAAAAATAAAGCCGGGTAGTATTCCCCCAACAGTGAGAGACAACTACAAAGCAAAACAAACTCAACACTGCAGAAAAATGTTAACAGAAAAAATACCCTTTGTTGCTGTTGACTGTAAACTAGGGACCAACTTTATTTGAAGAGGCAAATCTTATCACTGCATTCTAATGTCAGGTAACAAAACAAATTCAATTAAAATACATTTCCAGATCAACATGCTAACATTCAAGATCTAGCTGAAGAACCTATCTATCTTTTCTATGTTGGCTCAGAAGAGCTCTTGGCTTGGTGTTTTTCATTTGCTTTATTATTGCTTGCTTTTTTTTTTTTTCATAGAAAGACTATAATGAAATTGCAGATACCTTTTTGTAGGCTAGTTTTCTCCTCTCTTCCATTCCACACAATCTTCTGTTGTGTTAGCTGTTAAACTCATCATTAAGATCCATTCCAGTGACTGTTTCTTATGTTTCTTTTTTGAACAAAAGTTTTTGCACCGGTCATTTTATCTGCAAAAGTTATCTTTGCTGATTTTTGCTACTTCTTGCACTGCTGAAATACTAAATGATAGTCTCTGCCTACTTAATTACATTCTTTTACCTTTCTTGATCTCTACTACTTTCCTAAAAACAGTGATTTTAATTACATTTGATATTCTATACTAAGTTTCAGTAGTGTCATATAAGATGTTTTAGAATTCTGCAGATTCATATGCTTGCCTGGGTGTGCCTGTTTTTATTGCTGTGCAGCATTTTTAGAGTCTTTCTGTTGCCTTGTACTCCATTACATAACTGCTTCCATTTGGATTGCAAGTCCCACAGTCACATTCTGTTGTGATTTCCCCTAAAAGAAATATTTTGCAGAATTAAACTACTTAAAAGCAATGGCTTACTGAAAAATCTTGAAGCTGGGATGATTTATTTTGCATCTATGTAGCATGTGGCACAGAATTTCACTGTGCGAATCCTGTCCAGCCCTTTCTGCATGAGATAGGGCATGTCTGTCTGTTAGAAGAGTGCAGTCCTCATTCAAGGACTTTGACAGACACCCTGCACATCCACAGATAGTTTGGTTTAGTGGTTAGAGTTAGTCTTACTGTTTGAAGCAAGAATTGCCATAGTGAATCAAACCCAGGGTACTCTAATCCCGTAACCTGTGGCAGTAGCGTTATCAGATGCTTCAGAGGAAGGTGTGAAAGCTTGAAAATAATCCACACTCTGCTACTTTTCTTTCACATTTGTTTTCTTCCTGTCCTCCTTCCTGCCTTTCCTCAGCTGAAATATGAGGTTTCATTTCTCTTTGCAATTGTTATTTACTGTAGTAACTGGATATTATTTCTTCCTAAGAATATTTACCCCTCTTTTTTTTTTTTCATTTTAAGTGAAAAAAAAAACCAAACAAAACCCCAAAACACAACACACAAGCACCCAGAAAAATACCAACTTGTTGAAATCTTGGCCCAAATGGTTTTTCAGAGCAATCTGCTCCTTGGTTAGTTTTATCACATAGTGTGTAATTATTTGCCATGTTTAAAGTGTTTTTAATTTGCCATAGTTTGACTTGAACATACCTATATTTTTGTACTTTGAAACAGGAGTGTACATTTCTGGCCTAGACCATTCATTAATCAACAGAGTGTGCTTCTAGTGATCATTTAAGCCTAATTTTTAGTCTAGATAAAAGACTCACTGATGTGAGTTTCCTGCATTACTCTTGACATCTCTGCAGTAGACTGAGCTAACCAGATCTTTTCCGAGTGTTGCGATACCTCTCATAAGCCTAATCCCTGCATCTGTCCTTGCTACAGCAGCTGCCCCACGTTCGATAGAAATATGTACACAGTCTATCAACAGAAAATACTCCAACAGTGGAGTGGGTTTTCAGCCTGGGGTATATGGACTCCTGAGAGTGTGGAATACTTTAAAGAGATCTGTGAAAGATAACAAAGTGCAATGTACTGTACCAAAACCCACACATGGGAAGTTGTTAAGAAAGTTTGCATCTCCACTGGATAAATTTCGAGAATCTGTGCCTTGAGAAAAGTTGATAACCACTGCAACAAAATATGTTTTACTGTTCCCATAATCAATGCAATCACTATCAGTATTAAATGCTATGAACAAATTAATCATTTATCTCCTAGATCCAACAATCTTCAATAGCACTGACACTTGAGATCTAGAAGTAGTTCATTCTCAATCCTACCCTATAAGTTGTTTGTTAATGCATGCCTCCATTTTTTCCATAGACACACTTACAGATGACTAGAGAACCCATCTGAGAAATAGCAAAGCACGTACATGTAGAGTTTAATACTAAAATTTGCTAATATGAAATTGGTAAGAGTAAGAGAGACAAAAAGTTTAACTTAAAGCTAATAGAAAGTCAGAGCTTGCAAATCTCTAAAGGCAGCAAATTTTAGATTGATTACAGTACAATTTCTTCTTTTCATTGGAAATTAAATTAGGTTATGATGAATGATGGGATGATGCTTTGAAAGTCATGCTAGGAATGAAGTGCAAAATACCAAGTTCCTATTGGGGTGGTGTGGTAGGGAAGGAAAAGCAGGGATGAGAGAGCTATTATATTGTTTTACAATTTAATTCAACCATTTAATTTAGAAATTCCTCTGAATTAAGCTCCTTTTGAATCTCTGTACATTTAAGTGCAAATTTTGACTTCTGAGAATTTATGGAGAAAAGGCATAAAATGAGAACTGCTACAGTGAGGAAGAATAGTCACAGAAGTAGAAAGTTAGACAAAACATGTAGAGAGAATGTAATTTTATATTTGTGTTTCATTCTTGTACTTGGACTCTCCTAAGGGTCTGCTTTTGTTTTGGTTTGTGTTATAGCCTCTTAACATTTCTATTGCTAACTTTCATGTGCATTAAATAAACCAGATCACCTCTTATATGAACTTGAGATCACAGCTGGATAAAAGCTGAACAGAGAATCTAAGAGAGTGAATGTATTAAAATACTTAAATTTTGTCAAAGACATATACCTTCCTCTTCAGAGGCTACTGTAAATAAGCCAAGCAAATAGCAAGCACCGTGTCCTACACTGAATAAGTTTGGGACTTTCTGTTTGTTTTAAACAACTACTTGTTAAAGGCCACCACAACTCATACTGTTAGAGCCCAAAAGGCAACAAGTCTTTTCTTCAAGGCATTCCATCCTTTGGCTACCCCTTTACCCAATGGTTATTTGTCCCTGAGCATATTTTTATTTTTGTCCAAGCCAACATAACAGAAGACAGCGCCTTGAAAAGATCACATGCAGGGCCTCCAACCCCACGCGTCCTTTGACAGCAGGGAATGGATCCAGCTGAAGCTGGCAACTCATATGAAGGTGATTCGTCTTGCCACCACTTGACATGAATCCCAAAACACACTTTTAAACTAGTTACTGCATCTCCCATACACTAGTGAATGCTGAGCACATTAGCATAGTTCTTAGTAACTTAGTTCTTCACTTCTTGCCTATGCTCCAAGAAATTAACTGCTTGAAAGTATTTACATGTTACTACCAGAGTCCCACTAGAGTCATTCCTACTGTTGTGCTGTAGTTAAAAGCAACCCATTGCACTCAGTGAGCTGATGCCCAGCTAAGAATAGGGATATGCAATGTCTGGAGATTGGCATTAGCAGCTGCCGGGAGCTGGATTCCTGTGCAGGAACACAATAATCACAATGAGGCAAGACTATACTGACTGTCTTATCAAAAATCAACATCTTCAGGACCCCATTGAGTTCTGAATATCTAGTTTGGCAAAAAATATTATAATCTCACATAGATGAGCCCTGGAAGGATACAAACTTCAGTTAAAAGGTTTCTGCAAACATTAACACTTGTCCTGAAAAGTACAAGTCAGGTTACGAGTAGTACACATTTCATCTGTGACCGCAAGGACTAAATATTTATCTCTTAACTAAATGGTAAGAGTAATGAAAATAGCTTTTTCCTTTCCCCTCACTTGCAGCTAATCTGTCATTTTACAAAATACCGTCTGAGCAAATATCCTGCATCTGATGCTTGGCTATAGAGTGGATATGATGGGGAAGGGACAAGAGATGGATTTTCAGATTGAATAGGAAGGTCATGGGGCCAGTACCATGAAGGGAAGAAGGGTCTGTCCTACTCATTCTACTAGGAGTCACTAGAGAAGGCTGACTTTCCATTTAGGGGTGTCAGACTGTGGGACTGCCTTACAAGCTGCAAGAAAGGCTTTGAGGACTTCATATGTGCATGCCCTCCTTTTAGGTGCTAAGGAGGATAGATGCGGTGAGGAGAGCAAGGTTACTGCAGAGAGCTTACCTGGCTATAGAAAGATGGGGAAAGGTGGGGTGCACAAACAGGCTCAGGCCATGCAGTTTCAGCTAGGCTTTCAACAGAGTATTCAGGCAAGGTACCCAACCCATGCCAGGCTTCAGCCTGGCAAGATGAAGTTGCAAAGCTCTAGAAGAACAATTGTTATTCTTCTCACAGGGCATTAACCTGTTGCAAACAACATTAGCCCACTCATTTTTCAGCCAGTTTCTAGTATGATCAAATGTAAAAAAATAATAATAATAAAAAAAATCAAACAAGCAACCTTCAAATGAGGGAAAGGCTTGGTGGGATTCCAA
Source organism: Gallinago undulata (assembly GCA_026546715.1). Lineage (NCBI taxonomy): Eukaryota > Metazoa > Chordata > Aves > Charadriiformes > Scolopacidae > Gallinago > Gallinago undulata. The sequence continues at coordinate 95,492,163 of JAOTQQ010000001.1, read as the reverse complement.
ACTAGATGCCTGGCTTCAAAGAACAGCCTCTTTTTCTTTCTCTGAATGCTAATAATCAATTTACTCCATTGTCTATGATAATTCTTAAAGCGAATGTCTAGGTGATTAACCTGTCATAGCACTCTGACTGTTCAGAAACTATTGGTTGACACCCCAAATTCACTAGATAATCATTTACATCTTGTTTTACTCTTTAGAAAATTAAGCCTTCTCTCTCCAAACCCATTATTTCTGTAAGAATAAGAGAAAATGGAAAATGTCTCAACATATGGAAATTATGTAACAAAGTAAAAAAATATGAAGATTACTGGCATTCAATCTGCTTTGCTCCTCTAATGAATCTAATAAGCCTGAAATCTCTCTGGATGGGGTATTTCATCCAATTGGCTTCAGAAGAGTCAGACTCAAAGTTCATCAAATGATTCAGGAAATGCAATTCAGTAAGTCAGTTCTCTAACTATTATTATGGAAATAAGAAAATATTCTATATGTTAAGGCTGAATTCAGAAACACAGCTGATAAGAGGAAGAAGTCTAGAACATGTTTCTTTAGGTATCATATAATTCAGTTTGTAGCCTTTTTGTCTCACTAAAAATCAGATTTAACAAAGAGTACTGAGGTGTCAGCTTTAACAGAAATACCAATTTAGGTTTTTTTTGCAGTAGTGCCACAGATCCTGTTCTGATATGTACATATTTTGCTAAATGTAAACAGTTGTGGGTTTTTTTTGAGGCACATGGTTCTTTTTGAAATATGCATGAATCCTGACTATGTTTTAAACTAAATGAATCTGCATCACATAACACAGCCTATCTAAAAGCAGGGATGCAAGGGCCTGGACGTCCTCTATATTGACAGAAATGCTTGGTTATATACTAGAAATGTCTTTTTATGAGTGACTGTTGTCTTGGAAACTGCCACTAAAAATGAGAATTTTGTCTCCATGGAAAAACTCCATACTATTCAGTTATCCCAAAATTTACCTTATCTTTTCCTGATTAGTGTGAAACAAATCTTGACAGTCAGATGTTCCTAGCTGTTAATTCCTCCTTCCTATTCTAAAACTGTATTTAGCTGTAAGTTCTGCGATTCCCAATAGTAGAGGCCAATCTCTTCTTTTCTACCAATCCTCTTACCAAAACCATATTTAAATTCTTTGTCTCAATAGGCTGGGGGACCAAAAAAAAAAACCCTTCACAAAAGGAAGTTATTTTCTGAGATTTCAATCTTTTCATGTATTGTTTAAAGCGTTCAAAAGCTCTGAGCAGTAGTGTCAGTCCAAAATTCTTGGGAAGCATAATGACCTTTGACTGTGTTATTTAGGGCATTTGTCAGTTTTCCAATCATTACTTAGTTGAATGTAGTTTCTTAGGCTGTGTTTCAGTTGTGAGCGCAGAATGTAGCCCTTTTCTACATGGTTTCCTTTCCAGATATTCCAGCATCAGTGCTATGGCTTTTCCTAGACTCCAGTTCCTGATTTTTGCCCTGCATGTGGAAAGATGTGCCAACAGAGAGAATATAAGATCCATTCTAAACCAGCAAGTAAAGAGGATTTACATACATTGGATGACAACAGGAAGACAAAGCAAGAGATGCTGATCATCTGACTGAAGGCTGTGCCTGCTCAGATGTAGTAAATTCCCAAGGTAAGAGGGCCTTTCAGCTTGTTTTTGTGAGGATGCAACCTGTTTTGCCATAGAGCATGACAGCTTTGTAAAATTTGATTTGCCTTCTGCATCAATTTACAATTTTTATGTCTGGGAATACATTTACACAGTATTGACCACAGTATCACAAATGTATTGATATAAAATTTCTAATTTTCAGCTCCTGATTGGCTTAGGTTGTCTTGTAGCTCTTGTTTCCAAAGAAAACAGCTGATTGTATAATTCTATTTCTGACACCGGGACTAAGACACAAAGGGGAATAAAAAATAATCTCAGTTTCCTCTGAGCACTGACAGACATCAGTGTACTAGGAGATGTGAACCTAAAAATAATACTATTTATTTGCAGACACACTCTATGGATTTCTTGTAGCTACAGGTATTGGTCTGTTACCAAGAAAAATCCCTGTGGAGAGGAAACACAAATTCTAAAAGCACCAGAACCTTTGTGAAAGCACTGAGGGTTTAACTTTCATATGGCAAAAGCACAGTATGGAACTAAATAGATGCTATAAAAACCTCTTGTAATACACACAGCCTGCTGTTAGGAAGATGTTCATGATGAGGAGACAGGTCAATGACATACTGATGGTCAGTAAAAGCTGTGAGAAGACATGAGATCCAGTGTGGGGTTCTATTCTTTTGTTACCCTGAAAAAACTGCTTAAAGTGTGAAAGTCTTCACTGAGTCCCACACAGGCACTGTAACAAAAATGTCTTTCTTCCCCCACCCCATGGCCATAATTGTGACATTAAAAGAGTGACAAGACTATTGGACTGCCTACAGAGAACATCTACTGGACGTGCTCAAGGGGAACAAGACCCAGAGAATGGAGCACATGACAGGCAAGAACATACCACAGAAACCCTGGCTATCACCAGATCGTACAGAATGACTACAGCATGGAACAGGGACTGGAGCAGCCAGTCAGCCCTCAGGGATGAGGGTGGCAGAAGATAATTGAGCAGACTAAGCCACAGTTTATGCCCTTTGGAAAAAGGGACAGGCTACTCAGGATGATTACAAAGAAGTAGCAAAGTTATGCAGGGAAAAGA
>JAOTQQ010000001.1:95469831-95489342 GCA_026546715.1 Gallinago undulata | reverse complement strand
GGCATGCTCTAGTGCCCAAGATTATTGGTTTGTCGTGGGCTGCTGTGTGGGTGGGTGATTTTTTTTTTTTTTTTTTTGTGGTTGGACTCGATGATCTCTGAGGTCCCTTCCAACCACCACAATTCTGTGATAGAAGTCTGAATGTCAAGAGCTACTTGCAAAAACAGAGGGGGCTTGGGTTAAAGGAATGAGTGATTTAGAATGCTTTCATTTTCTATTACACCTGACTTTTCTTCCTATTTACAAAGTTTCTAGTTAATATTATAATGACACATCACATTTCCTCACCTGAGTTTTAAAGCTTTTAGATCTTCTTTGTGGAGTTCACAGCTGAAGCTGATTCACCTTAAACATCTGGCTGCCACAGATCATCAGCTTCTGTAATGTACCCTCTTTGTTTGCAGTATCCTGATGGACATGCTATAGACACCTGCTCAGTGTGATTTTCTAGTACAGCATGTGGTTGCAACCTTGGAGGACTGAAGCAATGGCTCTGAGATGTTCCATCTACAACAGCTGCCTCACAGACTCTTAATGTTAACCAGCTAGGTGAACCAATAGGAAAATAGTGAGTATTTCAAAGCCTGTCCTACATTTCAAGAAAGTCCTTCAAGAGAGATACATTGCCATGAAATATTCCTTTTTAACATCATATCATTTCCTCATTAAAAGTAGCACTAGCTATGATAAAAAAAAGACAGGTACTAACTACTCTAAAAGCTGAATTGTTGTAACCAGTGAGAACTTAAAGGATAAATAAGAGCTGAAAGCCTCAGATTATAGTTTGGTACTTTTTCCCAAACCTAACTGGGAGAGACTGCTTGGCAATTTCCAGTGCTTTCCACCAGCTGAGCTGATTAGCCCATGATCAGTGCTGAGCAATGTAACTTAACTTGCCTGTCACTGGGGGCATTTGCTGCCAGCTGAGCACACTCACATGGACAATTAGCAAGGCTCAGCCAACATGTGATAATTTGTTAATCTGCAATAATGTTTATTTTTCCTTTCAAGCCTCATACTAAGAAGCAGTGTGAAGCAAAAGAGGTTTTGAGAACTAAATGAGGGAAATCTCCCCTATAAAGGAAAAAACCTATTATTCCCCCTCTGCCCAGCTTGCATATTAATACTGACAGAAAACCTTGCAAAGTGACTTGTTTTCCTCTAGTCAGTTTGCAGTTCAGTGTAAGAAGTAGAATTTACAGCCAGTTTATCAGAACACCCCTATTTCAGGCTTAAACTAAATATGTATATATAATTTATATAAAAGACCTGTAATTCCATTACAATAGCTATACTGAATTCAACAGATTCACCAGAGTACTTACTACGATACTTAAATTAGATGAGTTCCTCATTTCGACCATGCATCACTTTAAAAAAGTGAAATAGAAAAAAGGTTGAAATAGGTCAAAATAAATTATTTAATGCTAATTCATTATCTCTATTAGAATTCTGTCACTGTGCCCCGTTCATGGGAACATACAAATTCGGTGTATCTTGTGAGAGTACTAATGAGAATGCACCCTGACTGAAATAATTTTAGTTTCAGTGATAAATATGGAAGTTACTTGAAATCAGATTATAATTAGCTAACATTCTAAATGTTGTGGTAATAATCAGAAAAGGAACGTAACTGAACATTTAGCTATGGTGAAAAAAATGCTGTATCTGAACTTTTAATTTTATTAGCATCACCACATTCCTTTCCCTACTTTCTGCATATTGCATGTGCAACTTTTTTCTTCTAAAGTCAAATTTGAACAAGCTTCTCCATATTCAAGAATTTTTCACTTCAGTGGGACCCCCCTCCCAAACACCACAAACCAACCAACCAAAAAACCCACCCAAACCCCATTTTCCACTATAACAATTTATCTGCATCACAAAGGAATTTAAGTATTATTGAGAGTTAAAACTTGAGGGAGATATCCTACATATCCTGTTAGAAGGTAAGCTTAAGTAAAATAAAATGGAAATTTGAATTTATGAATGCAAGGCTTGCCACCATGCTTATTTGCAAGTGGAATTGGTGAGATTGTCTCTTTCCCCATCCCCTTTTTTAATAACAAGTTAACGGAAAGGCAAATGATGGGCAAAAGGGAAACAAAACAAAAACCAAACACAAAACCCAAACAAGAATGGAAAAGGTCTCCCACTTGTCCTGTCCACTTGCTTAAAAAAAACAAAAAAACAAAAAAACATCCCTTACATAGGCAAAACCAGCTTTCCTGAAGCACAGTGGCAGTGCTATTAAACCACATGGACTAAGAATGGAACAAAGCCAATTCAAACTACTAATCCTATGGCACAGACAAATCTGAAACTGGAATAAAAGAGACACGAGGCAATCAACTGTTCAAATTAGATAAGACAAACTTACGCTTGTTGTATAAGCAGCTTCAGGATCATCCTCTAATACTCGTGACAAACCAAAATCAGAGACTTTACACATGAGGTTACTGTTGACCAAGATATTACGGGCTGCCAGATCACGGTGCACGTAGCCCATGTCCGAGAGGTACTTCATGCCAGATGCAATCCCCCGCAGCATGCCAACCAGCTGGATAACTGTGAAGTGGCCATCATGCTTCTGCAAGTAAAGATGCAAGGTCAGAGAATGCAGCTACTTTTCATTAATTTCATACTAGTGATATTAACTACAGCTCATATTTAAAATGCATTTGTGAACCATCCAGCCAACCCGGCCATTGCAAGTTTGTTTTTTTCAAGCATTTAACTTGGTCAGCAGTGCAACCTATCCTATCTCTCGTTGTAAAGTTTATCCCCCTTTTTTCCCCACATTTACCACACACTCCACAATCTTCCTACTGAGAGCATCTCATGTCTTTTATCCTCAGTTACTAAGAACACTTTCCCCAAACACTGTTTTTTAATACAAGAATAAGAACGCACAGAAAAATCCTCTCTTCACCTCACTCCATGGCCTCAGGAAACAAAACCCCTCTCTTTTTATAGCCTCAGCCTTGATTGTTTGCATAAGGTACTGCTGTTAGCTCACTTTTTTGGAGGGGCTTGTTTGTTTAAAAAAGAACCAAACCAACCTGGAAAGAGTTTGGGATTTTACTTCATGTCTGTTCTGCACATAACACCATACAGTCTCCAAAGACTAGATTAAAAAGGAGATTTGGGCTGAAATTCAGAGGTCACAGGGCATTCCCTAAGTCTTTCTAGCTGACTAAGCCCATTAAACTCAGACCCATGAATGCATTAAGCTTCTTAACTCCTGCTGAAATCTATGGGAGTTGAGCATGTAAATAAGACTTATGTTCTTAACCATGCTTGTTCATCCAGTGAGTCTTGGTGAGCCTCAGTTTCCTATCTGCCACTCTGTATCTCCTATGTCAGAAAGCTTCTGAGTTATGTGGCAGTGGGGACCAAGTGAGTACCTGCACAGAAATCCGATTATGGGCGCTTTGCCTCGTTTAGGTCTGCCCTATCTACCATTTACAGGAGATTGCTTACAGCAGTATTTTTGTGACCTCAGCTGGCAGACATTTAGCTTCTCATGGATTATTCAGTGTGTCAGGCTTTTATGTTAGCAGGAGCAGCCAAACAAAAACAAACAACTTTTCCCTGCAAGCAAGTTAACTCTCCATTTTCTCTTTCAATACCTTCAGCATGGGGCAACAAAGTTGCAGTGTTCTGATCAGCATTCAGGACCTTTCTTTAAGCAAGGTGATTTTGGGAGGGGATAACTTTATAGTAAGTTCAATAAATTACTTAGATTCAGCAAAGCAGCAGGCTGAACTGTACAGATATACTTAACTTTATCCCTGATCAGCAAAGTATTTCAGCATTTCCATCACAATTCAATTTTTTGGGACCTATATCTAGCTAGTCAGGACACAAACGTTTAAAGAAATAAGGAATTAGTACTCAGATTACTGAAAACCCAGCAACAAACAAACCGCAAAACCTCAGATATAGAGGAGTTTGGTGTTATTCCCTTCTCACATTATTAACATAGTTTCTGAGACAAAGCAACACTAGACCAAGATCTGTCTCTAATCTATATTATAAAGCTACTTAATAAGTTATATATTTTTTTAATAGTAAGTCATATAGTGTGCACAAGAGGCTGCTAAACTGAAAAAGCTTTTTGCCTATTAAGAAGCTGGAGAAATTAGTTCCTAAAGTCACTATTCTTTAAGTAAAACCTATTGGGTACAAACAGAAAGACAGGTAAACTTAGCAAACAGAAAAGGCAGACAACATGGATTCTGCAATTTGTAGAACTGACAGTGTCCTGGAACTCCTTCAATTCCTTTCATAAAAATCAATTGGAAGAAAAGCCTAAGTGCAGCAGTATATGAAAACCTGCATTACAGGCAACATTCACCAGTTACTGACCAATGTTGCTATGCCAGGCTATAACACAATAAGAAAAAACTCAGAAAGAAAACAATAAAATATATTCACAGTTGCTATATGGTTAGATTTCTAAGCTACTATTTTAAGCCGACATGTCAGAACACAAAAATTCAGATACTAACACACCTTATCAACCTCACAGCCTCATCATACTTCCCAGCAGCCTTTGTATTTATGGAGCCATGCTTCCATCAGTGGCCAAATACCACAGCCATCTCACAGACTTATCCAAGCAAAGCACATTCAATGACACTTCTTTGAAATCAGCTATTTATAACTGATTTATAGCAACTTTTTCCCTCACTCGTGTCAGTGCTCTGGAGCCTTTCTGTCACTGAATTCCCCAAGCAAAAGAGGAGGTAATTGTGTCACATCTTTAAGCAACCTCCTTCCTTTGTTGTCTCCATCAAAGCCACCTGTAAGCAGTTAGTTCTGCAGACGACACTCAGCTGGGGCTCAAGATACAAGTGTGATAACCAGACATTTTACAAAAGACCATGCTCTGTTGTGGGTCTACGGCATAGACATATCACAAGCCCCTAGCACAAGAATAAGGGGAACCTCTCAGTCTAAAACATGCTAGTGAAAGATATTTAAAATAAAAATTTTCCATCTAGCAATTAAGCAAAGAGAGTCAAAAGAGAATACTCTTAAATACTTTAAGTGTCTTCCCATAAAGGTAGAGCTTGAACTCTGTCCAATGTTTTATGTGATGAAGCCACACAGGATTTGGGGTTTGCTTTTTATTTAATAATTCTAAATGTTCAATTGACTCAAAGTTCATTAAGCTAGTTGCAAACAGTTATGTATGGATAACTTTGTTTTAGCTAGCTGTACAATTAGGATTTGGAACAGAGCACCTATGACTTTTGCAAAACAACCAACCAAGTCCTCCTATCCCTCTCCTCCCCTGCTCCCTGCAACAAAGCACCAAGCAAACACAACCCCCCTAACTTCTAGATTTTACCTTCTTATCATCGTTAACAGCTCCATTCTTTCAACAAACTGCAGTCATCTGCAACACCTCCCTTAACCTTTTGTCTCTTTGGATCACAAGCATTCATTCCTTCCTTCCTGTTATTTGTGTTCTTTCAAATCTAGACTATGCTTGACTGATTTTTCATAAAACATAACCTTTTTCTGCTCTTTCTAAATCTCAGCGTTTGCCTTACCAGTGTAGCAGAAATGCCTGAGTCAAAACCAATCCCATGCTTTTTCCATTCCCTCCCTCCTCCTTTCAAAATTCTTTGGGCTTCTGCCTTGACATAAAAAGTTCAAGCTTCTTATCTCCACCTTTAAAGAAATGACAGACTTGCTAACATACCAGTTGCATTTCTATTCTGTCCTCCTTCTCCCTGTGTATATTCTTCCGAATCCTTTTCTGCATCTCTTCTCCTCTGTCCCTTCTCATGCTTGGTTTTACATCGCTCCATTGCCAGACTTGCAGCTGAAACAACTACATTTTCCCTGTCAGCAAAACAGTCTTCTCTCTCAAGTTTCTCCGTAGTCACTTCTGCATCACTTTCCATGCCAGCTGTATTCCCTTATAAACTGTTATCTTCCAATATACCAAATATTTGTCTGATTTAAGCTGATCAGGACAGAGACTATGGGCCATATTTAACCCTTGGAATGCTCAACTAAGTTGATTAAATTATACCAGGTACGAATCTGGCCTTCCTATTTTCAGCATTTGTAAATCCCCATGTACATCTGTGAGTCAAACCAATCCTTTTGCAACTTTCTGTTATCTCCTTTGATTCTCTTGTCATATAGGGACATAAACCACCCATCTGAATGATATGGTGGTTGTTATCCAGGCTTTTATTGCGATTCCCACAGCTGAGATTTGAAATATGCTTTTGATCGGATTCCCACTGACGTGTTAAGGGTGTTAATCAATACTGGCAGCAATTCAGACCTCAGTGGACTTTCCACATTTATCCTATCATCTCATCAAATTTTAATCAGACTTTAATGGCTTTGCTAAATAAATTTTTCTCATCAGCTGAGTAGCGATGCAATATCTGAGTAGATGCTAATGCATTTATGCAGCCCTACAAATGCCCTGAAAAAATGTTTTTTTTATTCTGATACAGTTTGCTTTTGAAAACCTTATGTACATGAAATATTCCCTTCCTATTACAGACCTTTCAGTAGCACTGGCATATAATGGGTCAGCAAAGAGGGTCAGTTACTGCAGAGGAAGGATGATATCCTAAGTTTCTCCAGCTGCTTTTCACTCTGTAGTTTCCAGCTCCAGCATGCACTAGTTCAGTGCTTTTCTACAAGCGTCTCTTTTCCCTTCTTTTTAAAGACATGGATGTCATTGGCTCTGTTCTGATCTGGTCTCATGTATTTTCCACAAATTTTCAAAGATAAAGAGTACACTGCATGTGTCCACATTACCTGTCAAATTCTTTTTGACTTCAAATAAAAGACAATTTATAATAAATTTCTTGTTGCTCAGTAGGAAAAATATCCACAGTGATAGAAAATATCCAGTATTTCTAAATGAACTTCTCACAGCAGTATCAGAAATACTGTTTTCTGCCTCCTTTATCAGGGTAAAACATCGCTTGAGAACAAATGTTGGCTCTGTACCTTCAGCAACAGCTTCTCAGTGTAATCTTAGATCATGTAAATACACACCACTTACACTTTCACTAAGGTAACACATTCATTCAAACTCATTTTCTAATTGCTCATTTTTTTTTTTCTATTCAGAAAAAAAAAAGAATGGTATCAGCATTCTCCAATGTAGGTTTTCTTCTTTACAGAGTCAGTTTTTTTGAAAGAAAAATGCTAACTTTGTCCTACCAGGAAATCAACATGCCTCCAATAAATACAGGGGCACATCAATGCTGCTTGTGAAAGCAAAAGGAGGAGTATTAGTTTTGAACTCTAATGTTGTCGCCTCTCTGGATGCAGATAAATAATAACGGGAAATGTTACACTTAGGAAAGGCCATCTGGCCTCTTTACCCCAAAGCTGGCTCTGCCTAGTGAGGCCATGTTAGATGGATATACAACATATACTTTACAATACTGTTTTGTAGAACATTCTGCAAGTCTTCATTTTTCTTTTTTTGTCCCTTTCCCCCAACTCACTAAATGCAGGTATCTGCCACAGCATCTAAACTCTAGTTGAAAAGAACGGTGAGCCTGATAGCAAAGCTGCTCTGAGAATAAATTCATAATGATTACTGCATCAAAGAGCAATATATCATAATATTTTCTCCTTCTAGTAACATTTTTTTCACACATTTTTACACTTATCTTAGGCTCTGCTAGAGAGGCCTCAAGGGATTAAAATTTGGTGATGAATTCCAGGGTTTCATTTGCTGTACAGTCTGCTGCAGGCAGTTAAGCATATTTTTTGTAGAAACTTTGGAAAATATTTCCTTCGGAAGAACAAACTATATTGTACAACATTTTAACCTCCTATGTATGCCTGTAAATCAATCTAACTTTTTTTTTTTTTACAAATATTTTAATTTTCTGAAGTGAAAGTCAGAAAGTTTCTAGGTAGGAAGAAGAGCATTACTATTGCAAATAGTAATTATGAAGGAGGCAAGAAAACCCTGAGATTATCCTAGGTAAATGAATCCTTTCTTCCTACAGTTCAGAGACTCACAAAACTGGGCAAGACTGGAGCATCTTTCAAACCTAAACATCTGTCTCTTCAGGGTACTGTTAAGGGAAAATGCTGCAAACCCTGAGGAGCTTGCTTTCCCACATTGATCCCCAGAGAGTGCACATTCCCTTCCTAATAAAGAAAGGTGAGAAAATACAGTGTAGTGGATACAGCTGATAGATTATTTTGCTATCATCAGCCCTGCTACAGAACAAGCCACAATACCATGTTTCCTCATCTGATTAATATTGCTGTGTCCCTGGTTCTTGTCTCACTGTGCCGACTGTTGGTTAGCACACCTTGGACCCCGAGCAGGAATAAAATACTGGCAGTAGTCTGTTAGTCTGCAGCTGTGGAAAAATACTGAAAGAAGTTAAAGTAAGCTGGTGAAAGTTTTGGGGTTCATTTTACATGATTCTAGTAGCCAACCACAAACAAACATTCCCAAAAGTCAACTTCTATGTCCCTCTTCTGTGGCTTAAATCCATGACCATCCAGAACAGAGTACAAGGAGGATGAGTGCAGACCACAACCCGCAGGTGCTCTCCAAGTAGCATTCTGTACAACTGAACCCAAGAAGCAATAGTACCCCCAGACACACAAGCCACCTAGCCTTCTAATCACCCTGTTCCTGTCTATGTGATGCCAAATCCAATTACTTTAGCCAAGAATGACCCTTTAGATGGAGCTGTGAAAACAGTAGATGAGATTCAACACTTAATAGTTCCATAAGTCTGTGAGGCATCTACTTAAGACAGTGGGCTGAGCCAAGCAGGGTATATCAGGGTGAAAGGACCAACCTGGAGACCAACCTGGAGACCCACCTTTATAGGAATCATTGCAATCATCTGAGAGGCAAGACTGAGGGAAATGATGTGTTGTCTAGCACAAACAGCTAAGGAGTGAAACTGGAATTCAGACCTGGGTTATATTACTGTATGTATGTAAATAGGGTGCAATGTGGCACTCATCTCTGTTTTCCTTCAGCAAAGATGGGGTTACATTTATGTCATGTATGAAGATTGCAAGGTCATAAAACAGTGATTCAATACTCATGTAGTTTACTTAGTCATGGCCATGCTTAAAGAATTGACATCTCAAACCTGCAGCAGCAGCAAACTGCTCGTTAAAAAGTTTTTGTGTTTTTTATTTTTTTTCTTTTTTTTTCTGTTATGTATCTCTCTTGATTGTCTTTCTTGTTGTATGTTCTATAGTTTGTATCAACAAGCCTGAACAAACACATCTGACTGCATCTATCCCATTTAATTACTAAGCACATCTTTCTATCAATACAGATAGCTGCCCATTCAACTCTTTGTGTGGTTATTACTTTCCTCATACATTTGCAGAATAAGCGATTGCTAAGATCTCCATTACACAGGCAGGTGACTGGAACATAAAGATAATGCCCGATCCAAAGTCTGTGTGTGAAATAGGTAATAGGAAATTGTACCTGGATCTCCTCAATTCACAAGCTAAAGTATTAGCCACTTTCTTTCCAAGCATAGGTTGGTCCTGTCTGACAGCTGCTGGACCAAAAAAGAGACTCTAGTCCCTGAGGAAATACTAAGCTGGAAGTTAATATCGTTTTTCAGAGAAATCTCTCCAAGTGTTACTGGAAGTAAAGTCACATGTACTTTATTTCTAGTCAAATGAGTATTTCCTTGACAGCAATTTTCAGGTATACTTTTGAGAGATGATTAATTTACATGTATCAATCTTTTATGAGAAGAAAAGATAACGGAGTTTCATTTTCTGGAAATGAATTTTATATAATTGCAAAAATAATGCAGGATTTCTGAGGAAAATTTAGTGTCAAGTATCTCCAGCAATTTAGGATGTCTGGTGGTGCACAATTGCTGTAATTAGTTCCCATCATCTTACAGAATTGGTTCTAATTAGCTGTTGCTTTTCCACTAAGAATATAACTGAAGCATCTTCACATTGCAAGTGCATGCTAAAATTTTTCCCCAAAAGCTCAAAGTTAGCAGCCAGCATATAGGATATTTTGTAGGGTGGGGAAGATATAACCTAGCTAAGCTTGCTGTAATTCATACAAATAGCGGAAAGTAAGGCATTTGCTTGGGGATTTGGCCACATAACTACAACCAAAATACAGCACTATATAATATGAAGGGTGAGTGTAAGCTGCTAGCCTGGAATTCAGGGGAACTAATTTTGTTTCCACTCTCTGCTATTTGCTTTGGGCACAATACTGTGCCAATGACTTAACATCATGTTGCTTAATTACCTTATATGTAAAGCATGGAAGTAAAGGCTATTAAGATTTTAGTTTAAGGGTCAAGGGAAATTTCACTTGGAGATTACGATTCCTCACACAACTCGCACTGGCATGAGAACTAACACCCCACCAAGGCGGTGAGGAGGCTGATGGCAATATGATGTCTTCCTTGAGGAGTCTTATGGAATATCCTCACATGGTTTATCACAGAGTTTCACTTTGAAATTGTAAAATTGACCTGGTTTTGCAGGCTTTTGGAGAAGGACAGGTTGGAGGGATGTGTTGCTTAATTTTTGCAGGTTGAGGTGCATGTGGAAATATTTTTTATGGTGAGAAATGGCTTTTTTTCTCATCTCTTTAAAACCTTTGCACTGTAACAAATGATTCTTTTAAATAGTAAGAAAGATAGACTATCTTATAAGCCCTTCCAAATCTCACCACATAAGAATTGTTATATTCACTGAACACCTTTCATTAGGATTACTAAAGATAAACCCTCTCTGCTTCTTTGTATATTCACAAAAGCTTTTAAAAGTGTAGACTTATATCTGCAGGAAGCAACTATTATTAATGAAGCAGCTGGGTTTCTTTTTAAATAGATTACTTTGCAGCTATTTGCGCTGCTAATTATTAACAGAAGTGCTGCTGATATATCTACAGTGCTTTGGGATGCTGAATACTATCTAAAGTCCTTTTAAAAAGCATTTTAGAAGAATAAACCATATCTGAAGTGTGAATTGAAACTAAAATAATATGCATGGAAACCAGCTGCAGAAATGATTAACTCACATTTTCTCCCAGCAGATTTGACTACAAATATATCTGATGCAATGTGAGAAGTATTGCTTCACAATAACACCATAATTTTGCTGATGTCAGTTTCTATTACAGTATCCTAATAAGTAGTAACTATTCTGATAAACAAATGCATGTGAAGAATAATGGAAATATAGATATCATACTAGAGCAAGTCAGAGAAAGGCAATTCTCTTTCATGAATTATTTCAGTATTTAGTTTTATTCTTTGCTATGAAATTCTGCGTGTGCACATGCACACACATACACACAGAGCAGAGTTTCAGGCCCAGCCAACTCTTCCTGGGGCACTGTTGAAAAATTAGAGACCAGAGGAACGCCAGGTACTGAAATCAGCGGCAATCTGTCTGCTGCAGATGGGTAGCAAGATGACCCAGAAAGGCAAGGAGGGCGATTTTTAAAACCTACCCAGTTTCTAAGAAGAACTTGATGATATCAAACTCTCTCCAGAAAAATAACTTGATTTTGACAGATCAGCAAATTTTCACCAGAAACCATGTGTTTCTGGCAACATAGAAGATGTCTGTCATGTGTCTTGACAAAGGAAAGAAAAATATAATATTTGGGAGAGTTGAGGAAGAGGACAGCAGGAAATGCTAGAGAAAAAATACAATGGAATAATCAAAAGCAGAAAGAAGGGAGGCAATGTCTAGAAATACCTAAGATAATGGCTCTGATGTGTTCTTAGGGTTGTATGCTCTGTTCCAGGTGCTTTTCTCCACTTGTGACTACCTTTTTTCTCAACCTGCTGTCAAACAAGTACTCTTTGTATGATTTTCGCTCCTGCTCACTGATTTAGTCTTTCTAGTTTCTAAAGTGTTGGCTGTGCTTTCCCTCCCACTTATTCAACCTTTCCTCTTAGCAGTTTCTTCTTCCTGCCACCATCACATCCTTGATCATCATCATCTAGATTTTCAAACAAATATATTCAGAGCTCCTTGTTGAACACCGCTCCTTTGCACCTGGGAGCAAGGAGCAACCCTTTCAAACAAGTCCACAAAACTGTAGTCCCCCGATACCCTGCCCCAACCTTGTCTACAACTCCAGCTTTACCATTCTGCAAGTCAGCAATGGCGAGGCAGTGGGCTAGTAAGGACTGACATTTACTTTTAAAGACAAATTTTAAATACTTGACAATAAAATTATTCATACAGGGTCTTATGCTAGTGAACCTCTCGAGCATTTACAAGGGTTGTGTTAACAAAGAGATGATTTTAGGATCAGTTCAGCTTACAGGGTCATCCTTTACTTATACTTTTCTAAGAAAAATTAAATACAATTAAAAAATTAAATACAATTAAATACAAATTAGTATTAGTAAGGTAATTAGTAAGTACCAAATATTATTCATGCTTTGTGTAGCTCTTTAATGTTTATTTGTGACCTTTGGGGGTTAATTAATGCCAGGACATTTCACCCATGAACTGTTTTCTAATTCAATTTGTTAAATGTAAGTAACCATAAATAATTATAAATCAATTGCTGAGTCTATTCTACACTTCACCAACCAAAAAAAAATCATAACAAAGTATTTTTGAAGATGATTAAGAAAAATGAACTGATTCTATAAGGCTAGGCATTTATGCTTCAATTTATCTTTTCCTTCACAAAAACACTATTCGAAATACATTTTGTTAAATATGGGAACTACTTTTGCAGAAGAAATCAATTATATTCTTAAGTTTAAATCTCCTTTTTTTTTCAGATGCTAATATTTCACTATACCTTAGAAATGTACCCTGGGAAAAATGCTTGTGTTCTTCCCTAAAACTCTATGAATAACATTATGTAGAAATTAGTTTATTATAAATGATTTAAAATCTTAACCTAGAAGGGTGTCTTATTCAACTGTCATCAGAAAATGGCACCTCACCCGCAGAAAGGAGTCAAGGGATCCATTCTCCATGTATTCAACTACAATCATTACTGGTCTGCCTGCAAAACAGCAAAAAACCACATTAGGATTATGGACATATAATAGGGCTTTTATAATTCCAACTGTTATGTGCACAGATTATTCACAGAAGTTAAATATGTTACCCATTTTCAAAATCCTCATTTATATCACATACACAATTCCCTGTGTTATTCGCCAAGAATTATTTTCTATATTTTTTTTTTGTTGGTATTGAATTAGCTGAATGTTCATTGTCCTCTCCAGCGTATTCTCCCCTTAGAAAGGATCCAAATAGCAACACCTCCTTTGAAACATTTTGGAATATATTTGAGTTAGAGGCAAAAAAATAATAATTCATAAATGATTTCCAAGAAATTGCAAACTCATTGCCACAATTTTCCTCTCAAAGAAAAATATCACAATGATTTCCTGGCATACAGATTGACATATAGCAAGTTATGTCACAAAAAGCTCTCCTAGATTGGGCGTGTATATTGCGTGTGCCTAATCCAGTAAAACTGAATTCATACATAACATATACACAGCATTACTCAAATAAAAGTTTTCCTCAACTAGCACAGCTTTCCTGTATGGTTCCGGGATGGGATCATATCCAAATGGTAGCAGAAGCACATGTTATATTTATTTCTCAAAAGAATGAAAAGAAGAAAACAATATCCAAGTCTGGGTACCACTCTAGAAAAACTCAATTAGCATGCTAATCAGGCTGCACAGCAAGGACTTTTAAAAAACTGTTAATATTACAAAGGAGCAAAACTAATGCAATGAATAAGTATGTTAGTAAGACATAAGGAGGTAAAAAGTCTTAAAATGGCAAACTATTCTTTCCCTGAGCATGACTGTCTCTTTTGGGGTTTGTGGAAAACCGGCATGTGCCAAGTGGTGACACTACAAGCCCACCCTTTCACTTTCTCAATTCAATACTAGCTGTTCCAATATTTTTCAAATCCAAATGAAGCCTCTTTCATCTTTTTCATGACTATGACTCTCTCTGTCTCCCAAATTATTTTTGCTTTTTTTTTTTTTTTCTTTTTTTTGACAAGGGGATGAGAAACAAACACAATGTTCAGGGTGAGGATGCATTATGATACTTCCAGCACAACTGTCCATGTGAACTTTCTGTTCAATTTGGTTAACAGTGGAAGTGTTTATTAAACTGTCCACTATACACAGCCAGGTATTTCTGATGAGCTGTTATGGCTAACCTTGGGTTAAAAAAAGTGAGTGAGCTGTTTCTCTGTTCCTTCTCACCATGTCGAGTTGGAATTCCATGCATCCCGGTGATGGTCATTCACATAGCTTCTTCTATTCTTTCTGGAGATCTCCACAATATTATCTTATTTCTTGTAATAAAATTTGGTGTTCTTCCTGCATTCACCCTCATAAAACAGTGCTTTGTAATGTTTGCACAGTAGTACATTTTTTTTTCTCTGTGAAAATTCTTAGATGCCTTCAAAGTCTTTTGGGATAGCCTTTCTGAAGTGCGAAGAATTACCAGCTTTTTTTTTTTTTTAATTGAATGTTTGGTCTCAGCTGTAGATGTGCACCTGCCACCAAATCAAGTTATTTATATTCATCTGCATCCACTGGTTATACTCTGGCTTTGCATTATCAGCTTAAATGATACATCACTTTTAAGCTCTCAGATAGCAGAACATTTTAAAAATTAATGTTTTCTTTCCTTCCTTCAGCCTGCTAATTATGGCTACCTGTATAGCCTAGTCTCTGTAGTTTCAAGCACATGAAGGACATAGATTCCCTTACCTTTACCATTTCATTTTTGTCAAGGGGCTGTCATTTCCATGGAAAAGGAAAATTCTATAATCTAGGGAAGTAAACAAACAGCTGCCTGATGCTAGAGGATCTTACTATATGCAGAACTCTCTCAAGCAAGAGTGATCTCTTAATTGTTGCAGACAACAGCATCTTGCAATAAATAGGGATGTAAAGCTGACTTACTTTCAGATGGTATATTTTGCCAAGCATAAGTTACCCAGAAAATTTCTCTCTCTCTTTTTTTTTTTTTTGTGTGTGAATCAACAAATAAAACACCTTTATGGAAGATTTGCATTTGAAAGGAATGACAAATGGAGCTACTGAGCTTCAAAACACTGCCCCTAGTTTCCTGCTAGTAATCCTTAGGCACCCTATGCTTTTCAGAATCTGCTTTGTAGGGTTCTCTAGAGCTTCACAGGCTCGTTACAACTTTTATGCTCCTTAGATAACAAATTTTAATTCTTCTATGTTCTCTCTCAAAATATCCACCCCCACCCCCAATCCCCAACAAACTGTACTTCATTTTACTGAGACAGACAGTATGAACTTCTGGCTAAAATAACTATGAAGAGTATCTATATGCCTTTGTCTGCATTTTTCACTGGATAATGTTTATGAGGTTTTTAACTGCCTGATGCCTTAACACATCAAGCGATCCCTGATGAAAATACCGCATTGTACCAGTGAGTTGTTTCAAGAATACACACACAAAACCAGCTCTTCCACATGATAGCAAAGGAATGGCGTGATCTGATAAATACAACAAAATAAGGAACATTTGTCTTCAAACAGGTCACTGTATAGTGGAAGATCAGCACATCATTAAGTATTCAGGAATTTTGGTGAACAATAAATTTAATTACTTAGGCTGACAGTTTCCCACAGACTCAGTCTGTATCCCTCACCATCCTACCTAAATCTCAAATGAACTTGATGAAAGATTGTGTCAAGACACCCCAAAAATGAACCCAGCTCCATTGCTTAATTATCTCAAGCAAAAATCTTAAATCCAGATCCTAACACTTACTTCTTAAATAATCTTCTTTTAGTGTGCCAGCACTGGCAGTATGCTATTTTGGCTGCAGTTCAATGAAGATATTTATTTATTTCAAGCTGCACTGTGTCAGGCAGTACAGTGAGACTTTTAGTCAGCATAGTATTTGTCTTTGGAGTACCTGTAGATCAAAAATGTTGCAGATATTGTTTCAGCTGCTTGAAGATGTAGTAAAAAATTCTGGTATACAGCAGATGCCTGGAGGTACATTTCTTATCAAAGCAGTAACACACAGGTTTTATTACCAGCAAACAATCCTTTCCCAATAATTTTATAGGTCTGCAAATTTCATACTAGGATCTCTAACCATTTTACAAATTTAAGTACATCAAGTGTCAGGAAATGTAAGGTAGGACACAACTTGATTCAAAGGGGTGGTAGGAAAAACGGGTTCATAAAATCAAGCGTCCCTCTCCATCTAATCAGTACAGTATACCCAACCAGGTTGCTTCATTACTGATCACAATGCTGTATTTTCTTCCCTAGCTAGGTACCTTGTATAGGCACTTAAGTGATTTCACCATGTGTTCACATTGCATGAACATTCTCCAGCTCATAAATGGCTGAAGGAATGGAACTAGCAGTCGGCTCTGGAGAGGCTGGCTGAGATATGAGGATGAGCAGCTGGCTCTGGCACATCCATGGGAGAATCCAACTTTGGGCATCTCAGTCCACAGACAGAGTCACCAGTCCCAAGGGCAGGCAGTGGGAGAGACTGTGAAAAACACAGATCCTGATGTGTCTATCTGTTGCACTGCATCAGGTCCAGATCTGTGAAGCACATACCCTAGATATAACAGAGAGCAATCTGGGATGTCTAACCTCCAAAGGGTCAGAGGTGGGCAGCCAACCCAGGGCTTATATAGAACAAAGTTCTTGGTAAGACAAAAGGCTATAGATGATATTAGTTGATGTTATTTTCCTTTTTAGCTGCAAAGAATAGATGCTATCCTTTATACCGTGGTACAATTTGAGCCCAGAAAAGATTAAGGTCTTTGCTGAACCCTGTACAAACATAGAATATTGCTTTTGCTTTAAAAAGAGCTACAAAATTGTCTTTGAAAAATAACACTGTGAGATTTTTAAACTAGTGTAACATTTTCCTCTAGAGAAAAAAATACAATAACAACAAAAGACTACTACTTAGATTATGAAAATCCACGTTGCTCTCACGGTCCTAAGAAAGATCAATTCTTCATCCTCAAAACAAGGATAGGAATGAAAAAAAGGAGGGAGGGCAGAGAAGTCTCAGAGAGAGAGAAGCAATCTTTGATTATTTCATCATGGGGTAGGCTAATGCAATTTTGGAAGGCATTGCATTATTTTCCTATATTTATGATTGCTTACACATATGAAAGATCTTCTTTACTTGAAGAAATAAGTTTAAGGATAGCGGGTGTAGGAGGAGATACAGATGGGAGTTGGGAAAGCACTCAAGGCTCAGAAGGGCACAGCCACTCCGGTGTTGTGTGAGCCTTCTATATGAGCATCTGTGCAAGCTCACATGTAGCTCCAGGGAAATCTGTACCTCCAAAAAAGCATGCACCAAAAGTCAATCCTGTGACCAATCATGAGTCCCCTCTGAGGCACTGGTACACCTCACCAGATAGCTGGACACCCAAACTCTAGCTAAAAGATTTGACCAGTTCAGGTGAGTGTTTTCACACATAGGCACCAGACAAGTATCTGAAGAAGAACTGGGTTAATTTTGCAGTCAAGATCCACATAACAGAGGGAACAGGAAAAGGACAATGAAAAAGGTGCCAGCTTCAGCTGAAGACTTGGAATAAAAGACAGAGGTCAAGAGCATCTACGAGCTAAAAACTACAGATCCTGCCGGAGGAGAGCATGTGTGAATTGGGGATGGACAAAATATATAAAGGTTTGAAGATGGATTCAGTGATCAAATCAGCCAAACAATTCTTGCAGGAGCTTGAGATACCCAGCACTGCTGGAGTAGGGAGTATGAAAGAGAAAATAGACTTTTAAAGGAGAAGAATTATATAAACAGTGTCCTGAGGCAATAGGTTTTCAACCTGTCCTGGTTTGAGGTAAAACAGAATTTTGCACACTATGCACATCACATTTAGCATTTGCAAATATGTAACAAATTTATCATGTTACTACATGCTTAAGATAACAATATGAAATTATATTTATGCATGACATATATTGATACCATAGCCACATTCACTGCTTTCATAAATTTTGTGAAACTATAAATATGCCCACCCCGCTCTTCCCCAACACCAGATATGTGTCTGGGGTATTGGCTAAAGCAGCTTCCCCTCTTTACACAATGCACATGGAGTAACTCTGGGTCTGGCAGATCCATGTCAGACTCCCAGCATCCCAGAAAGCCAGATCAAACATGCAAGAACACGATCAGTGCTTTGAGTGATCCAGGGAAAGGACATGAATTTCATTACTTAGAACCTAGATGAACCTGTAGAAGGTGGGGGATTATTTATTGTTTTGGTGCAAATACTGCCCTGTGACAAGTGGCTGACTGGTTTTGACACAGTGGTTTTTTTTTCAACCTGAGTTATTTCCCACCCAACTGTACTGTAATTCCATTCAAATAAAACCAGCATAAATAACAAAGTCTGAATCAATGTAATGCCACTTCAGAATATGCTACAATTTTATATTTTCTATTGATCAATCTGCTTGACATTTTCTTTAATAAGCAGAAATGTAAAAAAAGAATGTAAAATACTAATTATATGTAAAATTTACATTGCATATATTTTTAGTTTTCCTTCTAATTTTTTTTCCACAACACAAGATTTTGATAGTGTCCAATTTAATTGAATGGTAGAGTGATGAATAAGGAGGAGAATTTGACGTGTCATATCAATGACAAAAATATTCAGCTTATTGTCTCCTGTTGTCATTTTATATAATGCAGCAAAGACCACTTTAATGAATTTTTAATGTAAGATTAATCCTCCAAAAAGAATACAGTTAGTACATGCTCATTTCTAGAGTCTGTACTTATAATGAAATCTTTAATACCAATTATGGGAATAGATCTGTTAACATAAACACAGGATACTTATTCTTCCACTTCAAACAGCAAAGGTTTGAATCTGGTCTCTAGTTCATACAAGAAAATATTGCTCCATCACTTCTGCAGGTCAGAATTCATGTACCTCAGAAAATCATCTCCTTATCAGACATTTTTTCACTCCAAAGCCTTTTGGTTCTCCACTAACTTGCCACCTGCTGAAGCTAAAGAGGTAAGACTAACAGAGCAAAATGTACAGGCACTTCCTTAGGTAGTGCTGGGCCCTTCAGCACTCCAATAGTCTGCAAAGCACCCACAGTAAAACTGTGTCCCTCATTGAAATGCCCAGGGCTCGGGAGGTGTTCCTAGATCTCACACTAGGTCTGTTCCTTATATATTGCTTCAAATAGGAGAACCACTTGCTGTGGCACTGCAGTTTCCTCACTCCTGCTACTAATAATCGTGCAGTTGTATGCATCAGAGGAGAATTAGTTTCAGCAACTAATGAAACAAATTCAATTTTCCCATAACACAAAACCAATTGGTGGAAGAAAGAAAGAAAGAAAGAAAGAAAGAAAGAAAGAAAGAAAGAAACAAAGAAAGAAAGAAAGAAAACGAATGATTATGCAAAAAGCAATTGAAAAAAAGTTTCGCCAGGTTTTGCATT
>JAOTQQ010000001.1:95453811-95469731 GCA_026546715.1 Gallinago undulata | reverse complement strand
GAAAGAAAGAAAGAAAGAAAGAAAGAAAGAAAGAAAGAAAGAAAGAAAGAAAGAAAGAAAGAAAGAAAGCAAGAAAGCAAGCTAATGATTATGCAAAAAGCAATTGAAAAAAAGTTTCGCCAGGTTTTGCATTGTTAACCCAAATCAGTACACGTGAAGCCAATGGGAATTTTGCTGCAAGGCATCCCACTTGCATTACTTACATTACAGAAGGTCTCATACTAAGACCTCTATTCCAGGAAGCCTCAAAAAAGAGCAGATGCACTTCCAACCCCCTTCTTGAGACTTCAGAAGACAGAGTTTGCAAACAGGATAGCACTAACATATATGCATCCTGCTCTTAGAGGAAATCACATAGATATAGCCTACTTCTCTTGCTGTTAGTATTATGTTTTACTATATCTATATAATACTTTTCAATAGTTAAGTTAGGTTAGTCAAGGTAGGTAGCTTATTAGAATTCAGATGTACACATGGAGGGGAACAAGAGCTGGTGCATTTGTAGACCAGATCTGAAAAATGCTGTATGAACTAATCTATGTCCATGTAACGCATCTCATTTGAGAGTCTTACACTATTTTTCAAATACTATATCTTTTCAAATACAAATATTTATATATGGTAAGATGAAGTTACTTGGCCAAGGTAACACCAAAACCAATTCCTCAGCTTGCAAGAAAAAGCTGTGGGACCCACCATATCTGCAGTAAGTGTGTACAAAGAAGCTTTGCTTTATCTTCATATTCTCCTGATCCCGACAGGGCAGTATGCCAGCCTGGGCCCTTGGGATAAACTGATGTAAGTTAAAACATAATCTGAATTATGGCAGTTGCCCAAGAACTTCCACAGGTCATTAAAATGGATGATGTTTGCTTAAAAGTCTTGGTCATGTACCCTGGAACCATTCTGTCATCTCCGTGCCTTATAAGGACCACCTTATACTGACTTGAAAAGGATTTTAAGAGATAATAAATCACAGGTCAGAACAATGAATAGAGCTCAAGGATTGCATTTTTGACCACACTATCTCAAATATTAGATTATATCATCCCATTTTAAAACAAGAAATCCCAGCAATAAAGGCAGTCTTTATCAGTGTATAAATAGGAGGTAGAATGTAGATTAGTTTCTTTGCAAGAATAAGTAATTTGTTAATGAACAGCCACAAAATATTTGGCTGCTCAGTTTTAATTTAATTATGTTCTGTGGTGTGTGAGTTTAAAAAAGGAAGTTTTTAATAGAATTAATCCTGGCATAAGATTTATATTGCTTGAAATTTGACTTTGAACACTAAAAATCCCAACACTTTCACTTGAGCACTGAAGCAAAGAACAATTAAAAATATCTATAATAAATAGCAGATTCTGTTCAGATTCACTTTAAGAGACACTTCTGCCCAGTTAGATTAACCAAAAAAATTCTCTCAATTTTTTTAATAACTGAATTTTGGCATATTTCAGTTAATCTAATGACATTTCACCCTTAAGTTACTCTCAATATTTTAAATGTTCATACCATTTTACATCCTCTAGTGGTAAGAGCAGGGGAAGTTCTTTGGTTAAAAATTAGTCCACAGAGTCTGACCACATCAAGGGTCACTTGCCTTATTGACCTCAGAGCTTGTAAAGGAATTTAAACAAAATGAAGACTGTGTATCAGGGCCTTCTGCACTTCATCAATATTCAGTATGCCATGATACATGAGATGTACTTACGGAACATAAGAAACACAGCTTATTTAATCTCTATTGTGAATTTACACCTTATCATAGGTGTGTTATATTTAGAAGCTGTAAGCTACAACAGAAATTTGAAAATGAGCAAAATAAAAAACTGCACATATAAGATTACAATAAAACACATTTTTGTGTTTTCATAAATATAATGACATGGTTAAAGTATTATTTTAATCCTATTCTGAAATGTCAGGGCATTTTTCAACTATTCATTACTATGCTTGATTGTGATCTTGATAAGATTTTGACATTTCTTACACTTTAGAATATCCTTTATGTATCTTTTCCACTTCTATCTGAGCAAACACATTTTGTTCCTATCTCCCTTTGGTCTACATAAACTTGAAACTTCTGAGCTATACAACACTGATGATCCACCACATCCTCTATTGCTTATGAGTATCTTGCTGCTTTCTACATACAAGAAAGGCATTATTTCTAATTTCAAGAAGCAGTGGAGGCCACATAGCAATACCCCTGAAGTTTCTGAAATTCACAAAGGAAACTTTGTTTGTAACATGTATTAGTTGCTAAATCCAAAATTTAGAAAACAAAACATCATGAGTCAGGGTTCCAACAAATAACTGATGCACTGAATCTAACATGGTGACATTGTTGTGACCTCATGGGTTTTTTTCTTATTTCTCTTTGAGGTTTTGTGCCTTCACGACATGAAGGCATACATTCTCAAGCTTCTCCCTTCAACTCTGATTTTGATCATGAACAAAAACCAAGAGTTACAATGAAGATGGGTTAAGCAGCAAACTTTAGATGCAGAATTTCTCTTCAAGTATATGCATCTTGAAGAAATAAGAAAAATACAGAAGCTCATTGACACATGAAGAAGAAAACTAAAAGCACTCATCTCTCATAACTCCAATGATTGTAGAGACATCTCCATAGCTAGCAATATTTAGATTTTTTCTGAGAAAGAAAAAGGCACTTCAAGGGGTAAAATGTTCATTAACTATGCATCACAAACAGGTCACATGAGTTAATCCAAAACTGTCTAGTCTTCCCCAAGTATATAAGGCACCTATACAGGTTTGTTAAATACCAGTGTGTAAATTACACAGTTAGGCAGATTATTTCCCAGAGTATTTGAGCCTGGGAATGGTACTTCAGCAAGCTGAATTTGGTAAAGGTACACTGGCTTCCTACCTAGAACAGACCGAAAAACCCGAAACTTTATTCAAGTTAACTATTCACTCCATCTCCCACCTCACAAGAAGTCAAACTATTCTGAATCTGTTTTCACATGCTTTACTGTTGGACTGAACAAGCAGTTCAGATTTTTTTTCCTTTCATAACTGTAGCTTATTTAGAAATAGATTACTGTATGCATCCATCAGGCTCCTCCAGTTCTTTCTGTCTTTCTGCTCTTATTAGTAATGAACAGCAACTTGCTTCAATTCACGTTTGTTACAGTAAACTACCACATTTTCTGTAGTCAGATTTTAAAAATATGCAATAGTAGTGTATAATATATAAAAATGACCACATATGCAAATAAACTTTTCTGAACTTCTAGGGCTAAAATGTTTGGAATTGTTTACAATGACCATCTGAACACAAAATAAGCTATTCAGCAAAGGTAGATAATGAAGACCTCCTTTTATCAAGTCCTACATTCAAAGCTTAATCCCAGTTTTACAATTCAAGCTAAACACTAATGGACCAGCACAAAGCAAATTTTCTATCACTCGTCACACTCATCATGCTACTTACTGCTCATCCATATTTTGGCTCTGAAGTATTTCCTGCCTGCCTAATGGAAAAGTCCACATACATTTGAAACTCCACCCTCAGAAAATACATACCATTATGTATTAGTTGTAGAGTTAATGGGCTAGATATGCCAGTGAAATAGCACTGAGGATGGAAAGAATAAACTGGAAGAGCCATTTGGCTCAGATATCCTAGGAAATACATATGCAAGAAAAGAATCAATTTGTTAGTCACAGAGCAAGAATTAACAATTTTAATTTAAAAAAACCAAAGCAAATCAGCAGTTTAGGTGCTGGAATCCAGAACAGAGAAAAATGCATTAACTGAAAAAAAAAAATAGAAGTTACTTTTCTCATTATTGGAGTACCATAATTATAGTTGAATTTCACTATGAACAATTGCTCCTTAATGGTTCTTGTTGAGTAATTTTGTTCAATAAGGGTCTGTCAATACAATTTGCTTTCAATTGTCAGTTGATACAATATCAAGAATAATGGGCTCACTCAGGTGCACTTGGGAAATGTCAGAAAATATTAATTTTGGGGAAAAGAAAACTGATAATTATCTGGTTTAGTATTCTACAGTTATGTCTGTGTTTTTTGAGAAGCTCTCTGTAATAAATGTGAATTTATATAATTTACTGTATAACATACTTTTTGTGAAGGAGGAGTCTTGTCATCACCTAGTCCAAGACAGCAGTGATGTTGTGTGTGAATGAAACAGGGGCAAAGATCCAGCTATTGACTGCATGGGGAGATCAGAGGATTCACAAGAAAATTACAGCACTGATGTTCATAGAAAGGTGTGTATGGAAAGAATAATTTGGATATTTTTTTGCACCTCTCCTGCTAATGTAGTTTGAATGCTGAACAGTACGAATGGGTCTGGGAGGTTCCCTTGACAGGGACTTTTCTAAAGTTTCTCATAGCCTGACACCCATCTCAAGCTGTTCTTGTCAACAGAAATACTCAGGAAAGGAGTTTAGCTTAAAAGAAAGAGTACAAAAGGTATTTGCTTTCCCTCCCTTCCTTTCCAACTCAGCAAACTTAACAATCTGTCTGACACTCTTCAAAGACTGCAGCATACCATAATTTTTTCTATTCTAAATTCTGCCAGGCAATACGGGTATGCATTTATATAAGAAATCCTTTACAGGTGACTGAAATAAAGAGTTGCCAATACACAACAAAAACAGTGAGCTAAGAATTTCCCTCAAATGGAGTAAACAATACTGTACTTATTTTGGAAGAGCTGGAATTTGAAGACATAGATGCAGCACTGGCAATTTAGTTATTTTTTTTTTCACAACATGTGTATATATGTATATGCTTGTGTGCATGTATGCGTAATTATGAAGGAAGGTGTAAGCTTCCACAGCTCATGTTCGTCTAAGCACGATGAGGAGTGTGACCTTATAGCAGCCTTCCAGTACTTAAAGGGAGCCTACAGAAAAGTTGGAGAAGGACTCTGGATCAGGGAATGTAGTGATAGGGTAATGGGTAACAGTTTTAAACTGAACAAGGGAAGATTTAGATTAGATATTAGGAAGAAATTCTTTGCTGTGATGGTAGTGAGGCACTGAGACAGGTTGCCCAGAGAAGCTGTGGCTGCCCCCTCCCTGGAAGTGTTCAAGACCAGGCTGGATGGGGGTTTTGAACAACATACTCTAGTGGAAGGTGTCCCTGTTCATGGCAGGGAGGGTGGAACTAGGTGATCTTTAAGGTTCCTTCCAAATTAAACCATTCTATGATTCTATGAATTCTATTTAATATATGCAAGGATATCACTTGCTTATTGCTTATGTGTATCCATCTGTCATTATAGACCTACATCAACTAAGTCATGTGAATTTGTACTGCTAACAGGTGGGATAACAAGGAACTAAGTAATTTGTGACATAAATGACAGTTAAATCAAAAGAAAGCTATTGTTTAAAAATGTGCTTGCTTTTGTAAAAATCTAGGACAGGTATTTGAAGGCCTGCTGAAAGCATCGTTTCTAGTGAAATGGCTGTATAGCAGTGACAGACTTTTGATGCAGCTATCAGATATAAGCTCTATTGCATTAGCATAGCTATGTCTAGGCTTAAAAACCACCTACATTTGAGGCAATCCATTTATACAGAAAAATATAATGCCCCATGCCAGCAGCATAAATTAATCTTTAAGTTGGCTAAATGAGGATACCTTTTACATAAGTGAACCTCCGCGCATTTCAAAAGCAGACACCAAATTACAGAAAACTGAACATCGGCTGTCACAGAAATGGTAAAAGAAATGCACTCCCCCTACTCCCCCAATTATTGAGGGAAAACTAGAAGGGGAAAAAAAGGAAATCAACAGCTACATTGCCCTGCCAAGCTGTTTTCCTGATACTTATAGCAAGCTTTCCAGTTTAGTTCTGTATTTCACTTAAAATATCTTGGGGAGTTTTGTAGAAAACAGATGTAAAAGCATTTTATCTTTGGTAAGGAATAAATTTTCTAGCTATTTTGAAGTAAACCTGACACTTAGCTTGAGTTAAAGGTTTTGGTAAATAAAAACCGTCTCATTATCTTTGTTCCCAATGACCTTAATAGCAGAATAACACAGGCATTTTAAGCCTTCCATGTAGTTAAGTGCACTGAAATCTTACACATAGCTATATGCGAAGCAATTAGGTTAGAGATCAGCAAAGCTGTTAAATGTTAAGTACTTTTGTTAGGCTTATGAAGGCTACTGCCCAACATCTCAGATAATGGAGGTGGGGTCACTATGCTATCGAAGGCAGCAATCAAGCATGTTTCCCTCCAGTACCAGTACACAAACAGCAGTCCTCTGACTTTTAATGAGAGAAGGTAGGCCTCGGAGGGTAAGCATCAAGACTGCAATGGGCAGTTGATTTCGCCTGCCTGTTTCTGTTCTAATGGCCATAGGCCGTCATGGTAACACAGATGTCCTCTGGTGAGCAGGATTAGGGAAGTGACTGTCTCCCTGTACAGGGCCCAGTGTTGGGCCCTGTGGTGGTGCAACCCCCTTCCCCCTCTTAAGGCCACTTGGTAATTGGTGTTATCTCTCTCCCAAACAGGGTCGCACACCACCACAATGGACCAAAATGTAACATAATAGTCCAACATAACAAGGAAGAAAAGGCAGAGAGCAGCAGATGAAGAACACAGTAGTGTGCCTAATCCCCATGGCTCCTACCACTTGAAAATAATAACCATAGTAGATCACTCCTGACACCATATGAATCATGGCCACAGAGGCAGGGGAGGAAAGGAGAAAAGGAGACTGAAGGGAGACCTTATTAATCTCTACAACTACCTGAAAGATGGTTGTAGAGAGGTGGGGGTCGGCCTCTTCTCCCAAATAACAAGTGGTAAGACACCAGGAAATGGCCTCAAGTTGTGCCAGACGAAGTTTAAGGCAGATATTAGGAAATATTTCTTCATCAAAAAGTTATCAAACATGGGAAAAGGCTTCCCAGGGGTGTGGTGGAATCACCATCTCTGGAGGTATTTAAAAGATGAGTAGAGGTAGTGCTGAAGGGACATGGTATAGTGGTGGTTTTGGCAGTATTAGGTTGATGGTTGGACTTGATGATCTTAAAGGTCCCTTCCAAACTAGATGATTCTATGATATCACTTCTTAAACACCTTCTTCTTGAAGCACTGCTGCCTCTGGTGTCTTTTTTCCCTGGTAAAGCCATACTCAGAAAAAAGGTCAGGTGTTTAGTGCAGTGTTTTTTGGTACAAATGAACAAAGCATATGTCCCTTCTCTGTTTGTACTGAAGTGATTAAGGATGCAAGGACAAATTTATATTTTCCTCTGAATCAGGCACAGTAAGAGATTTGGTTCTGAGTCTCTCACATCCGAAATCAGTACTGCCTTTACCAGTTTGGTTTTGGCTTTTTTTTTGGCAAAAAATGCAGTAAATGCGTGGATTTTCTGCTCCTGTGTACAGAAAAGCTGGTTTTAGCAATTTAGAAAGTTAACATGAAATGGAAATGGCATCCTCTGGTCAGCTCTGTAACAGAGAGAGGCAATTCAGAATTAAGATTGTGCTTAAGGTAAATACAAATATGATAAAGTAAAAAAAGGAAGAGCACTACAGCCAAGATTGTTAGGGTACATTTGTTAACATCAATTTCTGACTTGTACTGCAGCGTTTCATGCCACCTGGATGCCTCATGCGCTCCTTCTCAAGGAAAACATCTCCATTGGATTTATCACAGTTCTTCCCTGGCTTTCAAGTATCTGACAATCCTCACTTTCCAGAAGGTGGGCAGTCTCTCCCTTTCTTTGGGGTCTCTCCTTGACTCGTTTTTATTGTTGTTGACATGATCAAACAATAACATTTATTTCTATTACCTTGGTAGAGTATATGTTGCATTTCATGTAGCTGCATTTCCATTTTTCCCTGTTTTGAATATTTCATCAGATTGAATCAGAATTCTTTGTGAAAGACATTTAATAGCAAGAAAGTATGAACCAGTTCTATTAAACAAAACACATTTAAGAATAATTTAAGTCTAAAAAATATGATAAACAGCTTTACAAGCACTCAGACAGTAACAGTGCTGAGGACTTCTAAAATAAACTTGTAGGTAGGAATGTAGGTAAAAAGCCAGTTCAAAAGTGCAATTAAGCCATTTGTAATCTAACAAAATCAGTGATACACTATACTTAACACTATATTCAAAACAGAGAATTTTCTGGGGCCTGGAGTATTTCCTCTTCCACAGTTGTTTGGTTACAGGTACCAATCTCATTGTGATGCTGACAGCCAAAATAGCCTGAGGGTATTAAACACTCTGAGATATGCGAAGGAGAAAAAAATATGGAAAATATTTTACAAACTGTTGACAAAAGACACACACACAATCATAACAAAAGACATCAAATTTGCTGGGAAGCTTCTATTTGAAGAAAGAATAGTACACAAAGAAAATATAATAGCACTTAAAAAAAAAGTAAGAATCGTATTAATGAGGCCTACAATTACTGCAATAGATAAAACGGGGCGTAGAGAAGTAGAATAGTTTCTTTCGTATAGCAAATCAATAACATTATGTCATTTTTCAATTTTCTCTCTACTTTTACCACAAGAGGTTTTTCCTCTTTAAGAAAAACTGTAAGTAACATTACAGGTAAGATGTCCTGAAAGGATAAAAGTGTGACATTGGCACATGTACAGATTAATTTTACATAGAAATATGTTGTTTGGAAAGGAACAGAATTGAACTTTGATTCAGTTTTAAGTATAATTAAGATACAGGTATTTAGACTTTATATGTTAACTTTGGTGGAAGATGGTGTTTAATGGCTCTAGAAAAGAATGGAAAACACAAATAGCCTTTCTGGGAGAGAATGCCTCCAACCTGTTTTACTTTACACCAACCCTCCATGGTCCCACGTGCCATCATACAGCTGGGGACCTCACCAGAGGCAATGCAGAATATCATGCCGGCAACACAAGCAATAAGGTTTTCTCACTCATTTAATGAGAATTAATGTAGTTCAAATTGTTAAAAAATTACTAAAGAAAGTTAAGGCAGTTTTCATGAGATACAAGTTGCAGCTGTGAAAGCATACTAAAGATTTAAACACCATTAACAGTACATAATTACATTTTGCATTTCCAAATTTGTTTTGCTTCCACATTTCAGCAAGGGAATGTAAATTTTGAAGGAAGAGTTACAGAGTTGCATAAAGTCTGGGATTTTATGGAGGCATTTTAAAAGTTATGTCTCCCTGGTGCACATGGGCATGCTTCATGAAGTGCATGATTACAGGGTACCAAGCCTTCTCTTTCTACATGTCGGTTGACCACTTAACTACAGATCAGTTTCCCTCACAATTTCTCCTATGCATTGATTCAGGAATATGAGTAATTCCTGAAAAATAATTTATCTTTTCCATTTCCTTTCAGTCTGTTTTTTTTAATTGGAAGGGACATTTAATCTCCCTGACTGACCAATACCAAATTCTGTTGCCCTGGGATGTGTGGAGAGATGGGGCAAAGGGTAAAGGGGAAAATCGATGTGGGGGAATAGACTGGAATACCTACCAGAGGAAATGCTGGGGGGTAAAGATCCACCCCCTGACACTGGATGTGAGGCCAGGATGCTATTTAAAAATCCCGCCCTCAGGAATCTCGAAAGAGACTTCACCCCAATGGTCGGAAAGGATCCTTTCAAAGAGATAAAAATGATGATTAATCAAATGACTTGTTCTTTGGCTGATAAAAGAATTTGACTGTTTAAAGAAAGAATAACCAAACCTCCAAAAAGTTAACAGTGGTTTCACTGGAACAAAGCTTTTAAAACGCAGTTAAGTTTTTCTTTGTTTTTTAACCAAGTCATACAATACACAGCTTTAACCAGAAAGAGCTTGTTTTCTACAGACTTTGCAAGTGGAGAATTCCAGCACTTGTAGGAAGAATGGAAAAATTTGAGATTTTAAAAGGCAAAATACACCTGTTGGATATTCATGATGTGTTTCCGATTACTCTATTACAGAGGCATTTTACATTTTGTACAGAAATCAGATAGCGACTGGTAGAGGTGAAGCCATACCAGCAAAGCTTTATTTTATACTATTATCTTAAAGCCACCTGACAAAAGTCATGTCAGGCAAGGTGAGAAGGGGAACCAGAATTTCCAGATACATTACTGACTTCTGTGTCAGGGCAGCTGCATCAGTCAGAGCTTCTATTGCATCTCCCAACACCTGTCAATATATTAATGCAGGCAAAAGCCATGAGACATGGCCCCTTTGTGCTTTGCTCTCACCAGAAACTTTACAGATGTTTTGCTTTCAACAGAAGAAACTATATGTCCTTCTGATTGCCTAAATGTACAGTTTTATTTCTGGAAACAGAGATTATCTCATCCACCACTTTTAAAACAAATACTTGTGGCATATCTATTATAGTGAGGACTCTTTATCATTTACTCCACTATTTCAGCTTTAAGCATATGTAGAGAGATATTGAGGCATCATTTCAGCTAGTTCATGTTAGCGATTAGTGAATGCCAGCATCGAAGATGGATCTGAAATGAGAGCTTCACACTTTTTCCTTAAAAGCACGAAGTCAAGGTTTTCCCATCTTGCAATAAATTTAAATTGACAATCAGAATAATTTGCATATTTTTGGTAGTACATCAAGCAAGCATTAATCCAAAAAATTAGGCAATGGCAAGTTTGTTTCATCGTCTTGCAGGTATTCCATAGGCGTTTTTTAAGAGATAGAAAACACCTTAGTATTTATGTATAATGAGAAAAATAAATGAGAAAAATACAATGAGAAAAATAAACCAAACCTGTTGGGTTTTTTTAACTAATAAAAATGTAGAGGGGAAAATTTAACCTCAAAACACACGTATGTGTTTGTTGAACTTAAAGTATCCCAAGAGAGATTTGAATTTTTCTCTTAAATATTAATTTAAATAGTGTATTTTTGATCTGATGGTTAAAGATAAGGCATAAAAGTTTTCCCTCTTGTCACTTCAGAAGCTAACTCTGGCAGTCTTGTCACAATGTTTCCAAACTCCATGGCTTTTATTTTAAAATATTTTCAAAAGTGATCATGGATGGAAAGTCCAGAATGCAATACACAGAAATTCAATTTTAAAATGGAGAATTGTGCCATAAAGCCCAATAATGAATATATGATGACTTCCCAAATAAAACTTTGCTTTTCTGTTTCAAAATATGAATTATACCAACTATAAAGAACACCCACTGTGAGTCACATGCCATATAAACAAACCTTCAGAAAAGCCAAACAGCTTGAGCTTCACCTTTGGCATTTGCCTACATTTATATAGTGTTAAACGACAAATAACCCAAGTTTTGTAGCAGTGTTGCATTAAGTTACTTCATTGTAGAAAGTAATGGAGACAAAACTAAATTTATTTCCCTTGTTTTACATATGCAGAAATTAAAACAAGGAGCAGCAAATTTTGGAGCAATACACTCTGTGAGTATTGATTCCTAAACTATTTAGGCTTTATAAACAGCAAATAACTAATGGAATACATATAAATAATGTTTTTCTCTCACTGAAAAAGGTAAGATTCAGTTGCTTAAACGTGTTTTGTGTCATTTGAGACACTGTGGAAAATCAGAGACATTCACATTTGACTGGCAGACATGACAAGAACTGCAGGAGATTTGCGCTCTGAGAGTGACAGCAGGAGGCAAAGCAGTAGTTTGGTATCTAAGAGTAGGCATTAAGTGCCATTTTAGGCAACTGAATCCCATCCAAACAGTCCACCGTCACCTTAAAAATGTCTCTGATTATGTAGAATACAGAGTTACAAGAACCAGACCTCTAGTCTCTTCTAGAAGTCTACAAGCAGCTTCTGAAAATGACAAGGTTGATAACATTCAGCCCTGATCAGTATCCAGCAACATAAAAATGGACACAAAATACAGGTTGAAAGGTCATTGATGTTAAAACGTGCGTGGTCCTAAATTAAAAGGTAGCATATGCCCCAGAATGAATAAATAGGTGCTTTTTGGTATTATCAATCACCTGCACAATGTCAATAGGTCTTGAGACTCTATTACCTGACCATATATGTTGACATTAACTGTCACTGCAGGTAGTGGGAAAGAAAATTAATTCCATAAGTCCCATCAATCACTACCAGGTCAGAGGTCTGATAAGAGCCATGGGCATTTAAAGTAACTGAGCAGCTTTACTCAAATTTTTGCTTGTTTGCAAAAACATTTGTGACATACTTGATAGAAAATCTGCAACAACAAAAATGTATTCAAGACAGAAATGGAGAAAGCTCTCTGCTAACACACAAAGAAGGAGGGGAGGTGGAAGCATGCTATTAAAGAGGAAGCACCAGGTCAGAAATATTTATCAGAAATAGTATCAACTTCTTTGTGGAAATTACTGAAAAGATTTGCATCTCCTTCTCTCTGATTATGTTCTGTGTTTTTTTCTAATTGGAGAAAGATGTAGTGCTTCTTATTTTTCAAATTGGATTCGTGCTTAGCTGAAGAAAAAGTAAACCAAAAATGTGCCTGCTGCTTTATATCCCACTGTTTTTCATTCCAAATTGCAAAAGCAATATTACTTTTTTAGAGGTGTATGCTAGCAATAGAAATCTTAATGCTTAATTTAAACAATTTCATTAAAGCAACCACACTGGACACTTGTTAGATGTTGGGATAGATATTATTTCTATAGCTAACTAACTTTATTGAGAAATGCCATTCTACCAGTGCACACTACACAGAGATTAATGCTTTACACACATTCTGTTGTTTTGTGTAAAAATTAACATTCATTATTTTAGCAGTGGGTGATGTTACATTAATGGGTAGAGTCTTCAGTATAAGGTCTTACTGGTTGTAAACTAGGAAAAAGAGACATAAATATTAAGCCATTATTTCTGAATGCACTGAAATACAGCTGTTATTTAGCAGCTTACAGGCATCGTTTTATTAAGAAAAATACCAACCTCTCCCCATTCCATACTTATACACTATAAACATCACGCCACCTTAAAATGGGAAACTACATTACTTACAGGTATTAGTTGGAAAAGTGCATTGAAATAGTAAAACTATATTGCAATAGTCTGAATAGCTGATAGTTCATGAAGCACCCCCATTTACTGAATTCGATGATACTAGTTTATAACAGTGTAAATTCTTCTGTTTCACAATTATTACAGCTAAGTGCTTGTCTCAGAGGCAGTGGCAGAATGCTGAATCAATTAGCCTGCCTTCCTCCTTCATTTGCTCTTCCAGGGGGAATATCATCCTACAAATTGTAGAATTTGATAGGGAAATCACTGGTGTAGCATCTTAAACTGGCATGATTTTAGCAGCATATTATCACACAGGGAAGAAGGGCAAGAGTACATAGCTGGGTAAAGGAAATATTAGTACTTAGTTCAGCTCCTGAGTACATACATTAATTCACACACATTTATTTGCACTTGCATGGCAAGCCAGAAGGAACAACCATTTCTCCCCACAGCAAAGGCACATCCCACGATCTAGAGCTAGCAGCAATGTAACTGTGGTGAAGAGTCCAGATCTACAAAGGAGGAAAAGTTCTGCCATGTGGATTAACAAAAGTACTGGGCTGATGAATAAATGAATGGATGAAGAGAACGGTGCCAAACACACTGGTGCAATGCTGGTGGAACACAATGGACTAGCATAAAACACATAACTTCTGTTGGAACGGGGTGTGAAGGAGTCCTTGTAACCTATAGTAAAAAGCACTTAAAAGGAATTAACTAATCTGCACTTTAAAACTCTCAGGGACTGAGCAAGCTGAGAAATGTTAACCTGACCAATTATTTTTGCTGCTGACACTTTGCAGAAAATTGCAGCAGAAAAGCCTCAGAATTTTTTACAGAAGCAGAACAAGGTTTTACTTGTTGTCACTGCTAGTGACAGTATGTGCCCCCTCACATCTGCTGATTTGAGTGCGAACATTCCCACCAGTTTTGCTCCCATATACGGTCCAGTGCCAGCACAGTGCTGGCTGTCCTCACAGGCCTGCATCCCACCCTTTTCTCTTTGCCAGCTGCTGCCCTGCTACCACAGCTGCACTTGGGCCGATGCCATAGGGTCTCCTCTGGGGCCCACAGGACCCACAGGGATGGGATCTGAAGCTGATAAATTGTGCAGGTACAGGCAGGCAGGGCCATCATCTAGTTCCCTTTGTGCCAGAGTCCTCAAGCCATGCTGGGAGCAAATCAAGTACATTTTTTTAATTATTTATTTTACTTCAGCAATTGTACTTATGCAGCTTGTGGAGATTTGATTTTAAAAAGAACATTGTGTCTAATGACCTGGCTGAAGTAGGTTAGAAAGCCCACTGAAGACGAAGACTGCTCTTCAGCCCTGCTATTTGTTTTTGTTGTTTCTTATCTATTACACTTTAAACTGATCCAGTGCTTTCTGCAGGTGGAATTGACCATTTCAGGTGCTGCGTATTTTGGGCATCTAACAAATTGAAATTATTAGTACCATTAAAAGAAGACTTTAGTTTGCTATTTTCCCTCACAGATTTTGTTTAGAATTTGTAAAAAAGGAAAAATGCACAGTGAGTGTAATTAATGTAAAAACACACTGATATTCTTTCTTCTATATTGAGTTATCTTGATGCTTTTCATACAGGGATTGTAAAGTACAGGTAAGAGAAATTTCTTAGGAACTCTGCAGATGAAGGCATTGGGGAAGTGAATCAAAGGGCTATAATAAGCTTTTGTGTTCAGTTTGGCATGAAGCAACTGAATGACTTAAGGATGTTTTCACTCATAACTGCACTCTCATGAAGGCAGAACTGTAATATTTAGTAATGAAAAACTAGAGAACAGGATATAGAAAGAGTTTTCCTGCTTCTGAATAGGGGTATTATCCACTGTTATCACTCAATGTCTGGGAGAAGACCGGCTTCTGTTATAAGCACCTCCCATTGTAAAATAAAACCTGCTTTTTATTGTTACTAGTGTTTCCTTAGGGATGCTAGAAGAAGGTTTAGAGCATTTTTTCCAGAATTATTTGTAATATATCCATTAGGGAAAGTACTGAAAACTGGTCGACTTTTCTCTCACATGATTTTATTGATTTATTCTTCCTAGACCACCAGGAATTGAACATTACTTAATAATCTTTTATGGGTGCACATATGGAAGGTTTCATGAGGAATAGCTTTATAAAACTGTAATTATGATGTCAGACCTTGTAAAGCATTCAAAAGGCCTGAGTTGGAGTGGAAAAAAAAATCAGAAGCAGGGCTAAAATTTATCCCTGATGAATTTGTCAGATTGTATTTCCAGTACATTTAGAAATCATGGATATATACAATTAATTTTAACTGTTTTGAATGCACTAATCTGGAGATTTAGAATACACTTTTAATAATCTATTTTAGAACTTTTTGACACATGGAAGCAAATATGATAGACTATAGAGTATAGCGGTATGCCTAAATTTTTTTACCCACATAACTTATACATCTTAGGAAAATCTAATTTTCAAAATCACTAAGTGATATTTTGCAATATATATCATAAAATATTAAAGCACAACAACAATTAACAAAAATGAGTGTGCTTATCCCTACTGAATTCATAGAAACAGAATCACAGAATGGTTGAGGTTGGAAGGGGCCTCTGGAGGTCATACAGTCCAACCAAATAACAGGAAGATTTCCATTACCTTGCAAATAATGCAGAAATCTTTTCAAGACTAAATTCTGCTCTTGGGTACCTAAGCTAGTAAAAGGAAAACCTGTTTTAACTCTGAATCTCCTTGATTTCATTGATTTGGGAATAATAAAGCTTCCACATGTTTTGGCCTCATTTCTGAGAAGTTCTTAGTGAAAATCTAAGTAAGTAAAGGGTGGTTTCAAGGAGGAGGGAGCCAGACTCTTTTCAGTGGTTGCCAGTGAGAGGACGAGGGGTAACGGGCATAAGTTGGAACATAG
>JAOTQQ010000001.1:95379235-95443795 GCA_026546715.1 Gallinago undulata | reverse complement strand
CACTTGGCTTGGTTAAACTTCATGCGATTTGCACAAGCCCACCTCTCAAGCCTGTCCAGGTCCCTCTGGATGGCATCCCTTCCCTCCAGCGTGTCGACCACACCTGCCTGTGACAAATAGGTATCACAGAGAGGAGAGTTACAATAACGTCATATACGCTTATCCCAGATAGGTCACAGTAAAGACAGTGCAATATCATTTCCTGTTCTCAGAAAAATACTGCACAGTCAGGGTAACAACAGCTGGGAAACTGTCCTCAGTGATTCACTGTCAACCTGAAAAGCCACAAATAGTATGGTCCAGGGTTTTTGCTGCTCTTCAGTTTTCTCTTTAATGACTGTGACCCTGGAACTAAGAGTGTGTTTCTAAATCTGAGAGACAGCAAAATGGAAGGAGCTTGTGGAGATTAGGTTCAGAAGGCAAAATGACTTGGTATGCTAGGGAAATGTTTGAGAAAACACAGAACATAATTCTGGAAGACAAAGGAAGTCAATGGAGATGACAGTGTACAACCACGCTAGTACAACCTGGGGGAAAGACTGCATTTCACAGATTACCCAATCTATGGGTAATATTAAATCAAAATAACACTCAACAATGGTTGCTATTGAAAACCACACACATTGAAAGATGAGTAACACAGTTTACATTATAGATGATTATTTCCTGTTTGCTAGTGGAAGGTAAGGCTCAGCACCCACTGTATCCACTCTTGAAAGCCATACTTCAAAAAAGATATTAATTGACTGGAAAGAGTCCACAGGAAAGCATTAAGGATGACCAAAGGTTTGGCAAACATATACCGTGAAGAAAGTCTTGACAGAACCTGGGTGATTTACTGAAGACAGTAAAGACATTATAATTGTCTACAAATGTAAAATATTGCTGCAAAGAGGAAAGGTACAAACTATTCCACCATGTACAGGAAAAGAGTTAATGGACTTAAGGTGCAGTAAAAAAAATATTTCAATTTAACACTAGGAAGGTTAAGTATGAGGATAGTTAAACACTCAATAGATTGCCCAGGGAGGCTGTGGAATCTTCACCAGGAGAGGTTTCTGAGAATAGGATAGGAAACCAACTATCCAGACTACTTTAAATATAATTAGTTCTGCCTTGAGGCAAGAAGATGGACAAGATGACCTCTCAGTGTCCTTCACAGCCCAATGCTGTATATTTTGTAAATTTCAAGAGATTGATTTAATGTTGAAAAATAGCAAAAAGTTTATTTAATTTGCCTTTTAAAAGGACACAACACTGCTTCAATGTTGAGCTTACTGTAATATTTAACAATTAGGTTGAAGCTTACCAAATAATGCTTCTGATATAATCTGACTTTTTGCTAGGATCTAGAATACAGCGAAACCTCTCTTAGCTATCATTATCAATTATTTTCAAACTCAGCATGTCTTGGTATTATTTTCAGTAAGACCACCTTATTTCTCCACAAAGATTTAGCAACAACAGAGTTCCAGCAGGACTCTACCAATAGTCAGTCACATGTACATTTACTAGTGTGTTATTGTCTCTATAAAGAATAACAAACGAATGCACAGTTAACAAAATAAATCAACCAAACACAGCTTGTGAATCAGGATTATTGATTGTTTTATATACACACTTTAACATCCTCCCTCCTTTAACTGTCAATTGCAATTGCAATTGTCATTTATAATTGTTCTCCTCATTGCTTATATAGTTTTCCTACACAGGCAACAGATCAGCCATGTTGTTGCAGCAAACCTGTCAGAGTAGTGTAATCTTGTCTCTCCCTGTTATTCATTAAATCTTCTGGTTAGAGCTGTTAAAAAAACCCCACCAGTCCTTCAGATAGATCCTACACACTATAGCTATCTTGCTCTTTAACTGATTGTACCATGCTCTTGTCTAGTTTCATGGTAGAGGAACAAATTGCATACTTTATTCAGATGATATATGGAAATGCAATCACTTGCAGGTAATAATGATGTTAATCATACAAATTGATGGCCATGCTTTTCCTTCAAAAGAAAAAAAAATCTGGTCATTTGTTATCTACTGGACTTCATGTGGTGGTTGGTAGGAACGACCCCTATTTTTCTACTAGACCCACATCTCACATCCAAGTGCCTAAATATCTTTGAAAGTCAGGTCCTACATGCCTGAATACAGACATCTGAAGGCAAAGGATCCTGAAGAAAGTGAAATCCTGTTTCTCAGACGTAACCTATAAAAGCAGAATTATAGTAATTCAGGTAAGTTAGATACTGTAGCATGGTCAGATCAAGCTGCTGCCAACAAGATGCTAGCTGTTTGACAATATGTTTTTTCTTCATTGCTTATTGCCCTGTGAAAGATATTACAGCAGAATTAACAGTTATAATGTATCGCTTCCTAACCGCAGAACAGAAAAGTGACACAGAAATGTGACTGATTTGAACTGCAGGAAATCATAATGGCCCTTTGATTTTTGCAAAAAAATTCTCAGAATGTAATGAATGAAAGAAAAAGTTAATTTTTCCAGAGGTTTAAAAGTTATTTTTTTTAAAGTATTGTCACTCAGGAGAATTAAGTATCATGTATTCTTAATTTTTGCCAGCAACCTTCAACAAATGGAATGCATGGCAGTTTGTGTGTTATTAGAAATATCCACACACATGGGTGCATGTGTAAAAATAACAGTACTATCAACACTAATTACGTTCTTCAAATATCAGTTCATGAAAGACAACCTATTTTGCAAGAAGGCTACAGATGCTTAGTTTTGACTGTGTTACAGCAGTCATGGTCACAGTTCTAACTTTCAAGTCTTTATTTTGGATGATATTTCAATAAATTGATGAGTAAATTTGGCTAAAAGTGTGGGCGGTATTTGTGGTTTTTGTGTTAATTTACTGGCCACAGCAACACTGAATTCATAACAGAAGGAATGTTGTGATATTTATCTCTGAAACAGGATACAAAGGAAAATAAAGGCAGTGAGCCAAATTTAAATTTACAGGTCCACTTACTGAACAATTTATAGATTAACTGAAATTCTGCTTTTTTTGGTATCATGTGCACAGCTACAATATGCTTCATCAGATAAATTCAGCTTTATGCCTAATGCCATGAAAAGCTCAATGGCTAATATAACATACATATAGTGTCACCACCACTCTGTGTCACAGTGGTTTGTCTATAAGCAGAATGGAAGATGTTCAGGGATGAAGAATGTCTTCATACTCTGCTGTGTACCTGTGTCGCGCAAGGCAGGTGTAAGTGCCTGCCAGTGCAAGGGGTGGGTTCGAGGGCTGTGTCTGAAGCCATTTTGGCCTGCAACAAGCACGTCTGGTGCCTGGAGGTGCCAGTGATGTCTTCAGTGATGTACTGAGATTACTGACAAGAAGTAAACATCAAGATTTGAAATTGGTGACACTCTAGGTTATAAACAATGCTAACATGGAATCTATTAACGTGGTATGGTTTCTGCTGGCCCTAAAGATTTTACTTTTCAGAATTCAGTAATACATACTGTAATACAAGTCACTTTTTTTTGGGTCTATAAACATAATCACATTTTGTAAGCTATCATGGCATAGCCTACTTTGAATTGTCACAACTCAACTCTTAAAAGGTCAACATTTAAACTTTGCACAATCACATCTGTTGGGAGTACAATTTCACCATCCATGACCAAGGTAAGAATGTTACAAACACTGCCACAAAATCTCCTCAATCTTTTTGCATAACAGCCAAGTATACAACGCTTTGTATAAAAAACACATGTACTGCAAAACATCTTCCATCTTCCAAAATGAATTTTGAACTCCATTTAACAGTCTCAAACTATTAACATGTTAGAAAAAAAGTTAACATTAGATTCATTACACTAAGGACTCAAAGGCCTAAAACACAATGTCTTGAATGAAAAGAAAATGTCATTGTTATTTCCTGCATTTTTGATAAATGAGAAATGGGTCAGACATGAAGAGCAACATACTGCAAATTGTAGTGAAAGAGGATCATGAGGCTGCTTTGTCTTCCTCATGGTACACCTCAGGATTCTTGCACTGAACAGGTTATATAAAATAATTTTAAAAGGAACTCGATTATTAAAGGTTTGAATTAAATCTGCCAGATGACTGGCTAAAGGTTTCAGAACCAGAATAGCATTCACAATTTTAAAGTCACTAAAGCAAACTAGTGTGGCGACAATAAGGGAGTTGATGGTGTAATTCCAATCCTAGACATGATGTTATGGGGATATCAGAACCAAAAATCTGGTGCTGTCTTCATTGAGTCTCCTTTTATAAAGGAATTAATTTAAAAATTGTTCTGGAGAATAACAATATATAGAATGTTGTTAAAGAAAATGAATGTCTTAAAAAGAATCCTCTTGTGAATGTGACAGGTGCAAATCCTCCAATAGTAAAAGTTCAGAAATGGAAGCAATTCCTTAGAAATTAATTTTTAAAATTGAAAGTTATTTGGGGTGAAGTCTGAGGGGGAGAGGAGCAAACTAAGTTTATGACTACAATAAAGCCCTTGCATACATTGATATTTGGTATTGACATGGTTTTACACAGTACTTACAAGGCCATGCTTTAGACTATTGTGTAAGATGCCATCAAGCTAAACTAGTTATAGATTCTGGTTTGGCTAGTGTAACACCAATGACTTCTTCCAGTGCAGAGACAGATAGCCAGAGACTATTTTTTCATGTGTCTTGTAGATACAGTTATGTTGGCAGGTATTTGCTGTAAACCTAGATTTAGTTAACTTTACAGATTTCTCATGGAAAGTCTGCAACACAGACTTCAACATGATGTAGCAGTGGAACACACATCTTAACTTCTATGTAGCCCAGATCTCATTGTTGGTTACATATGTTTGTGCTGGAGAAAGAAGTTTTATTTTTCTTATACCTATTTATGAAGTAGCAGCAGCTTGGACAACTCAGCTGAGCATGCCCTGGCACACACAAGAAGAGCTCCCCAAATTATCACAGTGCTAATATGACTTGAAAGGAAAACATGGATGTTTTTATAAAGTGCCTAAGCATCTCTCATCAATTTGCAAGGTGATAAGTAGCCTTTTGTAGCAAACCATGCAAGGAATTGTGTTGCTAAAACAAACCAAACGAGTAAAGTTTCCCTTGTGACTTCGGATATAAGTGAACTATCAGATCCAGATTCTGTGCAAATGTGTATTTGCCTTGGCCAGGCAAATTGCCCTTCAAATGAACTCTCTGCTA
This sequence comes from Gallinago undulata, assembly GCA_026546715.1. Lineage (NCBI taxonomy): Eukaryota > Metazoa > Chordata > Aves > Charadriiformes > Scolopacidae > Gallinago > Gallinago undulata. The sequence continues at coordinate 95,438,580 of JAOTQQ010000001.1, read as the reverse complement.
ACAGAAACCTTGTGCTACAGCCACTGTTCTGCCTACTGCTCTCTGTGATTAGGAATCGAAGTTAGGACAAATGAGAAATGAAGCAAGAAGAAAAGGGGATTAAAACTCTGCTTCAGCAGAGGCTTCTGAGCAGGCTTAGTTTAGCCTTTTTTTCATCCTGTACAGTACACATTCATAGCAATTTTGAAAACAGTCTCATTTAAAAGTTAACATCTGCTTAGCTGGTAGCACCAGATAAAAGCTCTCATTTGTAATGAACAGACAAATTTGTTATTGCCCCAGTCAATAGCTATTGACTTGGTAGAGCACTTCTGCTTATTACAATCAAATCCTTTTTCTTTTTTTGTTCAATAGTCAATGATACTGTAATGGAAGGTACTGCTTACAAACGGATGCAATATATATCAGCAGCTGCTAGAAGTTAATGACTGATGGTTACAAAGAGGAAAGCATGTGCTAAGAATAGCATTACATGCTTATTAATCAAATTCACTGCATCTGATGCGCCTTTATAGATTAGTGGAACTGTAATGTACATCAGATAAATAGTTTCTGCTGTTATTAATCCAAGTTTTAACACAAAGCACCTTTTAATCATGTTATTACATAAACAATTTGTCTAGGACAAGGTTCTGTCTCACTTTTACAGCACACCTTTTAGTTATAGGAAATTTCTGTTCATTGTTGGGGCTTGTGCAAGTCTAGATTTAGGATTTAGTGAAATGCAAAGTAACTATTCTTCTCCCAGCTGAAGCCATGTTATTCTCTAAATACCACAGATGGGGCAGTAGCCTAAAGATAAACTGCCAAAAGAGAAGCATAGCAGAGTGCATGTGTCCATTCCTCAGCCTGCCTCCTAGCTTCTTCCCTGCAGCAGAGCAGTACTGCACAACTTTGTCCTTTACTATTTCTATAACTTGCACTTTGCATGCCTTAGGGTGAAATTTGAACTCACTTTTTTTTTTCCATTCTATAATTATTGCTGTATAATTGTTTTATTCTTTTTTAAACCTGCCTGATCCAAAAATATTTTATTTCAAATGTTTTCTACTTATTTTATATCTTGGAGAGATGCATATTTTGATAGGACAGTGTGACTATAACAGTAACACCTACTATTTTTATATTACCTCTGAGCAAACATTCCAAACCCAATAATAAAGTGTGTTGACTCCTTAGAGAAAAGCAAACCAGCTAACGATGACTTCTTGACTTAAGGTTGTCTATTATCACTTCTCCTGTAGAAGAGGAACAAATACTCTAATGTTGGAGCACTGATTTATCTGTTTGTTTCTGTTTTCTTAATGCAATCTTCATTTCTCTCCAGATTGATGATGAGACATTACAGAAAGAAAATTTATAAATGTGGCAAAGATTAAACAATCATGCCATTGCCAAGTACATTATGCTGTACTCTGCATGCACCATCTAATTGGATTTAAACAATGTTCATAAATCACAGCCTTTAGCCTTTTTCAGAAATGAGACATACACTATTAGATCCACCACATGGATCCTAGTCATACCTGTGATACTGGTTAATAAACTGCCCATGTTGGTGAAGACCAGTAGAATTTAATTGCTGCTATACTGCTCATTATGAAGCAAGGAGCTAAATTCAATTAAGTTCTTACATATTTACATCTCTTGACGGAGATCTCCAATGCTGCTCATCCAGTATTAACTTGTGTTCTTGTTTGTTGTCAGCAGAACAGTTACTGATGGGAGAGCAATGGAGGAGACTAAGCCATTTCTTTCCAGAAGTTTGCAACGTAAGGGATTCTGTTAGTCAAGTAACCAATCATTCCCTAATAATAATTAATTTATACTTGCAATATTGTACAGAAAAAGAAGAAAAAAAGATCCTTTTCATCTTAGTTTAGAACCACAGAAAGACAGATTTGAACAAGGTCATCCTATAAACCTACTGAAATTCCATTCCAATGACATGACTTCAGGAGCTGTAATTTCCTCTTTGTTCTAGTGCATTGTGATTTCCAAACACAGTTTTTGATATTGTAGCAAGGTGAAAACAGGAAATATTCATAACATATTTAGTGTATTTACTGTGACAGTAAAAAGACATCATTGTTTTATACACACAACACTCGATGTTTAGAAATATATAAGTACTGCAAATCAGCAAACATTGCTTAGTCGAGGCCATGATTAATTTTGAGGAGAGTATACCTTATGAGTTTTTTAATTCATTACTGCAAATATTGGCCTTAAAGAAATGACATCCATGTTCTTAAGACTTCTACTTAATACTTAAATGATAACTCAATATTTCAGCATTTCAGAAACACAAATAATCCTGCTAAAAATGTTAGAATTCAGAAGCAGAAGCTATCTCTTGCCAGCTGCAAAAGGCATCAGGAGTAAGACATTTCATAGATTATTCTGGAATTTTTGTGAATTATTTGCAAGCATACAGTAAGCTTGAAAAGAGTTTACATTTTATTTCTTTAAGATAGGAAATTGATCTCTTCTGGTACCAAAACCAGTAAAACACAACCAAATAAAGAGTGAGTGCTTGTGGGAAAAGAAGACTGTAGCTGCTGCCTGACATGATGATTTGATTTCATTGTCAACTCAGTTTCATTTATGGTTTTCTGTACTGTATTCCACTTGCCTATAATTAAACCCTACAGTGCTATTTCATAAGAATCCATAAAGGCTTTATTTGAACGAGGAGGATTTTTATTAAAAAATAGAATATTTCTGATTGAAACAGATAGGCTATGAATTTTATATTATGGTCCAAAACTCTGCACTTTCTGCTGCATTTTATGATTTAGGTAATTTCTAAGAATTGCAATCCATACCGAATGTGGAAGTAATGTTAAATTCTGATACTAAATGACATAGAATGGGAAAACCAACAAAAGGCTATTAATAGTAACTTACTTTTTGTCACAACTCCTTCAAGGCGAATTATATTTGGGTGATCAAATTGTCCCATGATACTAGCCTCTCTCAGGAAATCTCTTCTCTGCCTGTCCACATAGCCACCTTTGAGAGTTTTAATTGCAACAGGTATCTCCCTTTTTCCTGGTGTCTTCAGTCGTCCACTGCATACTTCTCCAAACTCACCTAAGGTAGATAAAATATTTGTTAGATCATTCACAGTGCCTGAAAAAGTACAGTCCAGTTTATATTACTGAACTTAAACAACTTAACTTTCAAAATCACCACCAATAGCTTTCATAAAAGCTGTCTTTTTTTTAATAATTCAGAGTTATTCGTAGTTATCAGTGAAACAAGAACACAAAATATTCAAGAAACTCACACATCTTGTAGAAGTGGATGGAGAAATAACAGATGCAAATTTCAAGTTCCTGAGTTTCATAACATCCCAGAAAGGCAAAATATTCAGCATTACTTCACAACAAATAATCACCATTCCTTTGTGCCATACCATGAGGTTGTAGGGACTTAAACTTTCACCAAAACAGCCAAACCATCTGTCCTCCACAATGTGATTCATCTTGATGTACTGACACTTTGAGACTGAACTTCGATATCAATAGGTTTGTGATATAACAGAGCATGCTATGAGGAAGGAATGTAATGACACCTAGATTTTAATTCTAATGATGAGAGAATATCTATCTAAAATATCTATAGGGGTGTCATGCACTAAGACCTACACGAAAAGAAATGCTATGAGAATACTGGAATACCTGACTATCCTCTAATTGTAGAAAGCATTAAAAATGTACTTAATGCTATTATATCTCAGAAAAGCATTTGCACATGATTTATTTAAATGGACTTACATACCTACTTGAAATTAATTACATATTTCACTGTTTAGACAGACAAAGGCCAACAGTTTCAGCAAATCAGGGCTGAGCTGTGTAACGAGAGGAATCTCAAAGCTTGCTTCACCTGATATGTTCTCCTGGATGTAAGGGCCTTTGAAGAACGCATGTCTCCTTGCATTCCCTTTACACATTTACTAATTAAGTTTGTATGGAAATCACAAATTTCTTTTGATCTTGAAGCCACTCAAAAGTTATTTAAAGCCCTACCGATTATACTCTAGATGCCTGCAGGTCAGTTTTCAATGGGTCATAATTCAATAAATGAAAAACAATGTTCACAAAAGTATTTCAAAGCTCTTCTCAGTTCAGGGTACTTCCATAGCAAAACTAAGTTCTCTGGTTATTTTGGAATTAGAACTGTTGAAAAAAAACAGCTATATATTTAAGTGGAGGAAATAATTTGTTCCTCCCTTCATTGAGTGCTGTCTGAATTAGTTTTCTTTAAACTTTGAGGACAGAACAAAAGAAAACAAAATAAGAGAACTCTATCCGTAACATTATGTCTTCAGATAAGAAGTGAATTTAGAAGAGTGAGGCCTTAAAGACAGAAGCTTCACTTCAGAATGGATATTGTCATACAGCTTTTATTTTATTAGGTTCTGTTGCTTCCACTAAAATAAATTTTATTAGCCAATAAGATCCAGGAAGGGTGGAGGGATTAAAAAACCAATTTTGTTACTTGTCTTTCACTTCAAAACAGAGACATCAACAAGTGCAAGAGTAAAATGAACAGATGCCGAACATAACCTCTGAATAAATTAGCAGCTTCTGAAACAGCTAAGAAAAGTGAAGTGTCCTAGGTCTTCTTTTGACCAAAAAAACCCCAATTTGTTTTATTTCTACCTAATTAAAAAAAATAAATCAAAGCATGTGCTGTCATCAGACTAATGTTCTGGGAATCTTTTGACAAAAGAGGAAGTTGGGTAGGGATTTTCCTGTATGATTTTGCCTCTTTGGCTCTTAGAAGGCTCTCCTTAAAAGTCTGTTTGCCCAACTACTGCCACTGAAAAAGTAGTAGCTAATTTGGATTTATAAAGTCATAACATAAAACGAAGTCATGAAACGTGAATGTTTTGAAGGAGACATGGCACATCAATCTTACGTTCTGTGATACATCTAGCAGTGCCAGAACACATCTCTAAAGCCATGACCTTGTTGCATCTTACTGGCTCTTCAAACTTAAAAGCTTAAAATTAGAAAAATTTCCAATTTCTTTCTCTTGGTGAAACAGTGAAAAGCAAAAATACTCTTTAAAAATCCAGATTTTTAAAGAGATTTCATTATCAAAAAACCTGCAAAACTGCAAAATCTCATTTTTCAGAATAATTTGGAAAGCATAGGTTGTAGAATAAGTCATTTCACTATTATAAGATTATACGAGAGTACTACAACTTCAGAATTTCAGAAATAATGGCTTTCATACCTCAGGGACTGTAAAGGACTGTTCATCAAGTGTTTTGAAATGAATTAAACTGGAAGAGGCAAGTGAAAGACTTACAATCCCAAGATTTATTATCTGTACAACAGCCAAAGCAGAGGAAGTAATATCATGTCTTCTCCCTGAACTGTTTCTTTTCCCTTTTTTGGACGCATGATTTGTAGAAGTAGAAAGAATTTCCACTCCCCTTGGATATGGGGATTGATAAACTGGTGAACATGAAAACTAACAGCAATTTTTTGGTGACATGATATCAAACAGACAGTAAGTGATCATCTGGTCCCAGAAAGGATACTTACTACATTTATAAACCTAAGGTATGTGTAATAACTTCTAGCTCTGGTTTAGACTAGGTGGAGATCAATGATATTATTTAAAGCATTGAACTATTTACACTGAGAAAGAGTTTGACAGTATTTCATGCCAGAGTACTTTTTCTGCACTTTTGTTCAGATAAAGAATTTTGAATGTTTTTAAAGTCAAAGGGGAATGTATTCAACAAAAAGGATTTTTAAAATCTAAGAATCTGTCTCATTGCTCAAGTTTAAAGAAACAAGACAAATGTTGACCCTGCAGCAGTAAAGGTTCATAACTGCATGTGTAATAAGTAGAAGTTAAGAGCCAGATGTCAATGAAGTCAACATCTTTCCTTGCTCCAGGGAAGAAGATGTTGATAACTAGAGAAAAATGTAGAGTTCACTGTCTGTTCAGTTTTAATAAAGTGTAAATAATCCCTGGTTTAATGATATAAACCCCACTCCTCTTCCTGTATGTTATAAAAGAAGAAGCTAATTGAACAGTCTAGAAACTTATCCTGTGCAAACCAGGCATCCCATTTATCATTCGGTTATAACATATGCGTTATTTAAAAAGAAACAGGAACAGTCAGACTGAAAAGTCTGATATGGAGTCTGGTATCACTACATGGGATCAAAACAAACATCTTGCAACACAGACAGTTGCTGCTGATATATCTGAAAGGTCACAGCACCAAATACAGCTCACCTCATTTTCCCCAGTTTTAGTCATTATACCTGTGGGAGAACTGGAAGAAGATTTAGCTTACAAAAAGATAATAGTGTACTTTCTGTGAAAAACTGAAGAATTGGCTTCTTCCTTGAGTTTCAACATTTTAACAAAGAAAGTAAGAGGATAATTGTAACTTTTAAGTCAGAATTGACAAAGTACCTCTGGGAATTCCTTCCATGAAGAGGTGGGAAGCCTTAAACCAAAGAGCAAGAAGTGATGGGGCAGAAAAAAGTGCCATGGACAGGACAGAGTCAAACAATATGATAACAATGTCAGTTGGTGCAGCAAGCTCAATATTAAGAGAGGCTGAAAGGGACCATCTGAAGAAAACCTACAGCAATGAATAGATGGCAAGTTGTGGGAACCAGCAAAAAGGCACCCATTGATCTTTGTCACGAACCAGTGGGAGACGTCATGGATTATTTAATACTAGTGATAAAAAAAACCCCAAACTTGGTCAAGACTTACAATAGTAAAACATTTCATAAGCAGTGAATAAAATAAGTGGGAATGGACTAATCAATTTCACCATTTAAACAGTAGCTTGCTAGAATGTGAATTTCATTAATCCCTGTTTGTTTGGTTGCTGTTACCAGGAGAAACATAAGCCTACACTTAACATAAATTCCATTGTATGTAAGTACTGTAATCTGCTTGCTATTATGAATATTTGATCAAACGGCAACTCCCTTTTGGTTCTAAACAATTTCCCCTAATGCCTTTACACTCCAGTTTGAACCAAGATATCAGCAAAAGTTATTTGAAGATTAAAAAAAGAGACCATTAACAGTTATTAATCTGGATAATCTTTTATTCAATCAAAACATCTACAAAACAGTATTTTTCTTCTCAGATGAATCAGATGTAATGTAGAAGATGATGGGAAGCCACTCAGGGAAAGTAACCTGATTACATATCCATCTTGAATCTGGATTTATATACAGATATTGTTACTTTAATGCAGATCTCTTTTGTCTACACATGGAGTAAAGCATGAATAATTTAGAAAGGACTTTACAAAGTCTTTGTAATTTACCTGCTCTATTTTCACTAAAGCACCAGAAGGAAGGATAGTAATTCAGAGAGTTTGAAGATATGCTGGAACACCAAAACCATGCCAGAGGGGAAGACTGGGAGAACTGAGATCAAAGTTTCAATTAACTAGCTCCATAGAATATAGTGGTTGATTTCAGTAAATGTCCACTAGAAGGACTTGAAAAAAGATTTTGACAGGAGATTGCACTAATTATTTTTTTCTCAAAGTAATCTTGCAAGCTCATCATCCTTTCTTAATTTGTTGCTGCTTAGCATTTGCTATTATTATCCACTTAATTAAATGAACTTGCAAAAGGAATGTTTATTAAATCTACAACTGAATGTATAGACATATAGACTACTTCTGATTTGATGGTAACATCATCAGATAGCTGCAATAGATTACTCAGCACCAAATAATATAATGTACATTTCCAACTCACATCACCCAAGATTATAATTATTAAATACTTCACAGAGTTGGGCAAGCTGAAAGAAGCTGGAAAAAAAACTTGTCTTGATTCTCAAAGCCATCTGCACTGCAACTACTGAACTGTCAAGAGCTTTTTTCCATTGAAAAAGCAAATTTGAAACTGCTTTCAGAAAAAGACCAGTTTCAAAAATTTCTTGGCCAAAAAGGCTAGGAAAAAAGTTTCAAATATTTGCAATGTTCCACTTTTCAAAATGAAAACTTTTATTTCCTGAATGGAAATATTTTTTGGTTTGAAAAATTAAAGTTACTTAAATTCAAAATGAAAATCATTGATCGAAATAAAATGCTCAAGCAAAACAAATTTAAGAAATGCATCTAATAATTCACTTCTTAAAAGATTTTAATGTTTCATTTTGAAAAAGATTTTAATTTTTTGTTTCACTTAGGTGAAAATTATTAACAACTTTTAAAAGTAATTCTCCTACGATAGAAAATTAATTTTATAACCACTTGCAAAGTTTAATACAGAACTAGACAGAAGGCACAAAGAAAGCTTTAGGACTGCTGTGAAATATAATGATATGTTATATCCCCTAGAAGCTACTGAAGAACTCTGTGAGAATTTGTCCTCTCCGTGCCTCAGGCATGGTATTTAACCTGTATCTTGCCTGCATGGAAATGGGTTTAAATCTCATAGCAACCAGTTTGCAAGTCCTGCTAGGCAAATATCTTTGAAAATGGCAGATTATCCAAGTGATTTTAGAAGATAAAAAATATAAAAATAAAATATGTCAAAGCAGGCAAAAATTCACTTCCATGCATACAACAAAAGGGAGAGAGAAGCTGAGTAAAGTATTTTCATAAACGAATCAAGTTAAGAATAAGTAGATGATTTTCATCCAAACTAAAATCAATAAGCTCAGTCCTCGTCTGTCGTATTCAACTCCTTTGAAATCAGCAGTTATGCCAGTGCTTAGCATAGTTCAATATGCTTTATAATCTTAGACATCAATATCTGTAGTATGTCTGAAGAAAAGGAGGACGTAAAAGAAATCAGATAGCATGTTTTCTGCAGAAGTCAGCCCTCTGGGAGCTCTCTTAAACTCATAATTCCAATAGCGCACAGTGCCAGCTACATATTATCTAGCGTAAGCGATTAGGTAAACTCCGAAGTACTCTAGCAATATGGAACTGCACTGTGAAACAGAATTTTCTCTCTTACTTTCAGGTCAATACTTTCTCTCCCTTGTTTGTTAACAGATGAGGTTTTATTTCTGTTATATTATTTGCATAACATTTTCGAGCACATAAAGCACATTTTAGCCATTGCTATCAGTGTAGTAATGTATCATTAAATAAGGAATCTCAACTGAAAAATAACTCTCCTCTCTTGAGTGACTAAGACATATGAAACAAAGATAAAAAAGAAGAATCACAGTGCATTGTGTCTTCTGATAGTAAGTTTCTTGACAATACTTGCTAGCATGAGTTCTTTGGAGGGCTCACTATGGGCAAATTAAAATATTTTTTTTCCTATTGACTCCCTTCCACAAGATGTAACTGATTTTTGCAGTCTGTTGTACTGTACATTATTTTATTTTGTTCTTGATGGCATTAAGGTTAGAGAAGGTAAATAAGGCATGTACTTAGTAAGTAATAAAACAGTATTGCTAAAGAAAGCCCAGAATGGATAGCTCAAAGATAGGCATTGGAGAACGGAACATACTAATTGTTACTGAAATAAAATTACAGTGAAGTGAATCCAAAACATCTCTGTAGTTATATCATAAGTACCTTGAAGACAGTCATTTACAAAATTCAGCCACTCTTAATATATTAAGGACCAAGAGAAATATCGACATTGTGTAAACTGAAGACAGGCATAGTTTTAGCGTATTTCACAGGAGGAAATGAAATTTCAGAGCTGGAATTAGAGATCAGGATTCTCGTCCTACATTCATCAAAATATCTGACAGATTCTCGTGTCCCACCTTCCCTTTCTGTTGGGGCTAAGTCACCTTTTATGATGTCTACACCTTCTCATCGGAGATTCCTATTTCACCTCTCTGCCAATGATGCTTTTCCATACCACTACAGGAATGCCTGTCCCAAGCCAGCCTCTCCTTTTTTACCTTGTACTCCTATTTTCTATTTGAGAACAACTTTTGCTACATTTTGATCTTATATCTCCCCCTTGAAAGAGATTCTGATCTTATCTCTCCCCAGAAAGAAATTCTGACCTAATCTTCCCCTCAGTGACAAGACAATATGTGACACTATGGCAAATGCTGAGTGACACAGTGTTTTGAGTACATTTGGAACAAATCAAAAACCAAACAAAACAACCCCAAAACCCAACCTTACCCAAAAAATTGATAAATCCTTAAAAAAGGTTTCGGACAAACCAATCTGCCTGTCAAGAACTCCTTACTTGAATATAACCATATTTGGAATATTAGCAAAATACCATACCTCATGTACACCAAAACTGAGAACAAACTGATGCTATCAGAGAAATATGCCCATGGTTTGTACTATACTTGACCACTTGCATTATCATGGTGACTTGAGAAAAGCAGCCTATCCATGTTTAAACATTTTTTAAAGTGAGTGTACTTTTACCTGCCCCAATAACTCTCTCAATACGAATTCTTGAAGGATCTATCTCCTTTGCAAACTCATGGACAGCAAGAGATGGGTCTTCATACGTGTCTGGATCAATATATGTTTTGACTCCTGGGAAACGTACTGCAGAAAAGAGAGAATACTAGAGTCAAGCATTCTTTGACATTAATGCATTGTAACAGTAAGGTTTTCTCTTTTTTTTTTTTGTTTTGTTTGTTTTTGTTGTTTGTTTAATAGACAATTGAAAGAATTAGAAATGATATATTAAATCTTCCATACTTAAAGTTCCACAACCCAATGGTAGAGGATAATGAACCAAAATTACTAATGTTTGCTACTGATTTCACAGAAACCAACTGTAGAATGCACGAGTTGTCTGTCCCCATTTGCTGGCAGTCACAGGGCCTTCAAAAATTGACTGACCACGGACTGTAAGCATTTCCTCTTATCCTTCAAGTGGCTTTTTTATGTGAGGCTTCTGAAACATTAAAGAGCTGGGAGCTAGAACTCCATAGACAGAAGAGAAGACTCTGCCATCCCAACACTAGCAAAAGCATTTGAAATAACTGGCCGAAACTGTGAGCAAGGTCCTGCCAGCCCTTGCTTGAATCTCCTGAGGTGTTCTGGGTGACCAAAAGCACAGGTATTTCTTCAGGATTGCTGCACTGTATTGTTACATCAAACATCCTTTCAGCTTGCAACGATAACTGATAAACAATGTTAGTATAAAGCATGGTGGGAACATGGCTATTAGGTTCTCTGAATGTTATTTATACCTCTTGTTATTGTCATGTCTGCCAGCTACACAGGTCCCAGAATTTACCCTGTCCCACAGGAAAAAAAGTCAAAGGGCTTCAGAAAACTGTGTTTGGTATTCAACTGACAAGATAGTGTCAAACTCGTCTGCTGTTATGTCTCTGTCTCAGAGGTCTCTGTCCTGAGGTGTTGCATTTCAGGCAGGAAAATTAAAAGGACAATAAAGTTTTTGGAAACTTCTCTTTAGGAAAAAATAACTGTCCTAGCTAAGTTTTAATGAAAATGCTATTTTGGGTAAGATAAAAGACACTTTCTTTTTTTTATTGTAAGCATTTCCTTTCAAATGTTATTTGGTATTTCAATTTGAAGAGGCTCCTTGGAGCCTCACATCCTTAAGGAATGCTTCAAGTACAGCTGGTAAATCTGGAAAATACAGCAAGTCATGAGAGAAAATATGAGCTCTGAGCAGTCACTTGAAAGGATGTCTACAGAGACACCAAGTGAGGTCTCGAAGGTATGGGAGAAGCAGATCCTGAAGGCTAACAGTGATTAGTGCCAAAGCAGTTTATATTCCCCTTTGCTTCTCGCTCAATTTAGGCAATCTGTCCTTGACTATGAAAACAGTGCTTTCTAATTCATTCCATTCATTTATGGGTGGATGGCTGAACATGCCTTTTGCCAAACAGGTCCAATCATTCAGATCCTTTTCACTAAGGATAGGTCCTTGAGGATTGTGCTGCTTTGTTCTCTTCTGATCAGCTTGAACAACCAGAGAGCCAGGTGCAAGATGAGAACAAAAATATCGAAATCCATTTACAAGGCTTTGATAATTTCTGTCTGCTTCCTTGGAGATGGTCATGGTAATGGTGGGTTGGTGCCAGGTTTCTTTGGCAGGCTCCAGCAAGCCATCATTTTCTGGCATGGCTAATATATCTCATGTTCTTGAGTATAGTGTGTCCAAGAACTTATGTTATTTCTCTTGAAGTATCTGGATAGGAATTTCTTTAGGCTGCTGCCATGTGGTGATTAAGTTCTGGAAAACTTTCAATTCATTAACAGAAGTTGATGTAGATAATGTGTCAATTTATCAGGATAATAGCAGGGTACTGCAGCTGGGTCTCTTCTAAAAGAATTAAGTACACCTCAACCTTCTTCCTCTTGTCACTTAGTAGCTGAGTCTAAAGCAGCTCATTATCTGATGAGCCTAAATGCGTTTGGTGCTGAACACATGCTCAGGATACATCAATGTGGCTGAGCTTCATTAAGTAGTGTGCAACAGCCATTTGGACCACTGTTGATAGAGTACATACACCACACAGAAATGGGGAGGACACTAGACATCGTGGGATGTCATATTATCAGCAAGATCACCGACCCCTTTCTAACTTCCTTCAAAGAGTTTATTTCCTGAAATTTTCGTCTGACTCACACCAAGCTCCTAAGGGAGAGAGGATGGATGAACAAGAGTGGTTTTCTTCTGCACACAGCAGAAGCACATGATGCAAGCGTGGACATGACAAATCTGGGAACAGGAACAGGAACAGCTCACCAGTGCAAGTTTTGCAGCGGAGCTTTTTTTAAACAGCTTCAGCCAGTCTAGGAGAGGTCACCCCTATTCTGATCCCAGCAGAGACTGCACAGCCCCACATATTGTTTCAAGTTGAGATGTGGATACCAAATCTATAGGTAGTCAGCAATCAGATCAATATTGCTGCTAGCATGAAGGAGGTACTTCTAATAGACACACTGAGTGCTCAGTGTAAATGAGGGTGTATTGTTGGCAATACAGACTTAGGTCCTCGAGTAGATCACAGTAATTCCTCTTTATACATGGTTCTATGGAACACATAAATGAGTAGAGACCTGCCCCCTCAAGTCTGATGTTGCAAATGAATGAGAAGCCTCTGAGATGAAGCTTTGTGTCAACGTGAAATAGTCATCATTTAGCCTGTCCTGAAAGACACTGAGTGAGGCTTTTCTCAAATTCAGTCACAGTCTCAGAGGCATATATCAAACTCTCCAGCAGAAAGGTTTTCACCTTCTTTCCCTTCTGAACACGTTTGTAAACAAACAACAAACAAATCTTCCTAAGAAGTATCCTTTATGGGGAAATGTGCCCTTTTCCTTCTTCGAAAGAGCCACTTGGTTGCATATCATGATGTCACTTGAGAAAAGATTTTATTTCTGGTGACTTAGCTTCTGTCTTGATCATAGTATTTCCAGGGATGTTATCAAAAATGACAAAAAATAATAAAATTTAATACCTTTTGAATAAATAAAAACTTTTAATAGTTACTCTAACATAAAACGGTGGCACTAGTAATTTAAACTAAGTAGTTAAACTGCCAGGATTTTATCTCTCAGTGAGCAGGAACATGAGGGAAAGCAACTGATTCCACTTTTTATTTCTTGGGTGGCTGTAAGTGTAGATCCCAAGAGGCAAAGAGAACTGGATACAAATAAATCACACAGCCACCAAGAATGGAAGTTTGAGGCAGAAATTAATATGGTCCAGACCAGTTGAGAATTCAAAGAAATATACCTGAAAAACTAATAAATATTATTAACATAACAACAAAAAAACTTATTAACTAAAGTGAATTCAGTGAAATTGTTCAAGAGGACATACAAATAAAAATAAACACCCTTGATGATGCAAAAAACAAGGAACTATTCAAAAGGCCAGATTAAAACATCAAGGGCAACAGCTGTACAAAAAACAATGAACATTCTTAATTTAAAATATTATAGAGATATTATATAACACAGTGTTGAACTACTTACAATCTCCATTTTGCAAATGAGCCCTTCTTTTCTCTTCAGATTTCATTTTGGCCTTTATGTACCACTGGCATCTTTTAATAAAAACAAGTGAGGCTTTAATTAAAATACTTCACATGCATAAAATAGATTTACATTGTTTTATCTGCACTTCTATGAAAGCCAAAATCTTTGCATTTGGAGTATATGTTTAGTTACAAATCTAAAGAGAGAAAAGTACATGAAAAACTACAAATAGATTAGATACAAATGAAAATACATCAACGTTGAATGATTAGTATGAAAATGACTACTTAAGTTCAAGTTTGCTGCAATATTTTATTTACAAATTTAACTCCTCCAAATAATCCTGATACTTTAATAAATTTTTACATCCCTGCATTCTTGTTTGTATACACTGGTTTGTGCTAATTAAACCTTATCCTATTAACTCATATCCAGTGGGTCAAAAAAGCTCACATTTTCTTTATAAGACAATAGTTTCTATGATTTCACCATGTTTCATGAAAAAAGAAAATATTTCTTCACATCAGGACAATTTTTTTTTTCTGAGTAGCTCTTTGGAGTCTGAGTCAAGCACCGGCTTATTATTTCTTCTAAGATAGCAGCTATCATATGGGATAAACAACATGTAGCCTGCTATGTGATTTAGCATATGCCTGTATGGTTGTTATAAAATTGGCAAAAAACACAAAGCTGTGGAAGTTCATGAATAGCAAGCAAGCTTACATGACAATGCAAGGCTATGTTGGAGAAAAGTGCCACATGGCAAGCTTTCAGGGTCCCTGTACTGAAATCTCCCTCACCCTGAGCGCTGCATACCTGCAGGAATATTAATGCTGATTTACAGGGCAGCATAATAGATGCATCTCTTTCAGTCAAGAAAAAACAAAATATTTTATCTTGTTCTTCAAGCTCTTTCTCACTCACTGAACTTCCTAAGAAGCATGATTGTGAGCAAAATCTTTTGGAGTAAGGGCTATGTGAAGGGCTAAGGGCGGTTGGGGCACTGAGCCCAGTGGAGAACAGCAATGCGTGTGGACATGTGCTTTGGTGCACAGACATTTAGTTCCAAGACCAGCTTGAAAAAAATGACTGGCTTCTCTGTGTTCATTACCAGCATTACAAAATAAAATAAACTAAAATTATAGATAGCATATCCAGTAAATTACTAACAATGGAGATATGAGAAATATGTGAACATACCACCTCATTTCATTAGTTCATTTAAACTACTGGAACAGAGTAGGAATACCTACAAATTCATTCGTTGCTACAGGGGTGATGATGAGCACCTGAAGGGCAGAAACTTCTGAAGCTGTCATGGTTATGTGCTATTATAGAGTGAATGAGTACCAGTGGATTCTCATCTTCTGTGGAAATTTTTAGATTATACACCAGTTGCTATGACCACTAAGCATGCCAATGCCATTTTTAGGACCTGAAAAACTGGTCTGCAGGGTGCCGACTGCCAAGGACACTGAACACGAGCACTTGCACTTAAAGTGTCTGCCCAAGGGGACAGTCAAAGAAACAAGGGTTTGAACCTGTCCATTCCTCCTGAGTATGGATGTGGTCCCAAAGTTTGACTAGAGAAGCCAGTGAGTAATCACTAGCAGAGGAGTCTTCCAGCTCTGCATTCCCTGCTAGTGTTGGCTACAGAACAATTGGAGAGTAATAATTTCTGTAATGATAAGACAAAATCACACTGAGGTTTAGCATTGCATTCCTGGAATATAGCCAAGATCCCCGTCTCACTGTACATCCTGCATGAAGTCTTTGTCGCTTTCATTTTTCTATCTGCAATTGCCAGCCGTGCTTCCTGCTTGCTCTTAGTGGATAATCACCCAGCAAAGTGCAGAGGCAGGTGCTCATTTCACCCAGCCTCTCCACTGTGAATAGACTCATCAGCAGCCCTGTGACTTGACAGCTCATCAAATTGCTAATTCTAAACAGTGAAGCAGAGCACATCTGTAGGGTACCAATGCCATTTTTCAGGCAGAAATTTACCTCCAGTCCTAAAGTAAATTGAGTATTTATTCAAATTTTTCTTGCTCTGTCTTCTGTGGAATACACTCTTATCACTGCATTTAAGCAGCACTTCAAAATGAATTCATATCTTACATAATTGAAATGGTCCCATTGAGTAAGACGTTAGAGAGCTAAGAGAAGCTCTGATATCCTTAACGTTAGCAAACAGGAGGATTAAACACAGAAAGAAACCCATTTCCATATTTTTTTCATTTCTGAGTTTGAAATGTTTGAGTTATGTTTCAGAATTCCATGTAAGGATTCCACACAATAATTTTTTCTCAAAGTTTGTCTTTGTCTGAATAATTCCTCTCTCTTCTGAAAGACCCTATTGTTGTCAGTGTTTGTAGTAACTGTAGGAATATTTTCTTAGCTTCTAAGATTATCTAAGGTCACAATATATTCCAATGTTAACTGCTCCCATTAACTTCAAAGAATGTTAGACTTCACTGGTTTTATTATTTATCAGAGAGATCATTAATTCACATAATGGTAACTACCGTAGTGCCATATTTGGTTGGTGGGGTACTACAAATAAAACCTCCAGGCTACACTGATAGGACTTCGCTTTCTTTTCAAATTAGAGTTAATGCTATACCAACAAAATAGAAACTTAATTACAAATCTGAAAGTGCAGCACTGTGTCTTGGCTCAGACCCTTCTGTGATGACCATTATCACATTTAGAGGAATCAGTGTAACATCTTTTAGTGTAAACACAGGCTCTAAACCAGGACAGGAATACAGCAGAATCCTATCCCAATTCTGGATTTTTTCTGTCCCCAAGGCAGGTAGAGAACAAGTCAAATGAGGAGAGGCTGAGGGAACTGGGCATGTTTACTTTGGAGAAGAGGAGGCTGAGGGGAGACCTCATTGCCCCCTAAAACTACCTGAAAGGAGGTTGTAGAGAGGTGGGGGTTGGACTCTTCTCCCAAGGGAATAATGACAGGACCAGAGGAAATGGTCTGAAGTTGTGGCAGGGGAGCTTTAATTTAAATATTAGGAAAAGTCACTTTACTGAGAGGGTGTTCAGGCACTGGAACAGCCTGCCCAGGAAGGTGGTGGAATCACCAACCCCGGAGGTATTTAAAAAATGCGTAGAGGTGGCATTTCAGGGCATGCTCTAGTGCCTGAGATTGTTGGGTTGGGTGTTTTGTTTTGTGGTGGTTTTTTGTTTGCTTGTTTGGTTGGTTTTTGGCTTTTTTGTGCGTGTGTGTATGATTGGACTTGATGATCTCAAAGATCCCTTCCAACATGAATAGTCTGTGATTCTATGGAGGCTCTTCCACCAGGTGTTTTATGTGTCTAAAGGAGGAAAGGGGAAAAAGGTAGAGAGCCCACAACCTCCCCTGCAGAACTTACTGCAGGAGCTACGAGCCTGACTCCTCTGCTTGAAGGCCCACACCTCTACAAAATATTAGTCTGCTTTTAGGCCTTCATGATCCATGGGAGCACTGCTGTGCCACTGATGTCTCACAGAGGAGACAGGGACATAATGTCTTTAATACTTTTAAAGTCTGTTTTGCTTCCTGGTAGAAGCAGGTGAAGTCCTGAAATCACACAGGAAACACCTGGAACTCAGTGAAAAAGGAAACAAGGAACCACAGAAGCAGATACACCTGTGGGAATCTGAGCTCAAGCAAGGACTGATGTTCCAACCTCTTTGTGTGTTTTTAGCAAGTCCAATTAGAATTTGTAAGTTCCCTTAAAACCTTCAGTGTCTAATTGAGCATGGCATCTGGCCACTCAAATCAACATGCTTTCTCATCCAATTTGCATAATCTCATTATTTGATCCTGATCAACTCATGATCTGAAGGAAGGTGGACAATCAGCATTGTACTAAAAGAATTGTAAGTATAAGAATCAGCGTAGTTATGAAAAAAAATCATTGTCCAGACTAGTGAATTCCCCTGTCAGTGCAACAGTATGGCTATAAAGTAGATTTAATTTGGATATCTTCACTCCAATTAAAAAAAAAACACACACACCCCCCAAAAAAACCACCAAAAAAACAACCCAAAAAGCAATAAAACAGGACCTTCAGGAATCTATTTTCTGCTCACCAGTGATAATACAGGCAGCAGAATTATTCTACTGTTTTGGAGTAAAGTTTTCCTTAGTTTAATTTCATTGCATAATTCCTATATATTTTCCTAATAGATGCAGAAATTTCATATAAAATATATAAATGAGTATAATTTTTCCTACAAATTTAAAATAGTAAAAGTAATAAAAAATTGTCCACTCAAGTGCCTTCAGCAAGCTACATTGCCAACCCCAAGATATCAAAAAGTCTAAGGTTATACCCTCCAAAGCTTTGCAATTGACAGTTATGAGATTTTGGAAAAAATACTGTGTTTTTTTGTTTTTTTGTCTTCTAATGTCAGAGCCTTGATGGTGCAGGTACATTGTATTTTTAAATTGTCACCATGCAGGCAAGAGGTCTAGAAACTTTTAAAACAGCCAAGTTATTTCCTGATTTCACATAATTTCTTAGCTCCCCAAACTGGGTTTTTACAAAAGCCAACTCTCCCAACAGAAGTGTGAGTATGAGCATTGCTGAACAAAGACGACATTTACCCCGCTATGCCTAACTCTTAGCACTGCAAAGTGGTGAATGATTTAACTATTATTCTTAAATTTTTGTTTTGGGTGACTCTGACCCTGAGTAAATAAGAACACTGTAGTGTTAATTACCTTCCAGTGATCAGGAAGAACAAAGTGAGGATGACCAGGAGAGTGAATCCACCAACAGCAGCGGTGGCAATTACCAGAATCTGTCCTTGCTCTGCAGCCATATCAGAAGCTGAAAGAGAAGCACAAAGAAAAGAGGTTAAAACTCCATCACACAGGGTTCTTGCTGAATGGGTGATAACATTTCACTGGTCAAACGTTGCTGTTACTCCGTAATAGTTTCCTTGGTGCTTAGCAAGGACATCAGATGCAAATGCACCTGTGAAGTGAAAAAACATAATCTATGTCTCAACTATGAGAAGGGGCAGATTATGTTTACAGATTTTTAAAATGAGGACCTGGCATTACCAGACACTTGCAATTTACTAAAGTCTGAATATGACAGGATTTTTAACACAGAACTAGAAGATATTTTTTTTTTAGCTTTATTTAGCTTAATCCTGCAGCTAATTCAGAACTTCTTTCCATCCAACCGTTCCAGTGAACTCATTAGCAGTGCTATGTATGTAAGAGATATCAAACTGTGTTCAGGAGGAAGCAAAGCAGAAAAACCACAATATATAGACTCACACACTCTTCTGTACGTCTGGTGTATATTTTTATTGTCACAAAACCTATACAGTTTTATCTGTAACATGCTGTGATAATTGGCAACAGAATCACAGAATGATATGGGGTTTGAAGGGAGCTCTGGAGATCATCTAGTCCAATCCCCTGCCAAAGCAGGTCGACCTAGAACAGGTTGTACAACAACATGACCAGGTGAGTTTTGAATGTCTCAAGAGAAGAAGACTCTACCACCTCCCTGGGCAGCCTGTTCCAGTGCTCTCCTACCCTTAAAGTAAAGAAGTCCCTCCTCCTGTTTAGGTGGAACTTCTTCTGTTCAAGTTTGTGCCCGTTACCTCTTGTCCTGTCACTGGGCACCACTGAAAAAAGACTGGCCCCTTCTTCTTGAAACCCATCCTATAAGCATTAAGGCATTGATCAGATTCCCCCTTCAGTCTTCTCTTCTCCAGACTAAAAAGACCCAAGTGCTTCAGCCTTTCTTCTTAAGAGAGCTGTTCTAGTCCTCTAATCATCTTTGTAGCCCTCTGCTGTACCTTCTCCAGCAGTTCCCTTTCCTTCTTGAACTGGGGAGCCCAGAACCGAACACAGTACTCTTATATGCCACCTCACCAGGGCAGAGTAGAGGGGGAGGATAACCTCTCTTGACCTGCTGGCCACACTCTTCTTGACGCACTCCAGGTTGCCATTGGCCTTCTTGGCCCCAAGGACATACTACTTGCTCATGGTCATCCTGTTGTCCACCATGACTCACAGTTTTGAAAAAAAAAATATAGATTTTCTTATGCTTCATGTTTTTCTCTCTGCTTTCTGTAGGACATTTAGGAGTTTAAAAATATCACCTGAAATTATCTGGTCTCTAGACACTTGCTCTTTTTATGAATTTATTCTGTATAATATTAAATCTTTACATTGTACCTACACAGTACCTACTTACAGTTCAGTTGGTCCTCACTGTGCAAATACTACCTGAGCAGAAAAAGAATTCAGTTTTTTTCTCTGTCTCCTACCTTGTGACTCCAAAGTTTTAGTTCTTAAATTCAGTTACACTTGAACATTTTTACCACATGACATTTACCTAACTCTTACTTTCTGTTTTCATGAGAAACATAACATTTTTCTGAAAGGTGAATAAATAATTCTATTCAATGACCTCTGGCAACAGTAGTAAAAGTACATTTTAGATTTATCAGGAAATCTAAAATATTGATTTTTTTAATCTTGTAAACTGTTCTATAAGCAAAATCTTCAGCTTTCTTTAGGCACCAGATGATTAAAGCTTAGGGAAATCACCTAGGCTGTTGCAAAGAGAATGCTCAACAGGCTATATTCTTTCACTTTGCAGCCCAATACAATGCACACACTGCTGCCCAAAGCCTCATAAAATGCTGTTTCCAAGAAAACCATTTGGCTCCAAAATAATATTTGTGAGTGGTTTAGAAATTGGCAGTGTGAACTGGCTTGGTAATAGTAGTAAAGCAAATAAAAACAATAGTAGTTTATGACAAATTTTCAGCAAAACCAACTTGTTAAATTTCTGCCATTAGGTTTCTGTCCATATAATTTAATGAAGTTATGCACTGGCAGTAAATTACAAGGCATTCAGTATCTGTGGCCATAAGCTCTCTACAGAGAAGTTAGATATATACATCTTCTAATAAATGGTGCAGCAAATACTCACTGAATAGCTAATCTCCAAAATGGTATCTAGTGATATTATGGGAGTGGATTCTAGCTCTGCATTGTGTTATGTTCCTCAGGGTCAGATTTAGTTGGAAAATTGCAACATAACAAACATCGTGCCACACAAGTAACAATGCAACTAGTAACAGGCTCTCCAAATCAAAGTCTGAATACTATTTTCAGACTAGCAGGGGTTGTGTTAAATGTTGCAAAGACCGGTACAGCCAGGCACAGTTTGAAGTTGTAAATGGAAGAGGAGGTTTCAGATGAGTCTTGTCCAGCTCTGCAATGGAAGTGAGAGGGCAAACTGCAGCCCCCACCCGCCGCATTTTTTATTTTCAAGAGGAAAAAGAGGTGCGCAAAAATAGTGAATTTATCAGGAGAAAAGCAAACCATAGGCTCAGATAAATTAGCTGTGGTTTTCTTCAACAGATATTCATTGCCAAGGAGACAACCCAAGGCCTTTATTTGTGAGAATTAAAGGTACAAATGTAGGGACTGATTCCGTGGTGCGAAGAAGCACTCTGCAGCTATTGAGATGAAGGAATTCACATTTCCTGGATCATTTATGCTGAATGGATCTGCTATTTCTTGTTGTTTTAGCTAAACCAGAATGCAATCTATCAGTTTAATAACATATATTTTCTATCATGAACCAGAGTCAAATTCATGAAGGGGATAATTCCAGACTGACTTAGTTCTTTCCACCTCTAAGCAATATGACTTTTAGCTGAGACTGTACGTACTTTAAAAGTGATCATTCTGTTTCTCTTGTTTGTATTTTACTGTGTTGGCAAAGATGCCAGAGTCCAATATATTAGGATTTTTTTTCAAGTAGCCAAATCACTATAAGGGGCTTTCAAGCCTGAAACTTCTCGATGACCTTAATTTACTTGTCAGATAAAAATGTCAAATGATAGACAAGTATAATTTAAAAATGTGGATTTGTTAAAAACTGACAGAGAGGCAGGTAAGGCAAAATGATGGAAATACTTATTTTTGCTTGAAGTGATCCTTCTAGAAATCAATAAAGGCACAGTGCAGTGAAAAACACATAGATAAGCACATGTGTATGCGCATACACAAACCACAGGTAAAAGGTTCCTTAAAACACTATCTAGGCGGTGAGAAGACAGTAATCAGGGACAGTCAATAATTAAAATTTTTACAGCATTTTGCCATTCTAAATTAAATTCTACATGTCCCTCTATCTCTCTGTTCTTTTCTTGTTTCTCCAGCTTTCTCTTAAGGCAAAGTTCAAGTTGTAAATAACAAGAGCTTTAACATGTTTCTGCTGTGGATGGTCTTGAATCTTTTTGTTTCATTTCCTGCTTTTTCTTCCTTCATTTTTCCCCTCCATCAGCTATGCATATCGGTATATAACTCTGTGTTTCTTCTCAAGACCATTCTTGAGAATGCAAGACAGAAAAGCTCAATTTAAAAAAACATTATGATAGGTTGCAAAGCCAAGCAAGTTTCTTCAATCTAATTTCACCTCTTTGTGTGTACATATTAGAGTGCTGCGTTTAAACATAGAATTACACAGTAATTTTTCTAGAATCTCGTTTGATAGACAACATGGCCAGCATTCACCTAGCTAAAATCAGTATTTTGTTGTTTCTACACTGTCCAGTGCACGGTCTCGTACCTGCCAACTATGCACCATTCAAATTTGTCCAATGCAGTGATGATTAGTAGCTCTATCAGGGCTGATCGGGGATGAATGTGGCTGTGTCATGTACGGGGCCATTCTCCATTTGATAGTTAGAGCTGATCGGCAAGAGGATGAGGAAGTAGTGGCGCAACAGAAAAATGTAAACCACCAGCAGTGCTAAGACTCCGAAGGGAGCTTAGTACCTTTCTAACTGGGCTGGCTGTTTTGTCTGGTAGCATGTTTCATTCTTTCTGCCTGTCTGGTCAATAAGTTCATTTTGACAAAAACATCCTTTAAAAAATGAGTAGCATAAGACAAGGAAAAGAGAGGATTTATTACTTAACCCTGCAGATGATTAGATAGCTTACTATAATGGTTAGGTGTCAAAACTCTTCAGGCACATTGTAGCTGCAACTAATATGATTAGTCAAAGCGGTGATGTCATTTTAAAACTGCACTATGTATCATACATGTACCCAGAAGCATATTAACCAGATAAACTCTTCACTCCATTTATTCCTCATGCTTAACTCAGGTTATATGCTCGAAATAACATTTGAAGTGTCTAATTGCCTCTTTCCAGCTTCTTTGCTTAACATCATGACCAGAATTCCTTCTGCATCCAGCCTGATGTCAGGTCTGTCCCCACCATCTACTCTTTACATCTAGGCCCTGTCTCAACTCCTCTCTGGGTTCTTCACCTAAATGTGTGAGGAGGAGCTGCACTTTCCCTTCTCTCTGGGCTGAAGGGTAATATCCCACAGTTTCTTCACTGCTTCACTGGGCAGACTGGAAGAAATTGTGTAGATGTTTTAGCCACAGTGCAAGAGGATGAAAGCCAGAATCTTCCAGCTGTGTTCTCCTTTGTTTTCTTTGAGCCAATCTCTCCAAAATCTTTTAAAAGGTTGTGTATTTGGTATAAAAGGTCTGGAAACCCTAACGACAGCTCACTTCTGTCTCTTAGCTACATCCTTTAGTTATTTCAATTTGACATCTATCAGGCAGAGGACCTTCCAGCAGACTGAAAGACAAAAAAGATGACAGAAAGACAGCTAGACAGATAATACTGAGTAGCTGTAAGATAGATAGGTGTGGATGGTGAGAATTGGAACTCTAATTAATAGACACGAACTGACTGTCAGATGGATTTACAAGTTTTTTTTTTTTAAAACATTGCTTAAGAATAGGAAAGAAAAATATAAAGTCTAATTAGGGTTAACTTTGTATTTTCAGAAGTGCAGTTCCTATGCTCTAGTGAGCTGATGGGCACCAATCTAAGAAGAAATGTGGGAAATGGAGGAGGCAATAGAATGGTAATCTTAAAAAAGACTTTTAAAGGGGAAAAATAATGCCATGACTAGCATAAAAATGTAAAACCTTTTGACATGTATTTGCTTGAAAAGACTTCTTCCAAGTGTTGCCCCTAACATTAGCTTCCTGACCAATGGATGAATGGAAAGCCTGTATAAGCAGTTTGAGATCTAAGCAAGGATGTTGCTCTTGTTTAGCAAATGCAGAGGAAAAGTAAAATCTCTGGGGCTTCTGGGCACATAAATTAGAGAAATGAGATAGCCTGAAGTCAAATTTGAAGAACAAATGCCTGAAAATATAAAACGCAGTAAGGAAATACTTCAAGATTGAAATGAGACATTCTGAGGTATTCAGTGCTGACTACTTTGAATGAACAGTAAGACCAGGCAGACATGGGGAGACATCCAGCAAGACAGTTTCTAAATACTAGCTATGTGCCATCTCATTTGTTTGTTTCAAGCAGAAATTTAATTTACTCTTGTCAAAACATCAAAAATTCTAACAAAAAAATATAATCTATCTTTTGCATTGGCAATTCAGTTTGCATTTAAAAATCCTAAGGACAGCTTCTCTGTCATGGCATGAGTCGGAACATATGCTTGAAACAATATTGGACCTCTGTCAGAATCAATGATTTAGGACACATCTCTTGAGCTTTCAAGTTCTGTAAAGAATGGAGCCCAGGGTCTAAATCACATCTGGTGAGAAATCCAAAATAGCATGATCTGAGCCTGGAAAGCTAAAGATAGATTTTGTGGATGGGGAAAGCGGAGAAAGAATGTGAGAATCCAGCAGGTCTGGCATCCAAGAAAGACACCATCGGTGCCTATGGTAAAGAAATTAAAATTATTGTTTCATCAAGATCAGTCATTCAGGCCAATTAATTTTTAACAGTCCTCAAATTTATAAAATACCTGATCAGGTTCTCTATTAGCATTTATGAAATTTTTAGGTTTTTTATTGTTAATATGATTTATTTAAAGCACAAAAATGTCTACATTGCTTTTGGATGAAAAATCATCATGTCCTTACATTTATCACTCTGTTCAGCCGAGCACTAGTCCACACTGCACATGTGCTAGTTTTGCCCCTTAGGTCCCTTCTGGAGCAAGCCAACTAGTTGCCTTTCAGATTTTATTTTTTTTTCCATAATGACAGGAAGGCTGACATGGGAAATACGCTGAATTTTAGAATAAGCTCTGCACAAGAAAGCTACAGCATGAAAACTCTGCACTGCCTAACAGCTGTAAATTGTTCAATATTTTACAAATTCCTCTAGGCACAAGGGCCTCTGAGGTGATATAGTAAAAAACATTCCTCCAGAAAAAAAAATAAAAATCCTTTGAATCATTAATTTATAAAAAAAAAAAGTCAAAACCCCAAAAACATCTTTCATAAACAGCTAGTTAGAAGAGAGACAGAAAAATAGAGAGGGAGAGACAAAACAGTTAGAGATTAAAGCATGTTTGCCCTGGGAAAAATACTTTTTTAGTCTTAGAATAGATTTTATTCTCTTGTAGGAAGGATCAGAGTTTTTTCCATTGCCTCAGCTATTCGGTACTCCTGATACCAGGTACTCCCAATACAATCAGGTATCTATACAAAGGGAATACAGGGAAGAAATTTTTACAATGAGGGTGGTGAAACCCTAAAATAGATTGCCCAGAGAAGTACTTGATGCCTCGTCCCTGAAAACATCCAAGGACAGGTTGGACAGGGCTCTGAGAAACCTGATCTAGTTGAAGATGCCCCTGCTCATTGCAGGGTGGTTGGACTACATGGCCTTTGGAACATCCCTTTCAACTCAAACTATTCTATGATTCTATACATAAAAGCAGGAATTACAAGTGAGGTTATGCTTCAATTCATAGCCACAGCAGTGGTACATATATGTGTGTGCTGGAGTGTATGAAGCCCTGACAGCTTTGCTAGAAGTGCTTTGCTGTAAGGTGCTGAAACAAAGAGACTGAATAAAATGGCAATAAGGAATACAGTCAAAAGCAGTAGCTTTGCAAACCTACTATGCTTTGCAAGGTATTACATTTTCCAGCATCAGCCTCCTAGCTTAGCTTTAATGGTGGAAGGAATGCCTGACAGCATCCATTCACCCATCCCTGCTCCCTTGAAAATAATTTTTTAAATTTTTCTGGGTAACTCCATTTCCTTTCACAAAGAAAGTACAAATTTTACTCTTTCAGATGTTCCATTTATTGGCCTCTGCAGCAGGAAGGAGAGTTCAACAACAACGTGCTCTCCAAGCAATGGCTGCCTCAGTTTACTTGTCACTAAGTGAGAGTGCTTCCCAAAAGGCTGTTCTTACATTACTGCTACAGAGTTGGTCTTCATTCTGCCTCATGCTCCACCATTCATAATCATTCCTAATAATGATGTATCCGATTTTATCCTATATAACTGAAGTAGCACAGTGTGTTTCAGGCAGTAAACTGAAGAAGGCATGACTGCACTGTCCTGCCAAGGACAGCGAGTTTCAGGACATTGATATACACGTCTCACAGTTGATGAACCATTCCTTTTTTGCAACTTGTCTATCACTTCAAGAAAAATCCTAATTTTGGATTGCTCACTTTACCTCTATTTGTTAACAAATTATGTCAATATTCAAGTGGGGTAAATGGAATAACCTCAGATGTTCACCTGGTCCTGGAATTCTTCTCTAGATGACAAGACTATAACATGTACAATTGGTAGACAGATAAAAAATATTACAAGCTAATGCAAATTGAGACAGATTTTTATCAAGCATGACTTGAAATACTTTTTGTCATTTTTATGAGATTGTTGGTTGATTAATTTTCTGTTGACAACACAGACTTTCAAAGGACTCTATTCTTCCCAGCCTTCTCATGAAAACATTATCTTTATATAAAACCAGTATAGCTCACATTAAATGAATTAAAATCTGGCTAACTAAAAGACCACAAAAAGTACTTGCAAATGTGGAATTTTCACCGAGTAACTTGTTTCTAGAGGGTGGGGATGGATGGAGCTGCAACAATCTGCCTCAGTCTAATATTATTTGATATCTTCCAGAATAATTGAGTAGAATATATATTGAAAAAACAGAAAATTTTCATGAGCTGCATACTGCCAGACTAGCAAATGATGAAGATAGATTCCTACACAGCTTGACTTAAACTGGTTTGTAAGATAGATGCATTTGCAAAGGTGAATTAATGTTTACATGTACTGATATAACTATGCAGTCCAAGTCTCAACACAAGCCTCCCCAATCTCTCCATCTACATGTAGGTCAGTATCTTGGAATACAATGGTACTGACAAAAATGTTGCTATGTTCTAGTAATTCAGCTGTGTAAGACGATGCTCAACTTCGGGCAGCAATTGCTTACACCTATAAATAAAATAAACTGAATTATAAGGAGGTAAGTGTTGTTCAGTCCGTTTCTGGCATCATAAACAGATTTAGTTTTCCAGTTTAATTCAGTAACAGGTTCAGCTCTGATGTCATACTTCAAAAAGGATGATAAAATTTTAGAGAGCTTCAAAATTATTCAATGTTTGGAAAACACTGTTTTTTTAGAGTAAGAGGGAGCATTTATATCCCTTATGGGAAAGACAGGAGAATTCTTTAAAATGGCACACACACATTTAGATGATGAGGTTTCTGATAGGCTTTTCAATTTGGTGGAAAAGGGTCACAAGATGCAAGCTAAATAAAAAAGTTCAGGCTAGAAATAAGGTGCAAATTTTTAATTATGAAGCTTAAGAAGTGGCACTATCTACCTATAAATATGGTGAGCTCTCCATTACTGGAAGACTTTAAATCAAGACTATTTGTATATGCTGAATGTTACTTTCAATCTTGTCACTGGAAAGGTTACAGAGTGGCCCATGTCATGAAAGGGGCACAAAGAACGATCACAATAATGTGATATTGCCTTGAAGTTACGAATAGGCCAGTTTTAAAAATACTGTTGTGAGGAAATAAGATATTTGGAGAGTATCAAGGCATTATTTGACTCGTCACTGAGTACTGCTTCAATCTGAAATAAGTAATATTTACCAGCAGGCATTTACTTTGCTTCCCCCCGCCTTTGAAATCTAAAGCAGTGCTGTATAAATATCTGAGTAAGAACCAGTACTTTGAACTACCCTTTTAATTAAACTGAAGTTTTTATCTAGCTCCAGGTACCATTTCAAACAGCAGCAGCATCTCAACTGACCATAAACAAAAACTCTTCTGTCTAAATTTCCTTTAAATCACACAATGATTTATATTCATAACAAACCAAATACTTTTAGTCAGGCACAACCTTAAGCGATAAATATTGATAAAAAGCAAGTATATAATGCATATTTATGTTTTGCTATCAAGATTCACACTGAATGCTTAGAAGTAATAGAGGAAATAAATGTTTAAGAGTACTGATAACTCTAGCTCATCATGCAGCCCAACAGCCAGTTGCAACAGTGCAACTGAGAAGTAGATGTGGGGCCGGGAAGGAGTGGGTGGAATCACACTCCCAGGAGATGTTTCTAACATCAGTGCTAATAAGAAAAATATCACTGGAACCACAGTGTTCCCGATTTAGAAGGGTAAGTCCCATTTTCACAAACATCATGTAGGCTCATAGATGCTTAAGTAACATTTACTTTTGATAAGAGTTATGTCCCTGGGTGCATAAAGCCTCATATTTATTGCATCAGAAGATGCAGAGAGGACCTACTGGAATTCTTGAATTCTTGAAAGCACCCATGTGCTTAACTCCTATTGAAACCAATTGGCTTAAGTACCCAGAAAATTTTAAGAAGTCCCATTAGGCATTAAGCACTTGGAAATCTAAAATCCCTAAAACACTTTTTAAATAGAAGCTAAGACGCAATGAAAATGGAACACAAACCCCTGGGTGCTCTTGAAAACACTTATATAGTTTTGAGTCTGTACTTTAGCTTAAGCAACTTGAATTCTAAAACACTAATGAAAAAACTGGTATACGTAATTGGTTAATTAAAGTAATTTCATTAATGAATGTTGTAGTGTTGTATCTACTACAATAATTTTATCTCAAATGTTTATAAATACCTTGTTTGCAGTGTCTTTGAACATGAAGGGCAATATATGACTTGACTTAAATATAAAATTGTTCAGACCATGAACATTATACATCAAGAGGTTTTGCACATTCTGTAGGAATATGTAGGCTTTTTGCTTCTTACTGGCAACTTTAGTTGGCTTATTAGTTGATGGAAATGCTTATAAAAGTTTTTTTTTAAAATTTATTTGTAGAGTCTGAGAGCAGTAAAAACTACAGAGAAAAGGCTCCATCAGGTGTTCTGCAAGCTTGCATGAAGCTGTTGGACTTATTTAAAGCTTGACTAAGGGTATTTCTAGATGTCAAAAGGCCTTCTTTAAGCAAAGAAAGGATCACGGAATCATAACATATTGCAAGTTGGAAGGGACCCATAAGGAAGTTATGTAGAAGAAAGCATTCCTTCAGCTGCAGGACTAAGGGCTAAAATTTCTATTTGTTATAAATCCAGAGTGTGAGGCTGAGGCTTACTTGTTTTTTATCATACAGTAGTGGTCATTTTCTGATAAGCAAATGGTATGGATTCATCCATTCAAACTCCCAATGTCTCACTCTTAGGATTAGGTGCTACTACTACTGTAGTTTATTTTTTTTTTTCCTTCAGTGAAACTTACTTTCATCTCCAGTTTCAAATTCAAACTTCTGGCTATAGCCGCTGTATCCTGCTGCCGTCCTGACTCTGATATGAAATATATACTTGGTGGCTGGCTTGAGACCTGTGATGATAACACTTGGAGCCTTGGACCTTGTGGAGGAATAGCTGAGCTGCTCATGCTCCTGAGGGACAAAAGAGGGGAGAAATGGTATCAAGTTGAGTTGTACAAACTTTGCAAAAATGATATAGCAGAACTGAAGCTCCACATTCTTCTCATGAGTGTAAAATGTGTTTATAAAAGGAGGTGCAGATATGGATTTCTGTACTTTGATTTTGTGCTATAGTCATAATGTATGATATGGCCTTAACTTAGATTTCAATTTTTTGTCTTTAATCTTGCATAGAAACACATCACATCTTTGTGACTTGGGTTAGTAATTGCACTGTAGTCAAAACAATATGGAATTAGTACAAGACTACATTCACAGAAAATGGCAGCTAGAATGGCAGCTAATTGGCAGCTAATTGGCAGCTAGAATGGCAGCTTTTTTGCACAATGGACAAACTAGGAGGTCAGTAAATACTAGTAAGCTGTAAAGTAAAGATGTGGGAGTATTCAAATACCCGCTACTCACTTCTACCCGCAGGTAGTGCCAAAATGCCGGCGCTATCCGTGGGTAGACCTGTGGGTAAAAGAAAATAAAAATTAACTTTTTCTTTAAAGTCTGTAAACTTCTAGCATGGTTCAACTGCTTCACTGCTGTTGAACTTAATTTCCCTTTCCAGGTAGCTATTATGTAGTTGTGCACAAAATACCCTTTCACACTCTCTAAGGAGAAACCGTCTCTGCAGAAGTCCCCTGTTTATCTCCTAGCAGTTGATCCTGGGCATTTGCTGAGAATTCCTGACCCTAGCAGAGATGACTAAGAGTTATGGTGTGTAGGGATCACTGGGAATTACCACTGCAGACCAGCTGCTGTAGTACGGAGACCAGCCACACTGCTGGTTAAGTGCTGCTTTGCTAGGTAGGTTGCTGATGATAATTTTACATGAGGGGACGACTTAAAAGAAGAGAGAGTTTTTTCCCTGTCATTAGTTACTGTCACTTGACAAACCAGTAATCATTTATATAGTGCCTTAAGACTACCTTTACTTCAGTGCAGCAGGATTGGTCTCCAAACTGGCATATGAGCAGAAATGTCCTTGGCATATGCTTAACAATCCAACTGCGATACCAATAGGGCACCATATAAATTTATTATACCATGCAGTAATATTATAGTATATATAAGTTATTCAAAGGCTGCTTCCAGCCTGTTAAGAAGGAAACAATGTGGTTCACAGAAGAGATATAACCAGGAGAAGAAGAAGTTTCAGTTAGATTCTGTTTGACTTTTAACTTCTTCTAAACAAGATACATATTCTTTATATTCTTTATATACAACAAACAGTTTATATAAAACACGCTAACTTCAGCCATGGTGTAACAAAGTCACATTAGCATAGGGCTGCAGGTAAATCAGTATATTTCCCCGGTAAGCATATAGAGGTGGCTAAGAAAACCAAGTTAACAGGCAAACACACAAAAATAATGATTCTGTTAAGTGAAGGAGGAAAAGGAAGGCAACAGTCACCAATGTCTAAAATAATTGCATTTAGTGCTCACTTCAAACAGTGGAAATAATTTGAGAAACTATAGTAAAAGGAAGCGTTGATTTGTCTATTACTAAATTCTGAAACAGCAAGAAGAGTATATTTAAGTTGAAATAGTAAAACACAGTGTACATGTAATCTCATGGATGGGGACTACAATTAATATACCATCTAACAACTTCTATAACTATCAGAAGATTTACTGGTTATAACTTCACTTTGAACAGGTTAGTGGATTTTAGACATACTTTTAAATGTAAATTTAAGAAGATATTTATTTTTTTTCTGACAGAAGGCCAACCTACTAAAGTGATGGATTTTTTTTTGTGTGATTAAGCTTGCTTCAATTTGAAAAATAGCATGTATTCCAGAAAAGGAATAATAGGTTAATACTCAGTTTTGTAAGGAAATAGAGAACTCATACACATATAGAGGAGTTTTATGGACATTTGACAAACATTCAGTATGCCATAAAGAGCTAATTTCAATTTTATAGCCTTGTTATATGTGCAACTTCCAGGAATTTTCATGTGTAGAGGGGTCATATAACTTAACATTTAACATGGGTAGGATATGCAAACTTGGAGAATACAAAATTTCAATTTATTTAGTGATAAAGTTGCTGACTGAAGTGTGTATGTTTCTGCCCATTTCAACACAAGCTAGTGACCAGCTCAAAATCAATCTCAGAATTGGGAAAAAATTGATGGAATTGTAAAAAGAAACAGGTACCTTCAGAGTAGGATAGAAATGGAAATTTTGTCAACAGTTGGTGGACTTTCCCCAAGATCCAATGATAAGATTTATTCCCTGAAGCTTGCAGAACAAGGCCAGTGGCATAGAAGAACAGGGAATGACTTCTGAAAAAAAATAATCTGAGCGATATCTGTTTTGTTACATCTGTAATTAAAGGCTAAATACTGCTTGTGTAAGACAGCCTTTGGGATAGAGTAGACCCCTAACCAGGGATACGGACAGCCAGTTACCAAGTCTAATTTATTATTTGTAGTTGGTCAAAGATAATGAGTGTGACAAAGATCACAATGGTTATATTTAATCAACAAAATGGGTCCTTCCATCTGTGTGTGCAGCCTGTAGCTAGCAACAGCCCCCTCATGGGCAGCCATCTCTGCCTGTCTCTTCTGTGGGGTGAAAGGTATTTTGCTCCTATTCAAGGGCTCTCTGGCTTGTTGACCCCCCACTGCCTTCCTGTGGCTACCTGTGGGAAGCCCTGAGGGGTGCCATCTCCATGCCCTCTCATTCCCTTTCTTCTTTCTTTTCTAGAACCTCTTAATGCCATCCACCACAGAGTCAAAAAAAAAAAGATGTCTAGGAGTACATGATCATAAAAGTAATACTGCTGTCATATGGGAAAGTGGGTAGGATTTGTTACTGCAAATGAAATAGAGGAAAGGGAATCTGTCATCCTGGCGTGTTTGAGAAGAAAAAGCTTCATAAGCCTGCACCTGAGGAGAAAGTTGCTCAAACTCAAGACAAAATGATTAATAGCTCGAAACTTCACATTGTTTTATGTGAATTTTTCACACAAAGAAATCAACCTTTTTGGACGGGTTTCATACATAAGACAATTCTCCAAAGAGTGGATGCTTTGCCATTACTTGCTTCACACAGCAATGACAAGATCTGCAGCCTACCTGGAAAGCCAGAGCTTTCCACAGAGAGACACAATTTGAGGTCGATGGGGGTGGCTTTCAAGGTTGGCCACTTTTCTGCCATGATCTTTCCCAGGGAGGCTAAAGACAATCTCAGTATAAAACAAAAAAATTCTAATCTGCAGACAAGTATGGGATGCTTTGCCTTACTTTTGCCACAGATAATATGCACTTAGTTCTGCTTGGATTCTGGATACAAAAAGTGAATTTTGAATTGCAGGTACTTCTTGGATATTAGTACATGCTTTTACCAGACCCTGATTTTATATTGGGGCAAAAATTAGACATATATCAACCCTCCTGCCACACACCGTATTTTCCATCAAAATGGAGCACGCGTTTGTGGGCTAGAAGTTGCCACAGTATGCTCTGTGATAGATCTCTGACCTGGACACAGTGATGGAACCAGGATAAACGGGAAATGTCAAGGACTACATCTGGTCTGTATACCACTACAAAATCTGCAAAAGAAAAGTTTCACTGATACAGCTGTATTTCCCATGGCATGCAAGCAGTAAGTGAACTGTTGGTCATTAGATATGGCTCAGAGTTCATATACAATGAGAAGTACAAGAAATGCTCTGATTCTTCATATTAGTATCAGAGCAGGATGTGTGATCTTAAGATGGCATGGGACTCATGAGAAGCAGTTCTGAGAACACAGGGGCTGAGGGTTTAAACATAAGTTAAAGAAGTCTATCAAACACAATGTACCCATATAACTACTAGTGAGAATCTGGTATGTGGAAATTCATAAGACCTCTTCCATAGCCCACCGCAAATTTATCTTGGTGAAAATTTGGAATTAAAACATAAATATATAATTCAAATGACAAGTAAAGTCACACAACTTAGTACAGAGCCTAAGACTAGCTATCCAAGTTAAACAGAATTGCATTATGAAGTTTGAAAATGCTACCTCTATTTCTAAGTAAACTGTATTTTTCTTATTGTTTGTGTGATTCTTCTTGTGAGTGGATTCAGTTCTGATTATGAGAGACAGTGTTCACAAATCTGTGACAGTTGGATCTGTGTATGAACAGGAGCACCTTTCAGAATCAAACCCCTTCCTGCAGACACCTCTGTAGGAATCTGAATCTATATCTACCCAAATTTTATACTTTGCTTTATAGTCAAGCCATTTTTTCATATCTAAAGAAACAGACTGACTGAATGGAAGTTACAATGGTGCTAATGGTCTAAGACTCGACAAAGTGATTTAATGGGGTAGCTTTCTGCTTTTGCAATGCACCAGAAGAGCTGGATCTGTCCCATCAACATATGCTGTAATTAAACATTTCCACTGTATGATTAAATGATAGTTCTTCATTATGCCTCTCTGAAAGTAGCTACTTTATTAATGAATGTCATATTCATTCAATATCTACATCTTCTGTTATACCAATGACTATTACCATTTTTCTCATATGCTCAACAGAAACGGGATTCCTTTTGACGACATTAACACTTGCAAACAAATAGATAAACCTCCACATACCACACCTAAATGAACTCTAATTTTATGCCCACCTTACTTCAGAGGGAAACAGCACAGAAAGGAAGACTTTATGTACATATATGTAGTAAAATATTGATAAAGGCTAACCAAAACATGATGATCTTTTATCAGTTTAACTCATAATGCTATCAGAAAGTTCTGATGCTATGGGTGAGAAAAAGTATATACAACTAAAAATGTTTAGTGCAAAAAAAGATCAATGGAAATAAAAGCTGAAATGCAGAATTTTGCTTATAGTGCTCAATAACTTTTAAAAGATTAACTCTACCAGTAAAGTACTCATGAAAATCCAGGCATTTTCAGGTGTATAAGGTTTGTCACCATTAATATTTGAGTGGGAAAGAGAAACATGACTCTAAAAAAAAAAAAACAGTCCTTATTTTAGCAATTAAAAATGATAACCAAATACAATTTTCTCTCATTTAGAATATATAAGGGGAGCTGCAGGAACTACCACTCTCCTGCAATTTACTCTGTCTCAAGCTTATTTTATGAATGACAATCAAGATAGTCAGCTCATTGAGTCTCATGAGTAACTGAAAAGCCTTCTTACTGAGGAAAGGGTTCTTAAAGGCTTTTGTGAGCTGAAAACATACTTACTGTGTGCCAACAACTTCCAAATGTATATGTGCAGAAAGAATCAAGGAGACTAACTGAATTTACTATCATCTGCTTGCAAATACATTTTCTAGTTTATATCCATTGTCCTCTAACATGAAAATTCTGTACTTAAGCCATATAATCCTGCTTAGCTTTTTTTGAGCATTATCACTTAACAGAAGGAAATACCAATAGAGATTCAATCTATATAGCACAGGTCTTTCTTCTGTGCACTAAAGCACAATGTCAAAGCTGAATAAGTACCACATTAAAGAAGATTTGGAGTTCCGTGATTCAGCAAATATCAATGTTTAAATAAAACAGTAATAGTAAAATATAGTAAAAAGTAATAGTAAAAAACAATCTTTTATGAGACCATTTGGTCACATTTTTCCTCTTTCCTAGATACATCGGTTTGAAGGATATACACAACGTGACCTACAGAAGAAACACCCTTATTTTAAAGGAACGGCAACAATTCTGGAAGATAGGAATTTTATTAATCATAGCTCCTCTCCATCACAAAATGAAATCTCCAGCCCCTTCCTTACTTTTCTCATGGAATCAGCTACAATGGCACTTAATTACCTCCAGAGTTAGCTGAACTTTAATGTTGCGATACATGTTAGAACAAAACAGTAGGTAACTGCTAAATATAGTCAATATATGATGAATAGATTCTATTTGAATTGATTAAAGACAAATAACAGCTAACTGTGGAGTTTGTATGTCTGTGTTTTCCAAGAAAAACATAGCCCCCCCAGCTTTAATTTATGGGAATTGCCTTCAATTTATACTGCCTATATTCATCTCACAACTAATTTGTCCTAAATAATTCTCAAAAATTATTTCCTTACTTTGCAATAAAATGTTTCCATAATATGATTTCTGAATGTCCATTGCTCCATGTATTATCTTGCTCCTCATCTTGTATAGACTGTTGTAGATGAGGAGTAATTACATTGAAATCAGTCAAATTAACTATACCTGGGAAACTCAAAGTCTGTCTTTGAAATCTTCTTTATCTTTCCTGGTTTTGTGCATAATTTTCTCTTAGAAGACTATTTTGACCTATAGTATACCTATTAACATGAATGCCAGGAATAATAATTGGAAGATATTAGATAAAAAGACTCATAGGTCCAAAAACATGCTTCTAACATTAATTATTGCCTGACTACAATATGATCAACAGGGTTAGGTAAATTCTCATTGCAATATGGAGTGCTGAAACATTACAATAATAGAATATAGTCAAATATGCCATTTATATTTTTAAAAAATCACTTCCTAAAATCTTGTACCTTTGGTTTCCAGCTGATCAACAAACTCAAAGTAAATTTAGAAAAGCGATTACAGAGATCCAAGGACCAATCTGAACTAAGATGAAAACTCTGACAGAAAAAAGTAGGGCCACAGAGAAAATTGCTGATGGCTCTACTATTTGCTTCAGAGAAGAAATTTGCAGCATTTTAAG
The DNA here is from genome assembly GCA_026546715.1 of Gallinago undulata. Lineage (NCBI taxonomy): Eukaryota > Metazoa > Chordata > Aves > Charadriiformes > Scolopacidae > Gallinago > Gallinago undulata. The sequence continues at coordinate 95,402,127 of JAOTQQ010000001.1, read as the reverse complement.
GCATCCACCACTTCAGGTTGTAATCTTCTCCCTTCCCTTCTCGACCTCCCTTGTGATTAATCTGAGATGTAACAGTTTGGGGAGCTGAAATACTAAAGTGTGCTTTACCTGTTTGGCTTTTCAATATTTTATATTTTGATTGCCTGTCAGTCACCTCATCACTTTCTCCATACATAAAGTGAAGCTGTCAACAAGAAAAGGGGAAGAACAGATCACCAATCATAAAGAAAGTATGGAAAGGTCAAAACCCAGCCAAACCTTATTTTAATTGGATTATATACCTGGAAAGGCAGAAATGAGTTGATGTGAGGTGAACTATGAAAAAGAGAAAATTAAATGAGGTGAGATGAGGACAGGGTGATCTAAAACGGCGTTAACATTCTCTCTAGCACAATGAGGTGGGCAGAGGTGGGCAGAGCAAAAGCTGTGTGGTTAATATGGTGAGCCAAACAGAAACACCAGATATGAAGGTAGCAGATAGGACACCGCTGATCATACTGACAAGGAGATTAAATTGAAAGGAATAAAACTGGGCCTGTTCCTTAAGTTGGTGATGGAACAGTGTGCAATTCAGAATATAATAAAGGGAGCTGGGGAACATGAGTTGTCACATAAGAGCAGATATTAAATTCCATCTTTCTAGTAGTTATGAGTTACTCTGATAACCTATGTTTTCTAATTAAAAATATTTACCAGTGAAAACCTCTGCACCAGTATCTCCAGGAGTCTTTCTAACTTCAGCATATAAAAATGTCTGCCTTTCCAGTTGTCCCTGAAGACTTTCTTATTTTTCCGCTGGTTTTTTTTCCTTTTTTTCCCCTCTGCATTGTCTTTCTGTGTTGGGAAGAAGTAAGGAACCATTGCAATTATGAACTAACTTACTAATGGTAAAGATCAACTCAACTAGTATTCAGAAATATTGCTGTCATCTTCAGACAGTAAAGCACAGTTTCCTCTGAGATATCTAACAATAAGGTGTACTTCATAATGAGATAATAAACCATCTGACGAATACAGCTCAACTGGAAACAGATGCATTCCTGCAAAAACTGAAGAACGGAAGCCTTCTGTGACTTTGTTGTGAAATGAGCCCAGAGAACTATGTACATACAGCAGTGGGCTAACTTCCAAGTCATTCATTTGGTATGTAAGATTCATAGTTCAAATTTCTGAATCAGCTCCTGTATATGTCACTGCAGACTTCAGACTCCACGTAAGCAGTACAAGTTCCTTCTCCCCATGCTCACCTTTAGCACTCCCCATAGAGTCCAGCAATCTGCAGACTAGTGGGTTTCAGAATTAACTAAATTTGCTTCATCACATTTTACAGCTCATGGATTTTTCTTCCATGAATTTACTTAATTTTTTTTTTGAACCATTTTTTCTTGTGGCTTCTAAAGCAACCTTAGGCAACAAGTTTAATTACAAACTCTTTTTATAAAAATACTGGGGGTTTGTTTTAAATTTGCTTCCTGATGATTTCGTTGAATATACTCTGGTTTGTCTACAAGAAATAGTCAATAATCATGAATATCAGTGATTTTTTTCAGTCAAAGTCAACATATCTCTGTATATCATAGGAACAGTACTTCTAGATACAGATAGGAAGTAGGTCACTGGATAATTAAATTTATAATTTGAAAATGCAATACCCTGGAGGAAAGATAACAAAAAGGCAGAACTTCTGTGATATAAAAAAGGCCACAGTCCAAACACCTGAAGGTCTAAGTTGCTGAAACATATGGCAGGTAATATCACATCTAGCATTACTGCCATTGGTAAAATCACAGTAATGCTGTACACACAAAACTTCTGCATTCCCTTGTGGCAGAACCCAAAATTGTGGTTCTTCTATTTCACATTGAAATGTGAAGGCATTTTTGATGTAAGGAAGCATCATATAACTGAAGTGGAATTTCAATACAACAGCAATGATTCAATTCAAAAAAGAAGACTTCTACAATGATGGTGACTTGCGATAATACAATAATGCCAATACTCTATTTTGACAAAAAGGCACAACATATTGTCAAAGCTGTGAAATTCAAGAATCTATCAATCCTAAAAATGTAGTGCAGCACTGAGTTAGCTACACAAAATTCACCTTTAATGGTGCTGATGAGAAAAATTGTTTAATTTACCTAATTTCAGTATTCCTACAATGCCTGTTGCTAGTTAGGTCCAGGATTTTGATTAGGGCTCCTGTTACATGCTCAAATATTTTAACTGCTGTGTGCAATGTATGCATATTTACAAATGCCCTTGCAAATACTATATACTGTATTAAAAACCCCTCGAGGCAACAAGTCTTTCCAACTCCTTTTTAAAATGTATTTCAGTGTTTCAGTATCGTAAGACAGGTAGAGTGACTGGGCTGATTTCAAGATTGATTTGAGCCTAAGTTGAATTTTCTACATATATATCTTTTATTCTTAGAACAGGAGGCTAACGTACACTTCTCTGTTTTCATTTGCCACTGAGTATTTCCTACCTGGCAAATATGGAAAAGATTCTTATTGGTATACAACAGCTTGGAAACAAGCCATACTTAAAGCAAAACTATTCATAGTTGTTTTCTTGGTTCACAGATACATATAAGAAAGCTATTAAGTATGGTTCAGTGGTATTAATAATGCTATCTTTTTATTTAAGTGAGAAAAATACCTACTTTTATCCATATAATTGATTCAGGTTGCTATTGTAAATCTGGAATTTCACATGCTAACTGCGTATACAGTTCTTTGAGACACCTACTTTCCTTTTCAGAGAAAAGCAGGACTTACAATATAGAATAATGTTAACAATATTTATATAGATTTCAACACCAACCAACAAGAATTAATTTTGGAGGAAGAATTTTGGCTCTGAGATACCAACTCTGACACTAACTTTAATCACTCCGATACAAATAATAAATGAGAGGCAAGAGGGAACATGCTGATCTAAATATAGGGACAATCCAATGAGATTGTATAGCATTTTTCATTACGCAAACCTCTTTGGACATAAATATATCAACAGCTATTGAAAAGTCACTAAAATATCACATTCTCTGTGTATGTGTGAACATGTGTGTGCATTTCTGTGTGTCTCAGTGCAGGCCAACAGCAAACATCTATCTTACAATTTTAACTCCAAAGGGCTAAATTAATCTCTGGCATCATGACTTTATTGCAGATCCTGGCATTATATCAACAATATAGCACATTATTTATATTTATATTTTTTTTCCAAACACCCCATTGGCTTAATAGAGGAGTATAAAGCAAAAATGGAAATAATTTTCCAATTAGTTTAACATGAATGTCAAAGAACAAAATAAACGATTTTAAACTGCTGATTTTACACTTTCAAAACTGACAAAACAAGTTCTGTTCCTATTTTTGTATCAGAGAAGTGCCCATTTTTAATTTAATTAACCTCACCAGAAATAATACTTTTTGAGTTGATAAAAACAAAAAAAAATCTGAAAAATTAAAAAAAAAATTACAGATAGGTGACAATACCTTTTCAAAAAGGAGGAGCCGCCTCAGTCACTAAAGAATTGCCATGGTGATAATACAATATGCTTGTATTTCTGGCAGCTAATGCAAGAAAACCAGATAGCTTGTGCAAGGTCATTGAAAATACAAGATGCGTCAACCTGGTGGAGTTCCTACAGCAACATAAATGTTTTTATGAGCAGCAGGTGAATTCCTGCAAAAGACTCTTGAGCTATTAACAGCTCAGTAAGGAGTACATAATAATAGGTTGTTAACTCAGCCTCGCTGACAAAAACATCAAGAAAGGGCACTTTGAAACCATTAATACTAATACATCAAAAAAGAAAGGAAAAAAAAAGAGAGAATTTTTACATTATGTTTCTTTAAATCAACAAAATATACATTTATGATTTTATTAGGGTACAGAACTAGTAAAGCTATGTAGGAGGTACTGAATAACATACCCTTTCTGTGAATTCAAGTTGGCTAATGAAATCATGCATTTAAATGAAAAGCTCCTCTAATGTGCATTTTTCATTCCAACAACCAACCCCCAACTCCCACAGCTTTTACTTCATACATGGTAAAATGATTATACTAATATTAAACATGGAAATAGTACATTTTATTCCATGAAATTTGAATGGCTCTCCTTAAAAGAGCTCCCTATATCCCTTTGGATTCTCTTCCCTTCTCCCAGAATGACTTCACCCAGAATGACATCACTACTTAATAAAAAAGAGATTCCCTATATTATGCAGTCAGTGGCTTTGCCTCCATTTCAGTGTGAAAATAATGTTACAAGTGGAAAAGGAATAACAACGTGTTCTGCATGGTTAGTGTGCAGCTGTAATCCAGTCTCAGGTGAAGAGAAGAGAAGGAAAAAAAAAAAGGAACTTTCTCTGGTTTTCCCCCCAAAATAAATACATGTCTTTTACCTGTATCTCCCCAAACATCTCCTGAATGTATCAAGGATTGCAGGAAATGCAAGTGAAATGATACCTCATATTGGAACATTCCTTCATTTAGACAAATATGTAATCTCACTTATGACTCAAAGTACACATCTTGATTTAATCTGTGAACCCATCTCTACGGTTGTGAAGGAACAATTTAGGAACAGGAAGTTGTGTATTATGAGAATGCTGTCCTAGCTTCAGTTTATAAAATAGTTTGGCCTCATAGACAAAGACTAGCAAGCTAGTTCTTACTTTAAGAAGATCTAAGGGAAACATTTTGACAGGTTTTAGGGAAATTGTACCTGGAAATTGTATTTAACTTATAAATAAGAAAATTGTTTTTGCTTAGGTGGCCATGCTTTGGCAGGTACACTAGTTATATTTAGACCATTGCTCATGAAACTCACCATACTTTTGGAAAAATATGTCAAACTTTCAACTGCAAAGTTTGACTCCTGACTGTTAAGGTACCTGAGGGAACTAGAACTCTAATTTCATATACTTCTAAAACTTACTGCACCTAAACCAAAAGGTGATCACACTGAAACTAGTAAATAATAACAGCAATGACAACAACAATAATAAAATACTTCAAGAGTACATTCTCTATTTTCTTAATTCAGGATTAAACCTGTTAAACATAGAATCATAGAAATGTCTAGGTTGGAAGGAACCTTCCTTGTGCACAATTGACATATTCTCTTTGAAGAGACAATGTTTATTTTTCACAATATATTCATCAATATCATCTAAAGTTTGTTGAGGGGGAGCTGAAATTTACTGCTGTGTGTGATTTTTGACCCTACCTAATCACTTGCCTAAGACTAACAGCTGATTCATGTGGTTAACATGATTCTTGCTGTGTCCACAAATTATTTTTAAAACTATTTTTTTCTGAAGCTCAAATGCTGCATGGCTACAAAAATGTTTAATAATTACTTTTATTAGGAATCAACCTCTGCTGCCAAGTCAGTGGGTTTAGCTTTCTTAGAGGTGTGAAACTAGCTGTGTGGTGCTAAATTTGTTGTCTTGTAATAGTTTGCATACCTCCTATGTCTATGTGTTTGAAAGAATTTGAAGACCATTTATTCATATCGATCAATGTACTTTTACTATATTTGTGCAGCTCTTCTAGAACTTACTGGAATAAGCACTGCACATGCAATTTTTCTTGGAAAAAATGGTATTGACCACAGACACGAACACAAGATCAGCAGAGACTGAACTATGTTTTCTTTTAAATCAAGCCCACCAAGCTTGCTTAAACAGCATTATATTTCTTGTTGAGATTTTTTGGTTCAGCAGGAATGACAATAGTAATAGTTCTGTAGGCTATTTCATTATTAAATACAAAAGTTTAGAAGCTATCTCTAAATAATTGACCACAACGATTAGGACACTAGCCAAACCGGGCACCTAATGGAGAAGGCCTAGCTCAGAAATGTTTTAATAAACCCTTTGCTGCATGTAATTGATATTTAGAGGCCAGATTTCTTTTTCTCCTAATAGTAATTATATCAGTGTCATTAATAATGGCTGCTGTAAGGTCCTTAAGTCCTTTCCTGCAGGCAAAAATTATATCTGGTCAGAGAGTCTCAGAATTATTCACTCTCGTTTTCAACAATTCTGAAACCTATTTTTTCCTCTTTTTAGATTCTAAGGCTTTTACAGTTCTTCCCTTGGGAAACTAGGTTAATAACAGCAGAATAGGAAAACTGAGAAGATTGTTTAACATCACTTACTATGCTAAAATAAGCTAGGAGATTTCATTTCAATGATTATCTCCCAAAGCGCATTTGTAGTGATTATTTTTTAAAAACATTCACCAGACATGGTTCATTTCCCAGGAGCTCTGAACAGCTGAGAATGCCAGAGGCTCTTCCTTGGAGCCCTGACACCTTGCCACAACATGCTGAGCTGTTCCCGCAGCTATGGTCAAATACTAAGGTCTGATTAATACTACTACCCAAAAACTCTTACAGATCCAAATTACTCAGTGCTCTTGTTTTTATAAGTACATGCTGACAATGTAGTGAAAATGTATTATGGCATGAGTCCTACATTTCTTGCTTCTAGTCACATAAGAAACATTTTAGTTGTAGGCAGCCTATTTCTACTTACGCCTCAACTTTTAAAAAAGCATTACAGGAGCAAAGTGTTTGTTTTAAAAGAGTATGATTAGCATTTGGCTAAAAATTGCCCAGCTGATTGTCCAATGCTAACAGTGTAGTGCTTGCTATTTTATGCTGGGTATACTCACCGACTGGGTAGGCACCTGAAATGCTCATATGCTCATCTCTATTCTTAGAAGCCTTTCCCTATTCCCCTTGTCAGGGATGTTGAATTTAGTCAGGAAGCTTTCAAGGGTATCAAGCAAGCTCTGGTAGGTATAGCAACAAAAAAAGAATATGGCTGGTGAAAAAACCAGCACATGCTAACAATTCAGCCATAACAGTACCCAATGGACTATGCCTGCTCATGAAGAACATGACACAGTCTGCAGGCTCTCTTCAGCCTCCTGTGGATTGGAGCTGGTATATATATTACTATTATTCATTATTTAAAAATTTAAGATAAAGGCAAAATATGAACCAAGAAAGTACTGGTACTTAAGGGAAATATGGAAGTTGTAACATAATGTGATCCTTCTAACTCAGTTAAACATTATGCAAAAAATAGAGGGGGAAAGACTGGAGCGGTTTAGCCAAATAGTATGGAGGTTGAGGATCAATGAAATCACACATGGCATGCATACTTCACAAAAAGGCATAGGGCTATAGAAAAGAAATCACTAATTTCACTCCACCTTTCCAAAATGTCACCCAGAAATTCAGAGGATTGTCTGATCTACATATTGTGGCTTCTTATAAGAAATGTCCATATCTTGTCTAATGAGAACATGTAACGCTCCTGTTCATTTAGGTTAGATTCCAGTCAATACCCAAGTAGGGTCAGATACTGCCTGAGCAGAACTGAACTACTATGAGAAGATCATAATGAAATATCTCTGTAATGGGAGAAGACAGAGAGGAACATCCATTATCCTAAACCAGGATAAGCCACACACCTCACACTGGCAGTTCACGTGGGAAAAAAAAGCTGGATTGAAACAATCTGGGCACATGCATCAAAGTGAGGTTGATGCATTCCCAGGGCTCCCAGGACTGTGCTATTCCTGTGTTAGTCTTCAGTGTGGTACTGAGTATATCAAAAGATTAAGTGTTCCTCAAAAAGTGTGGAAACTGAGTGCCACATCTTTTTGCCATCAAACTTCAGAATACGTAATCTATTGTACACACACTCTTCTACAGCTTTGTAATAATAATATAGTGCACATATCTCTAGACAGATAGCTTTAACATAAGGAATGCTACTGTATGCAAACAGCTCTGAAAGACAAAATTATTTTCTCGTTTACAATTTTCCACATTAATTTTTGTAAAAATAATTCTGTCATTCAAAATATTTCTCACTGATAGTCTTAAATCTTCACATTATTCCTATCACGTCATTTACCTCAAGGTCTCTTATGTATTTTACTACTCAAATTCAGGATGCCTCATTTTAATTCACATTAATCAATATTCAAAGAAATAGCGGTGTATGTTTTAATATTAGATTTTAAGAAGGAGCATCGTTTCCTGTATATGTTAAGTAAATGCAGCTAAAGACTGACAGAAAAATTAACAAGGTCATAGTGCTAATTCTTTAAATCTGGTACTTTCCTCTGTCTCTCTGTTTCATTGGATCTTCATCTCTTTTTAAAATCTCATTGGAAAACTAATTTCCCCCTTGCCTCTATGGCTTGGTTATTTTCTCTCTTTTATTTATTAATTCAACTCTAAATAATACAGGAATGGAGGAAAAGTCATATCTGACATCCTACATATCCTGTCCACTCACTGTTATATGGAGCTGGGTTAAATTTTTTATGTGAAAACTGCCTGTGAGTTGCAAATTCAGTATGCGAACAAAGTGAAGTATTTTGTCAAAGAGATTTGACTTTAGTGTAAATTTCATCAAAAGACAAGAAAGCGAAGAAACATCAGCTAGCCTCTCCATCCTGCTCCACAAGATATTCTCTGCTTAGAGATGTCATTGCAACGCCTTGGGATATTGCTTGGGTACATCCTATTAAAATCTCGTCTCTATAGACTGGCTTTCTCAGCTAATTATGTATTATCTTGTGTGTAACAGAAAATATAATCCAGCTAGTGTATTTGGGCCATGTGGGAGAACTTAAACTTAATGCAGTTGCTGATATGTATACAACTTGCTATGCTTAATACAGCTCTCAGGGAACATTAATTTTTGATTATTAATTTTAAGGGTTTGGGTGGAAAAGAGGAGGAATAAGCATTTTCTAGTTCAACTGCACAACCTGAAGTGCAAGTGTACTGTGCTTCCTTACCCACGAAGGAATTCCTACAGAAGGACTCGGCTTCATTACAAGGATGTAACAAGGCCATACCTTATCCCACTCCTCCATCTGAATAGAACATGTGACCTTATTGGCGAGAGGTAAATACCCTGGAATCTTTCAAAAAGTAAAAGCTTTAGTCAGTGTCTGAGCAATAGTTTTAAAGTATAAGGGAAAAGTTGATTATTAATAGCAAGGAAACTGAGATTATATCCAGAGTTTTATTTTTAAAGGGAAAGACAATACTGCCTATGAGATATTTTTTTTCTTTTAAAAGTACTGGGCTGTTTGTGGAAGATTTTAAAGGATTATAAAATAGAATGGATAGATAACAGACTGCAGAATGGGGCAGACATCCTGTATCAACAGAGATAATTTGCAAATATTTAGTATCTATGAAGACTACAAAGAAGGTCTATGAAGAAATGCTTTTCAGAATGCATCTTAGATCTCTGAGGTCAAACATTTAATGGATTTTTTGTGTGTTGCTGTAAAGACTCACTTATCGTCTAGGGTGACAAATGTTGCTAACTGTACAGTTCTTGGAATGATTCATAATCTAGCAGAAATAAGATATTGCAACTACCAGGCCTCAAAATACAGTATTATTTCCGGATCATGATTCTCTCTCTACTTATATCACATAACTATTCAAGCAATAGAAAACTTTTTCTATTTAAGGTGACAAAACCTCATAGCACCTTGGACTGAATGCCTATGAATTTTTGTTCTCCTCACAGGCCAAGTCAGCTCTCTAATTATGTCCTAAATCAGCTTAAAGCTGCAGAACAAAGTTTCCTCTTGTTAGCCAGCCACATAAATATGTACCAATATATTCCTAAATAAGAAACAAAAAAATCAATACAATCCACATAGAATTGACTCTCAAAAGGTTTTGTTATTTTCTCAAGATCCTTATGTGTTAAAAAAGGTGAAAACAGAAAATGGTTCTTTTTGGTGAAAACGGATACTGCTTTAAAGTCTATATAACAAAGGGCTGTGAAACCTGTGTATCTAGTCTTGCTGTGCAACAGACAAGTCTAAGCAATATGTAGACCTCTAAGGAGAGCTATTTGCCGTTGCACTCAGCATTGACAAATGCTGGCAGATAATCTACTGATAAATATAAGTTTTAACACCCAAAACTTAATATCCATATGAACCATTTTGAATATTTGAAAGTCATAACATGTCTTGCTATGGTAATGGATCAAAACCTGAATGAAGTGTAAGAAAGTTAAGGTTTCTTTGCCTTGGCTACCAAATATTTGTCTTCTCCCTCTAGCTGTGCTGTTTAAATTGTTTGGATTTTTTACCGGTTTACCCTTTTTTTCTGCATCATTAAAGGTGCACAATCTCAATAGAGAAGTGCAGCCACAGAAGAAGATTTACAGAGCCTAACACCCCTAAATCTTTCTTTCATGACTTGGCTTGTATTTCTGTTCTTTTTTGTCTTCTCACATATCCATTAGTTCCATTGTGACTTTCAGATGGGGCAGAGAAATAGAGAGAACTGATGTAGCAGGTGACTATTTAAGATACAGACACCAAAAAAATCCTGCTTATGTCTCTAGGAATGAAGGCACTGATTAGCACTAAGTTTTACACTGCAAGTGCACTCTAGCCAACTGGAAATGACATAATACGTTTTGTGATTTGGGAGAAGCAGTCTTCAAATTATGCTTTCACAAGGTGTGCTATGCATGCACCTTGTACATTTACTTGTAGAGCATGTTGCTGCTCACTTTTGTGTGAAATCACATAATTTTGATGGAATGCTAGAAATTCGACATGAATGCCATGCGTTTTCTCCCTCATAATCTTTTGTAACCCTCTAAGCAAGGCTGCTGCACTCTCATTGAAGCAGAGATTATCTCTAAGTAATGTTGCAGAATTAAACCCCATTGATATTCACCTTAACTCTATTGTTTCAGTGTCACTCCAATGTAGAGTTTTACAGTCCATAAATCAAAATATGTTCAAGCATATGATCCATTTATCCATGCTCGTAAATGAAGTTATTATGAGACAGGTATATCTACTTGCCTGCATGATGCTGTACTTGATTTTGACGGGAAACAAGACAGTCATTAACAAGTCAGGAGTAAAACAATGAAAAATCAGTACGAAATAAAACATCTACTTATATAGCATTGTATACGGGATCAAGAGAAAAGTTAAAAGTATATTTTTTTTTAATATTAAAAATACAAACATATTGCTCTTTAGGATCTGAGTTTGGGTGATGCTGTAAGTGAGACCTACTTTCTCATAGTACTTGATCTCGTAGTCCAGAATGGCTCCATGGGGAAAGTCCGGCTCTTGCCAGGAGAGGGCAATGCTGTTTTGGGAAGCCCAGTCCTTCCTTACCATACCTATCAAGGAGGGTGCTGAAAGGGAAAAGGATAACTAAGGGTTAAAGACGAAGCATACGGTTTATCCTTTCAACCTACTGTCTTAGGATATCAACCCGAGGTAACTTTGAGTGACCTCCAGGCAGAAAAGCATGACAGATGGCAATTTTCAGGGAAACGATATAACCTGGAATTAATGTCTCAAGTATGTACCATTATCTCCTTTGTTAAAGTGCAGACCAGCTTCTAAAAAAAAAAAAAGGGCTATATACAAAAACATAGAAGTGCCTGTGCCAGTCCTCACCACCAGCTGCGCACAACCAGGTTGCGCTGTTGGCTCCAAGGACATCGTGTCCAGAGCAGAACCATGTTTCAGAGACAGTAAATTCTACATTCAGGACAATCTGCATTAAATATCATAATTAAAATGTGTAAAATGGACATTCAGTTTACTCTTTGGAGTAACATAAAGCGACACAGCTCAAAACACATGCATTGAATCCTGCTCCTGCTAGCTGAGATGGCAACAGCAAGGGCATTTTAGCCGGTCAATGAGGTAGCTGTGTGCACAGAAGACCCAGCTCGTTAGAGGCAGCCAGTAGCAGGGACTGGGTTACGGGCAAACTGTAGGGGCAAATCTACCTGCTGTAATTGATACTGCAGGTCTGCAGCAGCGCAGTGAGTAACAATCACTTCCAGCAGCTTTTGGAAGGGGCCCACAGTGTGTGGGTGCACCCAAAAGCTAAATTATCTCACTATGGGTTAACTGATTTTAAGAAACGGGTTTTCAGCCCTTTTGGAAAAGAAGATGCAGTTATCTATGCAATAATTTCAAATGGTGCAAAAATTGCATTCTAGAAAAGGATGTTTGCTTGTTTTATTAATTTGGTCAAGCATGTCAAAGGAGGTCTAACATTCTACAGACCTAATTTTTTTTAATAGTATTGATGCACAGCTGTCCCAAATGTTACAATAAAACCAGTCACTTCCTGAAGACAACTGAGTAAGCTGAACAAACCAGCTACCATAAAAAAATTCTTCCAGTGGTTCACAGCTTTCACTATCTGTCATTCCACTAACAACTATCAGTTATTACACACTCTCCCCCATTCCCTATTATGAATCTTAATCTATTCTAGGCTTCTAAGGAGCTGTCTCTTAAAAATAACACATTTTAATGACTTCTGTTTTTATCTTTTGAATGAAAGAGTGTCCTGAGGAAAATGAAATAAATATCTGTTTCTAGTCACAAAATTTCATGCCTTAGTTTTCTTTCCTGTAAATATTTCAGGAAGTTTAAGAAATGAAAGCAATAAATAAATTATAGAATGCAAACAAACGGTAAAGAAAACAAACCCAGATGTTTTCCTTTGAAAAAAGGGAAACTCTACACACAGACGTGCACATAACGATATCTTTCTCTGTAACAGGGCATTTATCCAAGACAGAAAATAAACTTCCATCCACTCTCAATCCTCCCTGTGGACAACTATTCTGTGGTATAATAGACCAGTCCTCTCTGAAGTGAAAAAAAACCCAACCCACAGGTAACACTGAATGACTAGAAACTACCAAAAGTATTAAGGAGATAAAACAGAGCTTGCACAAAAAAATGTCCTACACCTGTAGGTTACGCCTTTTTAACCACAGCTCTAATGCCAGGGAATGAGAGGAAAAAAGAATTCCTGCCACATTGAATAAAGGATTAACCAATTTTTCAGGGAGTCCTTAAACAGAATAATGTAAATAACAGAACAGAACAAACACAAATAAATAAATAAAAAAACCTCATAAGTTCTGGGCCAAAATGTCATCCCTGAGTGCGTTTAACTACTCCCTCAGTTAAAATGAAAGTTTTACTCTTGAAATTGCAGGTGAAGCTGAGCTCTCATAATATTTCTCTAGGGCAAAATCAGCTACTCCAAGCAGAGAACAAAGATAGGTCTGTTTAAAGGAAAACAGGAGCTACCAAACATGGATTTGTATTTGCTGAACACTCATCGAGGGCCTATGAGGGCAATTGCTCACATACATTTGTTTGCTATTTGCTGTTTTGAGTCACTCACTGGTATTGAGATGTGATCTGCAGGCGCTTTTGAGGCAGCAATAGCAACCTTTCAGATACACCTTATACACCCTGTTCACCAGCTCACAGGTCAAGGACATCAGCTGGGCCACCTTCCCTAGCACATCATGGCTTCTTCTCACTGCATTTGGGGGTTCACTGGTCAGACAACCAAATCCTTGCAAAACAATAGAGCTTGACTGAAGAAAACACCAGGTTAAACTGTGGATGTAATTATATTCTTGGTCTTTTTAGGCTTTTAAAATACAGATTACTGATTCTACAGTTCTTCAAATTATGACCTAACATTTAAAAGCTTTTTATATGTATCACATGTGGTGCATTTTGTTTTGGGTTCTGATTTCCAAATTTATACAGCAAATTGTGTTTTAAGCTGAGCTCACCACTCTGACTCTTCCATTTGAGTAAGCCCATATCAAAACACAGTCCTAGCACAGCAGAAGATCGCCTCAAAAGTTCAGTATAAGAAATAGCCCACGTCTTCTTCCTGGAAGACAACTCAGTTAGCAAATTTATGAAAGAAAATTACTTCAACCCTCTCCTAAACCAGCTGTGCTTGTCCTGCACTTGAAACTGAAAGCCCCATACAGAAGGCTCATATCACACAGCACTGTGCCAGCACTGCATCCCCTAAATCAAAATGGGAAGGCGTGTACATAAGGCTGAGAGTATGAGAAGCGTATTTGTGTTTGTATTAGGGTGTTAAGCAAAAAAAAAATATTGTGCTTTTTAACAAAAAGCCACAGAAAAGCCACCATTAACCATTTCTTATCCGTTCAGAAAGATCACAGAATCATAGAATGGTTTCAGTTGGAAGAGACCTTAAAGATCATGTTCCAACCCCCTCTGCCATGGGCAGGGACACTTTCTACTAGACCAGAAGTTATCATACCGAAGTTATCTATTCACATCTCAGAGGAAATAATGACTTTTAGTAAAAGTATTCCAGTCAAAAATTTATTGTACAAAGAAACAGACAAACCAAATCAAGAAATTAAAAGTCACAGCTTGCTCAGTTTCTGTTTCTTTAGTTGTTGTGAAGGGCTACTAAAAGCAATACTTTCTACAGAGAAATTTCAGCTTCTTGTAACAGTTGCTCAATGGAGCAGAAGCTACTCAGACCCTAAAGATCCTATCCATTTAATATTAACTCTCTTTATAACTGGAAAATTGTAAAATAGGTAAATCCTATTTGCCCATTTATAAAGACTGCTCTAATGTTCCTTTGATGAATCAATGAGAAGTTCTTTTAATTAGTTGCTTCAAATCCAGTAGCTGCAGGAGAGCTCTAATTTGGTTACCCAATGAAACCATTTGGAAAAAAAAATGCTTAGAAGCACAGCATGGCTTTTAATAACTTTAATGGCAGCATTTTCTTGCCATTGATACTAAGCTGAAGGATAGTTTCTGGCTCTTGAGCTCAGCACTGATCTCTGTTTTGTAGTGAGAATTCTTTGCACCATCTGCTCTCTGTTTTCCTCTACACTGTTATAAATTTCTTGAAGTGTGATGAGTCATCTACTATGCTGTGAGCTCCTCATTTAATTTAGTCTGATAAGTTTCTTTGTCTTTTCAAATTTATATTGAATAATGAAAGCTCATTCCTCAACTCAGAGTGAGGTTATTTTATTCTAAATCTCTTTGGCTTCTTCTTCAGAAACCCTTTTCTCATATGATACTCAGACGACAGAATATGTGTATTTTAAATTATGATTGTATTCCAGTGTCATTTGTCATTTGCTCTTCTTCTAAAGTTGACTTCCATTATCTGTAACTGCTTGATTTCAAAATAGATGACCTGTAGAATTTCTGAAGCTTTTTTCCTTTATTTCATTCTCTAATTTTCCATTTTCTTGTTTAATACTGATTAAAGTAGGCAAAGAATTTCCAGTTTCCCTGGAAACTGGAATTTCCCCTGTTCTCCACGGTTGAACAACTTTAACATGGTGCTAATCCACTTTGAAGAGGCTTCAGACTTAAGGTGAGCTGATGACAAAAACTCACTTGATGTCTGTCTGTACATGGAGTACTTTACCACTCTGGTATCTCATTTCAAATCTTATTTCTTTGGTGAAGAGAAACCATGAAAGCTCAATGTCCTTTTACTGGCTGGCAGAACAGGCCCTATTGAGTATGTACAATCACTTGTTAAAAAATCTACCATCTAACAAACAAGTACAGCTGCATGACTGTTGTTTTCTTCCCTCCGTGCCTTCTGCATTGTGTCTGTTCTGGCCAAGGCTGGCAGATACAAATTTGGAAGGGAGCGAGGGGAAGGGTGATCTGAACTGTACACATGTTGAGGACTGCAACTTTACTCCTTTGGACGCCATCATCATGAGAAGGCTGTGGGTCTCAACGTGAAAAATACTGCCATTTGGGATAATGTGGTCTAATTTAGTTAGACGTTTCTATACCTCTACCAATACCAATAATAATCTGAATTGCATAATTACATATTATTCATTCCTTGAGACCTCTGCCTGCTTCAAAGCACAGGAAAGACCATACTCCCTAAAATGTAGGGCTTTACCACATGTTTTCTGAGTATGGGTTTTCCAGCAGAGGAGGGAATCCAGACCCCTCCCTGCCTCTTCTTTCTCTCCTACCTCAGCTACTTCCCAACTGCAGTTGGTGGAAAATATTGAGTAAGCCCCACTCAGCAAACTTGCTTTTCTTTGAAAACTCATTAATTGATCCCTTCTAGTTTCATACGACATAGAGCAGAAGACCTGCTTTAACATATGCAGGGAGCCTGCATTCTCTTGCTGGGGAACAACTTCTCTCATTAAGTGAAAGACAGTTGAGGGTGGAAGTTCTCACAATGCTATGAGGACTAATTAAAGTTGACTTGGGTTTCATGTCTGTATTGGTCGGAAGACAAAAGTCTGTTAATTAGGAGAAAAGGACTTTTTCAAGCTTATATCACAGGATAATGGCATTAATTAAATCACACCATAAACTATACTTAACACTATGAAACCTATGTTTATCTAATCATCTAAAACACATTCAACAAAGATTTTAGGAAATTAATGAAGCTGAATATAGTTTAAGTATATTTACTTTCAAATATTTTCTCCTTTTGCTTAACTGTAATGCTACAAACTTCTTTTGTAAACTACAGATAATATTAGATTGAAAGGAAAGGTGGTCTAGATTTGTGTTTCTCTTTACAAATACAGCTATAGTTTAAAAAAACCCACCACTGTTAATTTTTTGTAAAACCACATATATGTGGTATTTATAATTGCTAATTATAGAGATGTACTGAGGTCCAATTTTCAAATGCTTTTCTGAGCAGTAAAAAAAAAACCTTCACACCTATTTCTATACCAGAAAATGCTATTATATTTATACAGAATTTCTCCAGCCTAGGTTCTGTAACTGTATTAGAAATTCTATACTATTGGACACTGAGTATGATTTTATATTATACATAGCAATAAAAGAAGTCTGAGATTTTAATTCATGATCCCACATTTGGAAAAAAAGTTATTCCAGGGCACAGTAAGAAAAATATTGATTTTACTTCTGATTCTAGAAAGTCTGTAGGAAAGGTAATAAGCAATAAAAAGATATTTTCTTCAGGGAAAATTGTTACTCCAGTAACAGAACTGTAAGCAATGAAAGAACATTTCCTGATTGATGATAATGTCTCCAGTATTTGAGCTATTTACCTAGGAAGGATTTACCAGAGAAGCTAAGAGGCCAAAATCCTTCAGCCTGCTTTACTAATGGCATGCGTGACATGTATTATCAGTCAACTGACAAGGATGCAGTTTTGCTGCCTACCATCTACAGCGGTCTTCATTTCTGCAATATGATTATTCATCCTCTAGTAGAGATGCATTTCAACCTTTTTTTCTTTTGTGTTTGCTTGCTAATCTTTCTGTTGCTATCTTTGCAGGAGAAGGGAAGAGAGATAATTTTATGAGCGAGGAATGTGGTATGGATTCAGGAGACCTATGTTGGTATTCTTTTCTGGTTGTGCTTTAGAGATTTTCCTTCAATTTTTTGACCGGGATACCCTAAAGTATGATGTGAATGTCAATATGTTCCATTATTTTCAATTTCTGTGAACTTTCATGTTAGAACTGTGTGTGTGTTTTGACAGAAAAGTCTAAACATTAAGCACAAGTTTACATGGGAAAAACATAATGGAAATATGAATATAAATTGAACTTTTATTAAAAAACCCAGTTCATAACTTATCTCTCTGTATATTACAGATGTCCACATGGTGGAAGCATCTTTGGGTTTATGCTGAATTCAATAAGAATTCTTTTTCTTACCATACAAGGCTGTTTCCAATTATTATGGTGACTTGATAAGATACTTGATTCTTCACATAATAGAATCTCTTATCTTTTTAATCACCTCAGTGGTAATTCACAGTTATAATGCTTGGAGGGGATACTATTACTGGTTTTAACCTTGGAATTCAAAGTTGAGCATGAAGTTTTCCTGACAAGGCATTAGAGCTAGCAAATTAACAAGTTTGGGGTGAAAAATAATGTTTTTGCCTTATTTTCTTACATTAGTTCCCTAAAGGTTTGCATTCAAAAGGCTGCATAACAGTATACTTCTTTTGAAGCCCTTCTTTTACTGAAAAATAGGCCTCCAGCTAGCCATAATTATCATCTCTTCCTCCATTTTAAATTCTTTCCCCTTGCAGATTTTCTTTGCTTGCTCAGAAATGGTGGATGGAAGCCAAGGGAACATAATACCATTATAAAAAAATGGATTCTGCTACAGTGTTGTGGGATAAAGGTCATGATAGATGCAACCTCAGATTTCCTCCAGGCTAAATGTAGATTCAGCATAATTTTTTTTCCTGCTCTGTTCTGTAACACAATTCCTTCTTCCTTGCTGCTTAATTTCTTTCTCATCTATTGTTGATCCTATATAGGAAGACAGTAATTATTCACCCATATGATTTTGCCACACTACAGATTTTCTTTCATTATGAGATGTGCTGTCATTCATGATTTTGCAAGCTTGAGACAGAAGCACTTCTATACTTCTAACAGGACCTGTTCAATCCCTGATTCTTCAAAATGAATTATAGTACAAGATACTTAAAAGCAATTGTATAAAATAAGGTCTTATTAGCTGTCAGTAAGCCTGTGTGGATGTTCTGTTATCTGTATGGGAAAACCCTCAGAGTTCAAAAGTATTGTGAGGTCTCTGGCATAATTTATAATACAGTGAACAATTTAAAATATTTTAATAACATGCTTCTTTAAATAACAGTAGCTAAACACAAGTGTTTTACATATATGTATGTTTTAAGGAGTTGCTTTATATGCTCTATATTTCTGAAGCAAGTGCAAAACAGTTCAAACAAGCTTAGTGGAAGGGTGCGATTCCTGGAATCACAGACAAACAAACAAACAAAAATATCTGCAAAACTGAAAAGGATTGCCTGTCATATAAATGGAAATGATGTCAAATCCATGTCCTCTGATAACCAAAGGGATTTGCATCAGAACAAGCAGATTCTTGGCTCCCTTCAATTGCCTTTTGTTGCTGGAGCAGCAGGAGACAAGAAGCAGCTTAATACATCACTGGGATTCCTGAGCCATCAGATCTCCCTAAATCAGAGCTTCTCTGTCCTTGTCTGGCAGAAGACAACACTATGGTCGGGTGGCACTGGCATGTCAGCACACATCAGGTAGCAACAACATATGTGGCTGAATAGCACAGCAAGAAATGGTAACTGGGGAAAACAAGCCCTCTGTTTCATTTGCTTCTTCCAGGCATTTTGCTTGGGATCAAGTAACAGACTATTTGATGTTACAGAGAAGGGTGCAAGAGGCCCCCCAGGCAAATCACTTCCCTTTCTGTCACCTCTTATGATGATTATAAACACCGTTGCTGTATCTATAGCAGAAATAAAAGAATACTATATTCTGTATCCTTAACGAGCAGATTTGTTGCTTTCACAAGCTCAGATGTTATGTGCTGTGGTGTTCACTGCTACTCCTGACTTAGACATTATGGCAAGCTCCTCCTTGTTGGCCAGTAGCACATACCATTTGAAACTGGTGTGCATGCTCTCCTGGGGAGCTTCCTGACATTCAGGATTCCTCTTAAGAATAAAGGCAGATTACCTTATAGGTTTCCATTTTTAGGAAATCTGTGCTAAAAGAGAAGGAGTTGGGAGAAACTGGTTTATCAGTAGATTCAGATTGCTACTATAATGATGTTAATCAGTGTAAAAAAAGAAGTGTTCCAGCCAATGTGCTATGTAAATTATAAATATCACGCCAGCACTACTAGGTGCCACAACCTGTGGTGACACATTTCTCCAGAGAACTTTGTTTTCAACCTCCAAGTGTAACCCAGGACTTGCTATAAATTTATTGGAATACAAGTTAAGGTTAAGAAGGCATCATTTATTGCAGCAAGGTGTCATTATCGAAACAGAACTGTAAGTAAGTCTCATTCAGCAGCAACCCCTCCAGGGTCAACTGGAACCAAATTGCACTACAGAACTTCCTGCTGCTAAATTGATCTCAGAAGTTTGAAAATGAAATAAGCAGGTTAAAAAGCACTAGGAAATCTGCAATCTTTTCACTCCATTAATTGCTACTCATCCAGCAATGTAACAAAGACAAACCTAAAATGTGCACTCATTTCAGCAAATCTCTCCTGCTCTTGTTTATATGAAAATATGAGACTACATCAGATTGTAGGTCATTCTCTGTCAAACAGTACTTTACAGGTCTGAAAGAGGTTCTTCTTTTAGCAAGAAAATAATGAATATTTCATTTGAACATCTTCTGTGAACCTTCTGTAAAAGCTGTGTTTGTTGGCATGTGCAGAGAATGTCAGAGCTACTGCACTTCAACATTTTGAGTGAAAATATGTAAGTGCATGGAGACCCATCTGATACTGACTTAAAATGTACATATCCAAACAATTTCCCTACAAATGTTGATTTTGAAAATGCATGTTATAAATCATAGTGATCCCAAATAAACATGCCTTCATAAATTAATTCTCCCAGTGACGTTATGAATAAACTATATGATATGTGATATATCCTATATATGCTAAAACAATTTCAAAAGTGTGCTCTCATCTGTTCATTACAAAGTATCATTAGATAACAATAAATGCTATGGTTTGGTCTATCTCTGTTTTACATAGGGTCAAGTACCTTTTAAATCTTTACTATGTAGACCTATGTGCAGAACAGCACACTCTTTTAAAGTCTGGCATGCAGACAATAAGAAATGCTTCTAGAAGGCAAATAAGTCACTGGTTTGTACTTGATGTTCATGAATCACTGAAAAGCACTGTTGATGTCAAAAGAATGTTAGGTGTTCAATTTCTAGTCAAGTAGGGTGGAATTCATTTTACTTGACTCAAATAATTTAAAAACTGGGGTTTTACTTTTTGGCAAGTTGTCTTGATTCCTTCTGTAGTTAGAGGGAGCCAGGCAACTCCAAAGGGCAGTTCGTTACTCAATGTTACTCAAATATTAAATGCTTTTGAAAAATCAATGCCTATTTTTTTTTGTTGATCTCTTTCAAGAAGATCAAGTCTCTTTTATTCACAAAGACAAAACTCCAGAGAATTAAAGAACCATTGGGACCTAAAGAGTTTTAATCTTTTTTACTTATATAAAAATTAAAACACCAAGAAAACAGAGCAATCTAGAAATTAGATCAGACAATGGGCAGTAAAAGAATGTTTCAAAAGAAGTTTTGTGGAATCCTGGGCAATTATGGAACAACCATTCAAAAGGGAATGGTTTGATTTCAACTATTAGCTACTCGTTAGCTCATTATCCTGATGCTTGTGGTTTTATACATATTGCAGATACCCATGCTCATGTACTGATAGACAATCTCCTGACAGAGATCCAGGTGAGGAAGAAACTTGAGTATTCACACTTCAAGATCAGTGCACAACTTCACTGGGAAGGGAAGGGATCCATAACCTCTTTTTGTCTAAGCGACAAAGTCTAGGTGACCTGCTGACACATGCAGAGTTTGCACTGGTCATTTTCTAGAGAGGACCACAAAAATTCTGTGGCCTCCAAAAAGCTAGGAAGTTGACAGACATTCAGGCAAGAAACACAGAAAACATGTCTTATTAACTAACATGCTACTGAACACCACTGGGAGCTGGAAGAGTATCGTTTGATACTGTTTGATATCATTTGATGTATTGTCTGATTAGAGAGTCTTCTGTTTAACTCAGTCCCAAGCAGAAAGGCAAGTTTGTTACATTCAGCTTTCCTCTGAAATAAGCTCATATCTCTCCTTAAGTAGTAACCTGCTCAGAAATTCTACAGAGAGAAAACATCCAGCTATGCAGCTTAGGTAGTTGCTTGTGAGAAATAACGGCTCATATCCACGCAATATATTAATGGTGTAGAGCTGAGTGCTTCAGGGTCTAATTTTTAAGTACCTCATCCTCAAAATGAGACTTAGAGTTAAATCACGCTAGATCTCCATGGTTCATAATGCTGTCAAAACAGAGGCAATCCAGAGCATGCACAAAAGCAGAACTCAAGAATTCAGACAACTTTCAGTTTGACAGCTTATTTAGGTATACATGGGTGTTAAGCCCCACCAGGTTTAGACATTGGTATTGCAATATTGCTGACATATTTTTCCATTGGCATAACTCAAAAAAGAATGCTCTCATGAGCTAAATATTGTTCAGCCTCTTTTACTATTCTCATTAAGTAAATTTTCCTATTCAAATCCTCCAGTTTTTTAAATAATTATCTTTGCCCAATATCATACTTTGTTTTGAGATTCAGTTGTGAGTCTGAAGTTTGATTGTAAAGTTTGAGAAATTAGTGTATTCACACAGGATATTTAAATTTTTTTTGGCAAACAAACAAACAAAATCAAACAGTCTTAGTAATTGGCAATGATCTTTGTTTCTGTCACATTCATCTTACAATATTCTACAACAGGTAATTTTCTCAAGCCCCTCTGTACTCAAACATATAGTGAAACCTGTGCAAAGCAACCACTGAAACATAGCAAACACTAAGGGAATCTTTGATATAGGAAAAAAAAATAATCCTCCACACATGTAGCAATTCCTTAAAGGACATCTAGAGGACACTCATAGCCATTAGCATGGCTATGAAAGAGTCCTGACAAATTCAGATGTGTGCACTCCAGATCTACTAGTTCTTTATAGACACTGTTCAGAAAATAAGGGTTAATGAAATGTGATCAAAAGGGAAATTTAAAAATATCAACAAAATAAATCATACAGAGTAACTTTACAATAGTTTTCAAAAATATTATTCTGCTTGCACAGAATAATTCTGTGCCAATAACCTTATGGACAAGAAAAATGAAAACAAATGGGACATTTATGTATTGCTGTTTTTCATCCTAAAATACACTTGTTATCATTTTGAGGAACCCACATCAATGGCAATAATTTGCTGAGCCATCATGTTAACTTTGCCATTAATCAGCATTTTCTATCCTTCATTAATGATTGTGATCACAAAGTGTAATGAATAACTGAAGATTTGTTGCTGATCAAATCTTAGGATTATCCATTTCTGTTGTACATAGTGTAAGAAAGTCCTGACTTACACAA
>JAOTQQ010000001.1:95363993-95379135 GCA_026546715.1 Gallinago undulata | reverse complement strand
TCCCCGGCCGCCCAGCGCTGTTTTTGCTTTCCTACCTTAATAAAGGCTTAGTGAACCTATTTCGGACTTAAGTTTTTGTTGGAACTATAACACAAAGTATTGATGGTGTTGACTTAACTACTCATGACATGGGTGGTCAGATATATTGTGACTAGGTTTGCAACTGCTCATGTTATGCAAATTGATCTTCCCCTGAAATGTCCTTCCAAAAATTACCACTTTGAATAAATGCATAAAATCTTGATGAAGTAAGGCTGGTTTGATAATTAATTCATTGGCTCTGCCTGACATGGGAGGATTTGGCTGCCCTGAGAGGGAATTCCTCTAACTTTAACAGCTTTGAGTTTACTATCAATCCTCACTTGCTGGTCAATTCGAATTATATTTTACCAGGTTATTCAGATCATCTACTCTCAGTTACTTTAGGCATCCAATTCAATGGGAACATCCAAAGTTAGGAACATCAGGCCCCTGTATAAATAGTGCAGACACATAGTGCCTCCAGATGGAGATGCAGAGCACCCTGCTTAGGTGTCTAAAGTCATTGAACACCCCACACGTTCTTGGTGCTCCACCAAATAACTCAGGCTCAAAAAAATACCCTCAGGGGCTGTATGCGATTTTGTCTTTTAGTGCTGCTTCTCCAGAGACCCAGAGACAGATGACTTTCCCTTCCTTCAAAAAAATACTGCACTATTACCTTTTCAAACAGTGAAAGAAGACCTTAGAGAACACAACAAAATTCTACAAGAGAAATTTAGCAATTTAGCAATTACATTTCTTCTAAAGATTATAAAATCTCTAGATTTTATATCTTAAAATATAAATCTTAAAAGTGTCATGACCTCAGCCTTCTGGTTCATCTTCTCGATCTCTTCGCAGTGGCTAGACTGGAAAGACAGACCTGAGACACAAGGGGCCTCCTGTTTTTTAGGTTTTTTTTTCCAGAGATCAGAGTTAGACAAATGTTGCTCTTCCCCACCTAAGACCTGTTAATTGCTCAGTGCTTTCTCAAACACATCATGCATTTCTGCTAATGCACCTCTTCAGCTGAAAGCATCTTGTGTACTGTATAGTCCTAATTTGCCCCTTGAGCACGGAGGTCAGTGAAGCTGCACAACAGAATACTGGAAGGAATATTGATGTGATGTGTGCAACTGTAGATTTAAAACATCTATCTCTATATTAGTCTTGCTCTATATCCGTGCATAAATTTTATCTTTAAGCTATGTCTTCCACACAATCATATCTACACACCAATAACTGCACTGACATAAAAGTTAATGAATTTTGCTCATTATATATATATATAATATATATATTTGTATAAATATATACAAATACAGAAAAGCCTATGAAACACTGAGTTCTCTCTCCTCAACTGGTAGAAACTTCTCATCTTTAACCCACACTCACAAAACGACCTTATTGCTTTTTTTTTTTTATAATGACAATATCACTAACCCTACTGTATTCTATAAACTTTGACATTACCATGCAATATCTTTAAAACAATGTATTAACCATTTCATAATGCAATCTTTGGCATCAGAACCTCCTATCAAGTATAATCCTGTTATAACATCTACATACCAATTTCAAAGATGCTGCTTGCTTCTCTTAAGTTAAGTAGAAACACAAGTATGGTGCTGCAGATTCCAAGATAACAACAATCACTATTGCATAATGGTTTTGTAAGCACACAATCCTGAATACAAAAGTAATACAAAATAGCTGATAGGAGACATTTATTACCATTCTCAAGTAATTGGAACTAGCAAAGGAAGAAAATAGTTGATATATTTCAATGTTTAAACAGCTTGATAAAATAATTAAGAAAATTTTATGTTTAAGAATTATTTGTAGACACTTTATGGTTCAGAATAATAATTTGTAAAGACAATTGTTGTTATGATAAATACAGAATTGAAATATTCAGTTAACATAGTTCTATTTCAAGTGTCATATATACACTGTTCTCAGTGCCTGAAACATTTCATATTTTACATTATCAGTTCATAAGTTTAAAGACTTTTTATATGTATGTTGTTACCAAGCCATCTAAATTTCTTCTCTCATTAAGGTAATAAGTGAATGCAATGTTTTTCTCTATGAATAACACATATTTACATATAAAGCAGCATTACAGAAAAAAAAACCTCAATGGAAGCCAGATTGCTATGTTTTCCACTTCCTGCTTAAAAAAAATGCAAGCAGATATACCTTTCTAATTTCAGAATATAAGAACATGAAATCTGAGTTATTCTTAGAATAAGAAATTAAAATAGGTCTCCTTTTATTTTTAATATTATTTTTTATGAGTGGACTCCAAAAATACAACACCGCATAAGCATAGTTCTTGTTTGGAATTTCGTTTATGGACAACTTGTTTTACGAAGTAAGAGAAAAAATCTCAGAGAAAGGTTTTTTTTGAGATGACAAAAGTGGAAGTCATTCCTTGCGTTTGAAGACATGTACTTCAACGTAAGAAGCTGACAGAAATCTAATAATCTTTGGAGGCATGATCTCAAATGCACTGTTTGTTTACAGTGGAACAAGGTTACCAGGAACCTCCTTCTGTATGTTTTGCTTATCCTGTGCTGTTTAAGATGTTCATGAATGGTCTGGTGAGATGAGAAAGTTTGCTAAACCTATCAGGGTTGTAGAAAAGGAAGGCTAACTGTGAAAAACTACGGAAGGACTGATTGGATAATAAAATGGCAGATGAAATTCAGAAGAGAGTGATGCATCAGGGAAAGGAAACCCTAATTTCATAAGGAAAATGAGCTCTGAGCTAACCATTTCCAGCAAAGAGCAAGATCTCGGAGTTATAATACATAGATCTATGAAAATGCCAAATCTATGCTTAACTGTAATAAAAAAGATTAAATGAAATGTTAGGGATTACAATGAAAGGAAAAGAGAACAAAACAGAACTTCACACTGCCACAGCACAGGTCCACATCACAAACACATTTTGAATATTGTGAGTAATTTTAGTACCCTTATCTCAAACATTATATATTAGAACAGGATAGGGTTCAGAAAACAGCTACCACAGGTAGTACATTGAAGTTGTGGAATAACTTGTGGAATCAGAAAGTTATTCTGATAGTTATGAATTATTATTCTGAATAATTCTGAAAGTTATTCCTTTTCCAGTCTGAAAAGGAAGATGCAATGGGAGGTTAAATCTTGAATGATAAGGAGTGATCATTGCTTCTTGCAGCACAAACACTAGAGAGCATCAAATGAAGTTGAAAGGAAGTGATTCTTAATAAAACGTGAAATTAAGCTGCAGAGTTCCTTGCCAAGGGTTGGTATAGATTCTTTTTAAGATGCATTTAATAATAAATTATTAAACTGCTACTGGGCAAGGAAGTCTCCAAAGTACAACTTGTCAGAAGGTAGGTGAGTACTCAGGGAATGAGTCTTGTAAACTTTTTTTTTGTTCTCTTGTTCATCTCTAATCTTCAATTTTTGGCTACCACCAGAGAGAGGATATGAAGCCAGGTGGACCAACAGCGTGATCCAGTACAACTACTCTTCTGTATTATTATCAACAGAAATAGAAAATGAATGTATGAGGAGCGCAGGGTTGCTGCCTGGCTTGGTTTCATACTTAGTAACTTGATGAAGAGTCTTATTCTGTTGGGTTTTAAATTTTTTTTTATTTGATCTTTCTGTCTCTGTGCAGTGGTGATAAGTTTGGTGTCTTCTCACTAAGTCTACTGCACATGTATGGAGAATCTGATTCCGTCTTGCATATTGTAGTGGATCTGTGCAATCTGTGGCACCACTGGTATACCTCAGATGCACTAGATTCATTCAACGTAGAGTCCATTTGCACATATTCAGCAACTGTTTTCATAAATTGGTAAAGTGCTAACCATGCATGAAGTCACAGGAGTCGCATACACTAGTAAACATAAAATGCAGCACTCTTTCACTTGATTCTATGTATAATACATAAAGTAAATTCTCAGCTAATTTGGAGGCTGAGGTAGTATACGCTACCCCCATAGTCAGACAGTTAGCAAACCACTGCACATGCTCTCTTTGGACTGTCAGCTGGTTGATCAGAAGGTAATCTGCTTGGCAGACAGGCCGGCAAAATGTGGGAATTTCCTGTACACACATTTGGCTGGCTCCCCGGGGGAGGTTTGTTTTGCTTCTCCAGCCTGGGGCAGACCCATCGGTGAACAAACTGCTCGGCTCTGGGATGGTCAGGAACAGGAGTCCTCTCTGCAGCATTTGCTCTCTATGTTCTGTGATGGAGGATGAGTGAAGGCTGCAGGATGTGCATTGAATGAGGGGAAATGCAGGAATGAAGAGACTTCAATACATCAGCATTATTGCAGGAAAAGATCCTATGGAGGGAGCCACTGCAAGGAAACTTATGGAATGCCTGCAGGGAGTTAGCTGTATCAAAAAAGGAACAAGCTTATATATTAGCCCATCTGTGTGAGTGGGTTACCCAAGAGACATCTGCATTGCCTGTGGATTTTTATAATCACACAAAGTAGGTGCTGAGATTAATACACCACTGGATTGATGTTTTTTCATAAGTATCAGAGTGGTTGAGACATTACTTTCTTTAAAGTATGAGCTATACTCCTTAACATGACTCTCTTGGTTAAAAAACTCAGCGCTGTCTTAAGTATCATCATTACCAAAACAGCAGCCATTTAATTCAACAAAGATGGGAATGGGTTGAAAAACTAATGTGACAAAATTTATTACTTAATAATGTTTGCATAGCACATTGTCCTGGTTTGAGCAACACAGGACTAATTTATCTTCCAGTGCCTGGGAAAACTGCACTTAGAAGAACTTTAGCATCTGAAGTTGTGATAGTATTTACTTTATAACCAACTACAGTATGTGGGTTTCAAGGTCTCAGTGCTTTCAAGTTAGCCAGGTACGGGGATGAGGAGGAGTGAGATCTGGGCACTTGACCCAAGCTGGCCAACAGGATTATTTGATACCATGAACTTCACATTCAATATAAATGAGAAAGTTTGCTGAGGATTTTTTTTTTAGTCTTCTTTGATGGCTGTGATCCTGAGAACTTCTTGCTCTGGTGGCCAACTGTTGAGGCCTTCCCTTCCTCCTGAAGCTGTGTGTTTGTTGTCCACTGCTGGGAGTGCACAGCTTCCTGCTGATCGAATTGGCTGTTTATAATCCTTGTATATTTTATATTGGTATTGGGATCTGTATTGGTTCTTTAGTATTATTAATGTTAATTATTATATTAACTTTGCATTTCAACCCTTTTTTTCCCCCTTTTTTCCCCTTCCCAGGTGGGGAAGGGTCATTGGGTGACAGAATAATTGTCCAAATGACAATAAATTGTTGTGGGTTTCTCAAACCATAACACACATTTAGTCTGTATGCAAATCATAAAACTTTGAATGTTTACTGTCTATATCCTGCGGTACATAAAATAAGGAATAACTAGTTCTCTTCCACAGGTCAAAAAATAATAAGCACACTTTGGCTACTGATCAAACTGAAAATATGTAGAGGTTGAAGGTACTTTGTCTGTGTTCTGGCAGCAAAGTGGCTGAGGCATGTTGCAACTGAATCACAGTCATGAGCTAGAGCCCTGCCCTGCCTGTGCACTGAAAGCCACCTACAATCGCTTTAGCTGCAGGTGGTTAAGCATCTGCAGGATGAGAGACAAGGGTGGCATGTCAGGATGTCAGCAGCATGACTGACTGATGTGTCATTGCTTACAGCCATTTATATGCTGTACCCACACTAGTCCAACAGGTCACCTATGAAGGAACTAACTTTTTATCTAAACTGTCCAGAAAGCAAAGCTCTATGGGGGTTGTTTTTAAGTCTGCCTGGCATGTGAACTTAAAAATGCATATACGAGGCAGCTCCTGCCAGGCTTTACAATGCATTACATTTTTTGTTGTCATGTCAACTTGTGAATTTATTACAAACTGTTTTTAGAATGAACAGATGAGTCAGCATGTAAAAAAACCAAAACAAAACAACCCTCCTGCCCACACATTTTCTATTATGATTACACTACTATCATGTAATGGAAGTTGAAGAAAGACACAGAAGTTCTTCGGAAGTTTAAACTGACTTTTCTTACCCAGTAGTAAAAAACAACAGTATGAAAATAGAGACATGCCAGCTGGCTTCAGTCAACTTTTACCAACTTACTGAAAAGTTATTAGATGGGGAAAATAAAAGGTCTGAAGTTGGAAGTCCACTGCATACTTGTGAAAGTCTGGATGCGTTACTTCAGAGGTGTGAAGCATCCATGGTGATATAAGAAAAAACAAGAAGATGAAAAACAGACTTCTGAAAAAAAATGTTAAAACTATACAGGCTTTTAGGGAGAACATTTTTGTAGTTCATTTTAAGAACATATTTTCACTTTTGTTTGCAGCACTCTAGTTCTTTTTTTTTTTTCAACTTTTGCTTTCATTTTCATAAGACATTTTTTATTACAAGTATATCTATCCCTAACACTTATGGAAACTCATATTAGTTACTCCTTGAAACTTTTTTTTTCCTGTGAATGAATACTGATTTTTTTTTTTTTAATGGGTATAGATCAGAGCCTACTACTGTTACCTAACAACTGTACTACACACTGCTTACTTAAAATAAGTGCATGCAAGAATCAGTGTTTATCTCACCATGTCCATCTACAAGACAAAACTATATGGCTTAACCTTGTGAACAAACATATGCTACTGGTAGGATCAGCCAGGTAAGAAACCAAAGGAAACAGAATTGATTTAGCCACAAAATTCTAGTTATTTTTTTTTCCATGTGACTTATTTTGACCCTTCGGAGGGTACTCTGTGTAAAAATGGCATGTTGTCAAAGTGGCCAGTAGTAGTGTACAGAAAATAATTCTGTCCTTAGTTTTCCTGTCAGAAAGCCATCCAAATTGTTTTCTATTTCATAACATCCCTGAAGACAAGGGTGTTTTCTCACCCAGAGAAAGTCTCAGCAGACAATAAAGTTTGCTTTTATTGCAATTATTCATTTAAGTCTTTAGATAAAAAGAATGAAAGGTCCTATAATTCATCCCATAACCCTAAATATTTTAATTTAGGAATGCCTATAGTTATTTCCTAAGAGTTGCTGTTCAGGTGCCTCATGTCATGAGTTTCTTCCTTTATCAGGTTTCCTACACACACCATAGTTTCCTCCTCTGGTTGAAAAGGAGGCAACTAATTCTTGGGACATTAGGCAATTGTGATGATGTCAGACACTGTCTGATGGAGAGAGAATAAGAGGGTGACATAAGAAATTACAACTCTGATGATATCCAAACTTCAGTTTTCAAACTTTTGTTTCTTAAATGGAAAGCAAAAGCTTTCCAATAAAACCAGACTTTGTACAAATAAAAACGAATGGTAATGATAATTTTAATGGAAAACCTCTAACCAGCCTGGCTATGTTTGCATCTATAAGTTTTCTGCTTTCTCCCTGTATGATATACTTACATGTTTAAATGTAAGAATGACAAAAAATTTGGATGCTAGTGAACGCATAAGTTCATCTTGGAGCACACAGGCTTTTTTTGGACTATCCATTTGAGACACAGGCAGAGTACATCTTCTAAAGAACTAAAATACCCGCTGATCAAAATGATGTACTAAAATTCCACAGAATTTATATACCACAATGATCAGGGATGGCTGATTACAGCTAGCTTACTGAATTCAAATTAATCTCAGAACTCCACGTGTTGGATTTGCCACAAGCCTTGCAAATGAGACAACTGATGACTGAGGGGGATTTTGAAAATCAGACTATACTAAGACTCTTATTCCTGAGACAGAACAAATCTAGTCTTGCAAAATTTACAACATGGAAAAAGGAAGTTCTTAAGATATAACAGAAGGAAAAACTGAGATTGTACCTCTGAACCCTTAGTAAACAAGATCATAAAGATTAGACTGTTGCCAGGCCTGAGTCTCAGATTTACCACATTTTGAAACATTTGAAACACATTTGAAACAAGATAAATACTGGAGATGACACTGGCAGCCAATAAAAGTACTTCAAAGTGCTCAATTATGATCCATTATTTATGATTTAGCAAGAAAAGTGTGGGTAGCAGGAAAAGGTCCCTTTCTCAAATGCTTGAATCCAAGAGATGAGGAATGAAAGAACAGAAGGGAAAGGAATAAATGATTTCCTGAGTGAGGACATAAACTATGTTTGTCTCTTACTCCTAGCAGGCTATCCCAACGTTTGAAATATGTAACAACATTAATAAAATTGCCTGAAATGATCTGAGACCATTTGTATCCTAAATAATGTATAAGCAGTGCAGGTTACTGTTGGGATTATTTTGGACTAACTCAGTGTCAGAAACATTGCTGTAACCACAATCAGCTGGATACTGGCCTCTCCACACATAACTGTGAAACTGGCTCGGGTCCAGGATCCCTTTGTTATGGTCAAAGCTGCTTATATAGCAGCTGTAGAGCCTTACAACCAAAGGTATAACCTGTTACAATTAAAGATTAAATGTAAATTACTACCAATTTTGAAATATATGTATTTGGTAATATATCCTGGATTTCCAAATGCTCTCACAGCATCCAGATGGAGTTACAGCTGTGCAGCTTCTTTGCAGATCAGGTCACAGGCAACTAATTAGAATTTGGAGCAAAACCAGTAGATGCTGCATGTTTAGACTGACTACATAAAGTCAGCTTTCCTTAAAGCTACCTATAGATAGAAATGCACATGATCTTTAAATTAATCTTTCCAGGGAAGCTCACCCAATTATACTGAAGTTCTAGCACTTTTGTTACAAAAGTTGATAACTTATCCTAAGAGCTAATATTCCAAAAGATGGTTTGAAATAGATTCTTCTTTAGTACATGAAGAAAATTATACAGATGTAAAATTTTGCTTTTATGCTTTCACCAAATATCAACAACAACAAAAAAATCCATTCTGTAAATTAACAGTTTCAAAAATATAAAAGTACATTAAAACACAGCAAAAGGTAAGATAATTTAAAGGAAATTTTAATACAGTTCTTCAGTGTACATTGCAAGCAGCAGAAATATTTTACTCTGTTACATTTGTTTACCCACTGATTCAGAATAGGTTGTGTCAATATGTAAAGGCAAATGAAATAAAGCAACTTCACTGTTACACAGCAGAATTTGGCCTTAATGCAATCACAACCAGCTACTTCACATTTAAATAATTTTGAAAAAAAGATTC
This sequence comes from Gallinago undulata, assembly GCA_026546715.1. NCBI lineage: Eukaryota > Metazoa > Chordata > Aves > Charadriiformes > Scolopacidae > Gallinago > Gallinago undulata. Next base: position 95,369,907 of record JAOTQQ010000001.1, on the reverse strand, counting down.
TGAGCAATGAACTGCAGCCAAAATGCAGGGACGTAGAGGAATTTTGATATAGACTTCAGTGGAGAAAATTCCCATTGCTCCTTTATTTGTCTCTACAAAATGCTGAAACTATTCCTAAATTTAATACTTGAAAAATATTACAAATAACTTGGGAATCACCAGCATCCATGCCTTTATCTCTGTCTAGTGGTAGTTCCAAAAAAAAAAAAAAGGCAGTTTATTGTCTAAATACTGTAGGACTGTGTGCAAAATTGGCATGAGTTTTTCTCCTCTATAGCTAAAGGTTTCAAACTCTTATTACTTGCTGGATCAGCATCAATGTTGATCTAGTTTCCTTCTTATTTTTTTCCCCAGTTTTGAATAGGAATACACCTTTCTAAGTACTGTTCACTGATTTATTGTTACTTATTCTAAATTGCTGTCTCAACTTATTCCCTGGGTCTTGCCAGACTCCAGGTAGATGAATCTTCCTGTTTCCAAGGCATGGCTGTAGCAAGCACAGGGAGTGTGAGGGGGACCAGGAGAAGATGGATACTTGCTCCTCTGCTGTGGGAAAACCACTGGTAGTAAGGTGGTGACAGGGGACAGTCAGCTGGAAGTGCCTCCAGGAGAAACAGCACCTCAGTGATCAAAGTGTCTGCATTTCCATTGAGCAGCACCAGGGAAATCCCTCCAAACACTCCATCCTCACAGATCCTCTTGCAGGATGGTGGTCACTTTGGTTAGAGTGGATTTAATTTCTTTATAATATGTACCAAATGATAAGTATGCATTAAAAAAAAAGACTCCAATTCTACCAGAACCCATGTGAAAACAAGCTGTCCAAAATATTCTTACTTTGATATCATTATTCTGACAAAGCAAGCATGTCTCTTTGCTGTCAACATGGCAGCATAGTTTTACTCATGTTACGCTGCAAAGGATTTTAAATTGCCTAGGATGAGGCTGTGGGGAGGGAAAGGGCAGTTTGCTCTTCATGCCACCATCCAGGTGGCCTCTTAGCAGCAAGTTGGCTCAAGCATGCATACCACTCTCAAATTGTTTTGTGTGTGCTTTCGGTGCATGCTAAGCAAATCCTGCCATCCTCTTCTGGCTCTTTCGGCTAGCATCTTTCAATCAACAAATTGCACTTTGGCACGAACAGAAGGTTTAAGATGGACTTCTGCCACTGTCCCAGTCCCCGGCTAAATAGCTATGAACATATGCAGAGATTGTGTTGTTCATTTTTAGGGCTTTATGATGGCACAATTAATTGTACTAAAAGTGCAATTGATGTAAAGTGAGTTACAGATTGAATAGGCAGTGCAGCAGATGTACAAGGTCATTCAGCAAAGACTACTCATTACTTCAAATTACCACCCTTGACGAGAAACTATAGTATATGCCAGGATGGAGCTCTTTCTCCGACACCTCATCTTTCAGTTTCATCCCAAAGGCCATCTTTGTTTTCTTACAGATAACATTGCTGAATTAAAACCTGATACCTTAACTTACAATGACTAGATTACCATATCTAATATAATTCACATATGTGAAGTATGCTACTGCTGCTTCCATCCATTTTAAGCAAGGAGATTGCCAGAAATCGCATACAATGTGTTTGTATGTTCACAGACCTGTGTTTCTGCCCCATTTGAAAGAGTGCTAAAAGACAGATGCCTTGTTTAGTTTAAATCACATTAGCATTCTATTTCCACCTATCTTTTACTTTCATAACCCCTCATTGAATTACAGTCTGACACTATTTGTCAAAAAACAGCATAACTTGCCCAACAGTTTATAGGATTTGTCAGCATTGGAATGTTTCCCTCTTATTATTTGGCTGTCCTAGCATTCACAAACAAAGACAAGTATTAGATGGACACAGCTAACTAGGCCACGTGTTTGTTAGTTCTTCTAGGAATCAGCAATGTTTTATTCGAGATAGTTAATGACCTTTTTTAATCAACTGCTGCCTGACAAAGAGCCACCATCACAACCTTCGTACTTTTCAAATGATTTCCCAGTGAACTAGAAGGGCAGCATCGCCCTCCCTATATAGGGGAGATGTATGTTTAGGTGAGATGGAGTCAACAAGGCATTCATTAAGGAATGCTCATTCCAAGACCTCCAATTTAATTTAGCAGAAAATCAGACTCCTATCAAAGGAATATCTGCCCTAAGCAGAAGAAAGTGCCAGCAATTAGCTCAGCCCTCTGCAGCATTGCCTTGCACCCATGGCACACTGCCTCACTGACTTCTTACAGGGAGGAAGGGGTTACATGTCCTCTCCATTCCTTCAGAGGACACTTTTCTGATCCCTTCATGCCCTGTTTCAAAATCCCAGGTCTCTTTCTGGGGAGGAATTTTGAAGAAAAGCCACTATTCAACCTGCCCTTGTTGGCATTTCAGACAATTCTTTTTTGCACAGCAAGACTTTTCATTTAACAGATGTATCCTGTTATGGGGTACGTCACGACATCAAGAAACTTTTACTGTTCATTTTTGTAGCAATATCAGAGATGTGTTCAAGCAAGAATGTAAAAAAGTCTTTCACCTTTCTCTGAAGAAGAGTGAACATTATGTTGAAGAGCAAATGTGGAAGGAAAAACCAGACAAATGTGGAAGCCCAGGACTTAAGATTTATATTTAATTGCTTATATTGGTCAAAAAAATATCTCAGAAAGTAGGTAAGTTAAGGTTCTTCACCGTATCTTTTTGTGCTGAAATTTGGTGTAGAGATTTTGATAAAAGAATAGAATAAATACCATATTTACATATAGGAAAAGGATGGATCCTGTTCATATCGCCTTCAATCTACAGTCTCAAAACTGCTAATCTAATAAATGTCATGGAATGAAAAAGATAAAGTTGAACTGGAGATCAGTAGCAATGTTGTTATTTGCAAACACTTTATCTGCAGAAAAATGTCAGCCTTTTTGTCAGGCATAATTCAAGATAACCAATTCAAGTAGCTCTACTTTGAAATACTGTCTGATGGCTTCCGAAATACTCTCATTAATTGTCCTGAAAAATACGAAAAAATAAGAAAATTATTTACTAAGTTCATTTAATAATGTAATTGATAACACTTATCCTGCATGGTTGCAGAACACCCAGTAATTATGAAAAGCAGAGTAAATTTTTTTGCCGATTTTGTTGTCATCCTGCTTCTTCAAGATTTGGCATCAAATATATTTCTTTATGAGAGGTCATGTATAAATCTCATGATAAGAACTGTTTCTTACAATGTAAAGTGCTGGGATAACATTTTCATTTAACAAATTATTTTTATTGGTGAGCTGTGTGCATCACTGCGCTGACCCACTTTGACTGGATTCAAGTACTATGGGGCCTTCAGGAGTATCAATCAATCAGCAGATACATTCACTGGAGGCTTTATTGTTTTTTGAAATGGCACAATGCATGGACTGCATGGCTGTCACAACTGATAAGAGCTCCAGTTATTGCTGGAAATATCCATCATTATTTTGTTTTTCTTCTCTCATTCATTATGTCACTGTTTATCTCTGTCTTGCAAAAGTTAGTGTTTGCAGTGGACAAATACAGTTTCTAATATTAGTATGTTTTTCTGCAAAATGTTAATTTCAGAGTGCCAAAGTATGTCCTTTCCTGCCCACCCTCTGCCCCCCATACATCCAACTCACATACCATTCCAAAGGCAACCCTCTCCCTGTATCTCACAGCAGTACCATGTCTTTTCGTTGGTAAGATTTACTCTGCTCAATAAATGACTAGAAACAGTAGTGGTGGTAGTGAAATAATGCAAGATGAAACCATTTGAATGAGAAATATTTGGATTTGGATATCAGCATTGATAAGGTTCCTTTAAAAGCAAGCTTTAAAATCAATAAGACACAGAAACTTCTGCTTTGCTTTGCTTTTCACAGGATGCTCCCCATGCACCTCACAAAAAGGCATTAAACATTTCTCAGATTAAAAGAAAACAATGAAATTACCACAAATATAAAACTAACAATAAAAATGATAGAGATTGGTAGTGTCATTTAATTTCCTGATAAATACATCCCCTAACGAGTTGCTACCAGTGAAGTAGTAGTTCTGATATAAATCACAGACCCACGGAACAGTTTGCGTCGGAAGGGACCTTTAAAGATCATCTAGTTCCAACACTGCTGACGTGGGCAGGGACATCTTCCACTAGATTAGGTGGAATGCTATGGATGAAGACAAAACACTTTCTGAAATGGTCCAGCTGCATTGGAGTCAAACTATGCTGATTATTAACAGTCATTACTCTAAGTACTGGCCCTTGCACTAGACTTGTTTTCTCTATCAATGTAAGTTCAGCCTCAAGTTCTGCTACCTGTAATCTTACAAAAGCACTACAGCCACTAAAACAATTTTTACAAAGGGAAAACTTCCCTGCATTAGCAAGTAAGTAAATGAGATATTATTTCTACTTGTTATTGATTAGCTTTTATAATGTTCTTGAATTTCCACTTTGCTGTGCCAGTTCCAACTTATGAAGACATTAATAGTTTATGAAAAAATAAATCATTTTAAAGTCTCAGAATAGACGTACTATTTAGCCTCCCATCAAGTAGGACTGGAGAAGGTTTTTCTGGGTTTTTACAAAGAAGCCTTTACTACTGCTATGTTACTACTACTGTTAAATTGTTCTTTAGGAAATATATTTTTTGGTTTGAAAGAGTAGGCAGGTTATTCAGCTAGCTATAATGTTGTTTCCACATTAACCCACAAAGTACTTAGAAATGAGGATACTGCCGATATTAATAGAACAGTTCCAGAAACATCTAGGTAGCTCAATTTGTATATGGATAATAATTAAAAAAACATCTATATGACTTGACAAAAACTGATGCAACGCTGAGTACAATGAAAGGGTTTTTTTACAAAGAGTAGAAAAACACATCACCGTATACCTATGAAACCTCAAGGTAAGAAACTGAATAATCTCATCAAAGGGCTAAATGTTAGGTGTACTAGAGCCAGCAGTTCATAAAATCTTGTATTTCAAATTTAGATTAACTTCTTTTATAGAATATTAAATTCTTATTTCCTTAGGGGCATCTCTTTAATGTCATGAGAATGTTAGCAGGAGTTAATAGAAGAAAATTTGAATCACCAACACTGAAGAAAATTGGATCCTAGCAAGCATATTGAATAATAATATGAAGAGGACACAGGAACTGGACAAAGCTTTCTGCAGCTGCTGCCATGCCCAGGTAATGGTAGATACATAATAGACAAAGAACAGAGAAGCTTTTCAAAAGTTAATTAATCAACCCTCATCTCACTGAGATAATACTCTCTTTGAAATTTTTTATCATAGTTCTTTTGACAGTTTCTGCTTGCATGAATCACTACCTTAATTTCAGCTACCCCATCGCGTAAGTAAACCATACACTTAAACTTTACTATTTCAAATGACATTTCCCATACCCTGTTTATCATATTACCTATATACCTTGCACCAAGACATTTAAAAAACAGGATTATTCTCCATGAGACATATCTCTCCTCCTTCGCTAACCCTGAAAGGAAAGTGTCCAAGTAACGCCAAGATAACTCTGCCCACTACGAAGTAACACGCTGGGAAGGACAGCTAGAGATGAGCATTTCAGTAAATGCTGATGGTAACAAGCAGTAGCTAGTCTAAGCTTGTGGCTAGATGCTGTGTTGTAGGGTAGGACAAAGACAAGGTATATACTACGGGGAACTGAGAGAACAGACAAGATTAATTCTGTCACATACAGAAAAGTCAGGAAAAAAAGATGAGAAAGTGAGTGGTATGGTCTGGAAATGAAAAGCACATTTGAGATCAGATCTGTACAGAGACATTGTGGGCCCACTGATGAATGAGATGGGCACCCTAGTGGTGGAAGACACGGAGAAGGCAGAGTTGCTGAATGCCTTCTTTTCTTCTGTC
>JAOTQQ010000001.1:95209788-95357445 GCA_026546715.1 Gallinago undulata | reverse complement strand
TAATGTGGTTGGACTCGATGATCTCAAAGGTCCCTTCCAACCACTAAGATTCTGTGATTCTGTGTGATTCTGTGATTCTGTGTCATATATATACACTCTATTACTAATAGAGAGTAATGATAAGCAGTTATTGTATGTTGAGTGAACTATCTAGGATGACTGAATTAACTGCAGCATAAAGGAATATGGGCACAAGATAATAGCAGACACTTTCAAAGTGTAGCTACAGCATGGTACCAAAAATCCTAAGGCTATACAAAACTCAATAATCATCAGTTACTGTCCTCAAAGGAAGGCAATTTTTGGAGGTCAGTAAAACAAGTTTTAGAGGCCTTAGGAAAAAAAAGAAAAAGCACCTAACACACATAAAATGATCACCCTACTGGGGCCAATTTCACTTAATGTCTTCATTAACAATGTAGACAATGGGATAGAATAAGCTCTCAGCAAATTTGTGATCAATAACGAATCTGCTAGGAGTGAACGACACATTGGAGGGAGAGGGCTGCTAAACCCTGGGATGGCTCAGGAGAGATATTATTGTTGTCCACAAGTACCAAATAGATGGTTTAGAGAAAATGAAGCTGGAGTCTTCTCAGAGGTGCACAGTGAGAGGATGAGAAGTGATGGTTGCAGCACATTATATTTTGGTTAGATATAACGAAATATTTTTTCAACTTTCAGTGAAAACATATTGGAATTGATTGACCAGAGATTGTGGTAACTTTATCATTGGAGATATTTAAAACTCAAAGAGACAAGATTCTCAGCAACCTGATCTCGTTAGACTTGTTTTGATTGAGGATCACATGATGCCTCTTCTAACCTAAATTACTCTGTGATTCTGTTACTTTAAGAATCATGATAAAACTGCTTAAGCTGATAATGTTGTATCTGTCTTGGTATCACTAGTATCCATATGTTAAATCATGTCTAGAAGGTAAGATTGCAGACCAAAACATTCAAAGTTCAGAAAAGTTCAGAATTATGGCTAGCCATTACCAAATTAAATGCTATCCATTTAAAGTCCAATACAATTCTTAAATTACATGCATGAATCCATCATTCCACCACCACAGTTACTGAATAGGATGAATCATATTCACTAGATGGGAAGTAATTCAATATTTCATATCTTAAGCCAACATGGTCCCAGATCATATTTGCTGTGGCTCTAAAAAGGCATGTTCCCATTCTAGGGTGTTGTAAATGTAGTACCAAAATACAGTGTCAAAATTCTTTTTGTGAGGTGAACTGGTATAAATTTCTACATTTAATAGAAAAAAAGAATAAGGTTAGGATTTAAAACTGATGTTTCTTGAAATGTGTACATACTGCCTTCGACACAGAGAAATCTACATTGTGATAGGCTATACTGCAAGTTTCCATTACATAATATAGCAGAAAATAAAATCATAACTCAGGAGTTATTAAACATCATAACTCCAAGCATGCTGGGAACTAAGCCAGTAGTACATATCACACATTCTACCTAGATACTGAAAAGTCCAGTTCAAAACCAAAGCCTTAATTCACGCCTGACATCTCTTAATCGAATGGTGGAATGGCCTCGGAACCTCTAATATTGGGAATTATAGAATATGCTTCTTTCTCATACTGGCTTGCAAGCCTTAGTAACCACCTCCCTTGTTAAGACAGAACCACATACAGTATTTAGAAGCACAGATCTAAGAAGAGAAGCCGAAACAGAAATTCAGCCACGACACAAATATTCTTCAGTGCTTTTGCTACTTTGTGTGAAGAGATGGAACTTTGGGGCTAAAAAGCATAAAATGCTGACACACTGCATGCTGAGATGAAAGAGGAAGAGCAGGAAGAGAAACTCTAGATAAAGAGCAAAATAACAGAAGACAACAAGCAGAGAGAGCACACAGCAGTACACCTAGCTGAGAGGATGCGGAATAGGCACGCTGGCTGATTTGAAAGAAAGAGGCTCAAAGGCAGCTGAAGACAGTAGGTTTTTATGAGTTCAAAACTACAGGATGAAAATGATACAAAACACTGCTGCAATAACATGTTAGAATAGGACCTAGATTAAGAAAGGACTTAAACATTTATTTTGTTTCAAGTATTAAACAAAGATTAAGATTGTATAATTCAAGATAGCAAATCACATTCTTCAGATAGTAAAGTCCCAAAGACAAAGGAAAATGGTTTGCAAGCCAAGTAGGATATGGCCCTATACGAATCTTACCTTTGCACGGCATTTGTTGTACATTTAATTAAGAAAAATTTTTGAATGAGAAGACTGTTTCAAGAAAATATTCTGCAGAAATCAGAAATATCCCAAATTGTACATTATGGAAGTAAAAACTCAGAATTTGCCCTGCTTTTTAAATTTTTTTTCCCATTTTCATTTTTCATTTTCAATTTGCTTCAGTTAGTGACATTCACACACTAACAGCTCAATGAAAAACTCATACAAAATGTTAGCAAATGCCACTGAACTGCCTGTAGAGAATAAAGGGCTTATTGATATGCCAGCTTCCAGCATAAAATGTCATGATTGCAGTATTGACTAACAGCATATCAAAATAAACATCTGAAAGTCAAGGTAATGGTTGGAGTTGCTGAAGACAATCTTCCTGAACCACCAGCTCTGCACTCCCCCCTCCCCAAAAAACCCAACCACCCCATATCCACCTCCTGAAGCATTTTAAGATATAAACTAGAAATTCCACTTATGTGATGGAGGGATAACATAAAAAAATCTATCTGTTTAGTCTTGTGTCTAAGGCAATTTAGCTCTTGCCGTTTTTCTAATTATTTTTGCTCTGTATCTTCAGCAACTATCATTCTATGGGCATGGTAGCAAAGAGTATTTTGACTTTTATTCAATCAGAATGACTTGAGAAATTGCCTTGCAAATGGCATTAACAGTGAAGCAATATACAACACAATAAATTGCATCTGCGACTGATTACTAAAACAGCATTGAAATGTTTATAAAAGTAAAGGCCATTCATTCTCAGCAAAATCCAAGCAATTTACCTTACTTGAATTGTACGTGACACAGGAAAAAAATCAACAAGCCACATTATAATGACTGTCATATGTCTTCTCACATAAGGGTTTGAAAGTACACCAATGCTGTTGCCTTGTCAGGCTTCCCACTGACATTAGGATTGGAGTTTGTCATGAATTAATTTGTCCAGCAGAATAAAAATCCTGAGCAGGAATAATGGGTTTGGCTAGATTGTCCCACAGTAATATTTTGACAGATCTTTAGCAGATGATGGATGCCTGAAATTCCTTTCTGCAGTTAATCTGGTCTCTTCATCCATTTTATTATTGAAGTAAAAGGAAATAGGGAAGGTATTGCAGCATTATTTATCAGGTTTTATTTCTTTAAGGCAATATCAAAGAATTGGTTCAATCTATGTTGCATACATATATGCAGCTATTTTCTATTCTCTATTTCTAGGTTAATTCATAGTGTTCGGAGTTTTGGTGTTGTTTGTTTTTTTAATTGTTGAAGTCCTAAAATGCATCTGTATAACAGAAACTAGTCAGACTCATCAGTTGTTAACTGTTTAAATACATCATTATACTTCTTAACATATATTTTACTAGACTCTTAGAAAGAAACAGGACTTTTAAAATGTTAACTGCTACACTAAAAAGTTTCAGTTAAGCTTTAAGTTAAGCCTTACTTGCTAGAGATGGGAAATGGAGCATAATGCAGGGTCAGATTTTGAATGTGTTTCTTGAGGTTTGTGGCATCACTGCAAGTGAAATCTCATTTGCCTCATGCCTCTGTGCCCTAGCTTTTCTATCTGTCTGTAAACCTGAGACAATACAAAAATTCAGAAAAATAGCATGAATAACTTCACACAAAGCACTAACTTTAAATGGTATGCGATGTGCCCTGGTATTGGTACCATACAAATTTTTGTGGACTGGCCTGGCCTTTGTTTGTTGTGGCACTCTGTATTCCCACTGAAGTTAGCAGTAGATACACTTGTCAGTTTAATTGGTGAAGCACTGTTAAAGTGTCCTAATTTCCTAAGATAACTAGCTTTCTTTTATGGCAGACATCTTTTACGATGGGTATATGCACACTGAGTTGGGTCAAACAGTCAAGTGTGAACTAAATTACTTCCTTTTTTTTGCTGACATAAGTAGATAACCCAGTTTTAATCTGAATAGAGGTATCAGCAGTTATTCAGTTAGTGTACTGAAGAAACATGAAACACTAATTCATCTTTTTTTTTTTAATGAGAGAAGTATCACTGTTCCGCTGCCTAAAAGAAGATTCTCCAACAAAGTTACTGTCTCTTACTGTGAAAGGACAAGCCTTTTTTAGTTGCAATTTAATTTTAATTCAACTTGGACACTTCCTTGCACATGGTTACAGGAAACAAACCTGATTAGGTATGTGGTAACAATTAGATAGGAAAAGTAGAATCTCAAACCAGACTAAATCCTATTAAAATTTGTGCTCCTTTGCACCCTTGAAGCAGACAGATATCATAAAGTGATATGGCAAGGAGGCAAACTAAAAAGCAAAGTTTTATTTTACTATTGTAAATATGTTTTTGTACGGTTTGGTACAGTTGGTACAGTTTTGCCTGTTCAAAAAACCTGAACAGATGCATTCCGGAGGAGCTTCCAAGCACCTTCAAACTGTGGACCCAACATTTTTCCCTTGGCTCTTGGGAAGGAGCCTCTGTTGAACAATTTCCTGACTTTAGCTGAGGCTGATGACAGGACTGACTTTGAATGCTCATAGGGAACTGCAAACCAGCTCCTGTTACAGAGGGTGAAAATTACATGTAATAGTGAGAAAAGCAAATTCTGGCAGTATAGCAATCTTCTGTTTTATGAAAACTAATAAATTAACCTCACACCTGCCACATACTAAGAATTATTCCTGCAAGCTAAAGATTTTGTCAGCAGGAAACTTAGGTGCCCAGAGAAACCTTCTGCATCCTTAGATGACTTGCCTGCCTACATCTCCGAGGATGGAGTCTCCTTCTCTCTGGGAAACCTGTGCCAGCGCTTGGTCAGTGAGTTTCCTGACATTCAGATAGTACTCCCTGTGTACCATGTGTACCCTGTGTCTGTGCCCACCACCTCTTGTCTTGTGACTGGGCACCACTGAAAAGAGCCTGGCTATCTCTTCTTTGCACCCTCCCTTCAGGTATTTTAAATCTGAATTTCTTTTTCATCCAACTGAACAGCCTATCTTAACTTAGCAAATACAGATAATAATTTAAGCATCATTATACCGCATCCTGAGGAGAACAGACTACTAAATGAGAGCCAGAATGAGCTCTGATGACTCATTTGGCCCCCAAATGAGTGTTTTTAAGGCCTCACATCTTAACTCACAGAAGAAAAAAGTCCAAATGTCAGTACTATTAAACTTGAAAGAATTTTGCTTGCAAGAAATCTGTTTAATTAATATGAATAGAAAAGAAGCAGGGACATGGATTTTGAACTAAATTACTAATAAATTAGAAGTACAGGGTAACTGGAAAGTAAGCACAGGGTGAGCACAAATTTTTACCTCCACTACACATTGCAGCCCAATTAACTCCATCAGTATCATCCATGTATAACAGAACAAAACTGAGTGGCGTGGTTTTTTGCAGCAAGATGCCACTTTCTTTCTTTCCTCCCACCCAGAAACTTGTACTAGAAGAGAAAAGACAGAATTAATTGAATAACTGAATTGAATACCTATGATGTATTCATTGAAGATCTACAAACCATTCACAAGTGGGTTTCATTTATATTTTATTCTGAGTAACTCAGACATGCTGATCACAAAACATATTTATTTCCTTGAATTGTTATGGAAATTAAATCTCAAGCAGTGTTGGATCACTAAATGACTATGCATACTGATACTGTACTTTTCTGGGTGAGTATTATTTAGTATGTCTTTTAAACAACTGATGGTGAGCTTAGTTTAGTACATCTTTTGCACAGCTGTTGGTAAAAGCATTTTTCTTCTCTTGGAACATTGATAAGAAGCTGCCTATATAGGTCACCTCAAAGAATTAAAAAATTAGCTATTTAACTCCCTGTGGGGTCTTTATATCTTAGAATTTTTTTCTTTGAATAATTAGAAAATGCAATAAAGATTTCACAATAACGTGTGTCTAAAGATGGCTACTGTGGAATAATTTATTGTGCAATAGCTATTCAGATAACTTCACAAGTAGACAAGCTATTACATGTTCTTCTCTTTAAGGGAGAGAAGGACATGGCTCACTTTTCTCCCAAACCTTCCTGAGTCACTCACAAGAGGAAATCAAGAATCTCTTAACTGGAGAACCCTCATACCAATAGATGGAATAATTGCCATGGAGCACCCTGGACCCTTTGTTTTCAGGAGCTTTGTAATCTGCTACTTTCACGGTGATCAAAAGCAAAGCTAAGGGAAAAGGAGACTTTGAGAAGGCAAATGTTTACCTAGTTTTAAGAAAAAGGTGCCAGCTGTGTTGTGTTGGCCCTTTACTCCCTACCATTTATGTTCTTTTTTTAATTAATATTTTTTATTTATAGTCAGGGTTGGGTCCAACCTCCAAGGCAGATGTTTATTTTGAATATTTATGTAACTTCCATCTTGTGAGGGCAGAGAGGAAGGGAGTTGCCTCATAAGCCTTGCAGGGAGTTGCTTTTTGTCCTTTCGTTTTCTTTCCTTCCTGTGAACTGGTCATTTGTTGCTTTACCTGAGAAGGATTTGTCAGTCGAAAGAGTTTCTTGTAATGCCAACTCCTCTCTTAACTCTCTGAAGTATGTCATTACCTGTGGCAGTGCTTCACAAGGAAAGAGCTTGCTTACTGCACTTTAACAGATTTTTTCACATATTCTGCTATAGTCATTGCTTTGCCAGCTCAGAAGACAGCATGCATTCCCTTAACTCCGATCATGCCCTGACACTTCACCAGATTTGGGAACAACAATGAGTTGTTGCCCAGCACTCATTATTTAGTTGGCCAGGTGATACATCAAAAGGATTTCAGCACAGGCGAGACACCAGCTGGGGCCTTGGCAAACAACGGTAAGTTTCCCAGCCTTAGCTCCTCTGCAAAGATTATAAGCACTCAGATCTAAAATGCAGGATAATTTGAGCCTAAATGGCAGGAGAGAACATGCTGTTTTTGATACTTGTAAAGGTACAGGTTATTACTGTTATTTTCCTATTATAGAGGCAGAACCTCTTTGCTTGGTAAAGGGAACTGTGGAAATTTGTAACACGCAGGCATGGGGATAGAGTGAGCCCTGAAACATGTTAATGTTTGGTTTGAATCACAGACTTCCTTGAGCTGAGTCTAACTGAATATGTGTATGAAATCTAATGGGAATATAATTTTTAATATTTAGAGAATTATGATTCCAGACTAATGATTAGATCTTATTATTAGCATCTTATTGTATGGGGAACTTTTAATTCATATAATGAAAAGATTACTCTAGAAAGAGTTTAGAGCAGACATGCATTCATATAAAGGCAAGTAAATTAAAATTATAAATATGGATAAGTTTATACATCTTTCCTCACTACTTTTGTAAAATTAAGATGTTTCAGACACTTCTTCATCATACAAGAAAATAAAACTTGAGAAGTTTTCCCAGCAGTGGATACAATGACACAGATAAACCTACTGGCTAGTACAAAGTGCATGTGAAACCTCTCACCAACAAAATGCCTGTCTAGTGTTTCTCATCACTCTCATCCTACAGTAAGTCCCTTTCCATCTCCCCTTATCTTACTCTCTTCTCCAGCATTTAATACTTCCACGTAATTTTCTTTTTTTCCCCCAACAACCCTCAATCTGTCATGCTCCATTCATGACACATGTGCATTCATTCCTGCATAATTATAACATGACAATCATTTAAGAGGTAGTGAAGAAAACCTACTAGCTAAAAACTGCTCTGAGAGAGACAATGTCAGCCTACAACATATATTTGGTTTCTTCTAGAATGCTGCCCGCAGATCTGCCAGCACACAGTCTGGGAAGCATAACACTGTTCTGTGTGCTCACATGCTCCCCTGGGCAATGGAGCGTGTCCTGTGATGCACTGAATAGCAAGACAAGGGCTTCGGAGGTCTAATTCTACATCCTGTGGTGATTGTTAATATTTTGTGGATCTCAAAGTCTAGTAAAATCCATGTTTCCTATCTTTTTGAAGGGATGAAACCATCATCAACTACACAGAAAAGGGGAAAAAGATGAGATCTATCTAAGCACTCTAAGACTACAGTCTTCCAGATTTTGCTCTACAATAAAATGCCAACCTGGTACTGATTCCACATTGCCCTTCAACTGCTGAGGAAGAGGAGTGCCGAAGAACCATGTGGTCCCAGAGTCAAGACAGGTCTATCATAATATCCTCTTTTCTTCATAATATCCTCTATTTCTACCCACTAGACTATACTTTGCTGTTGCTATTATACCACTGTTGTATTTTCAGTGCTTTAATGCAAGACCCATTTCATGTGATGTTTATAAAGACATTTAACAAACCAGTGTCTCTAGAATTCAGGCTTCACTCTTGGTGGTGAACATTAGCACTTTCTATTCTATCAGTAAGGTTTTTATGCACCGAGTTCAGATTGTTTCATTTTGCTTCATATCTCCTCTTACCTCTTTGGACATACACCTGAAATGCTAACATATTCATGAGGCTGGACTAACATCTGCTATCCTCAGAGGAAATGTCCTATTGACCAAGAACGGCAGGACAGTGGGTGAGGTAAGCCTGTCCTGACTTGACTAAAGTCTTCAGGATATTTTTTTTCACAGGTAGAGTTGATTTCCATGCAAATTAAGTGAAATATGCAAAATCATTCATATTAAATCTGAATAAGGCACTAAGCACTTATAAACAGCTCTACAGTTCTGCAAAGGTCTTTATCTTTCTTGTCCAAGTCTAACTGGCACAGTGCATTGGAAGCCTTCAGCAAAATGTCCTGTTGATGTTGTTCTTCATCCTCCCTCAAAATAGCCTCCTGGCAATGATTTGGGGGTTTCTTTGCTATTCAACTCATTCTTCATTTTTATGTCTCTTCCAGATGCTGTTTCTATGCCAGACTTCCTCTAGGTTCTCACTACGAGAAAGGCAGTTTCTCAGTAACTATATTTTCATTAGTTACTGAGATTTCTAATTTCAGTCTAGGTTTTGAATAATTTTTCACAGCAGAAGTCTCTTCCAAATGCACACACACACTACGTTTTGCCCTGTTCGCATTCAGAAAGTTACTCTTCCTAACAGCTACTGGGGATACTTCACAGCTTAGAGTCCATTCAGCTTAGAGGACATGATTTGCTTAGAAAGCCTCTTACTTATAACTGCATTTATAAAGCTATGAAATACACCTTTCTCATAAACCAACATCAAATTGTTCAGTTTCTAGCCAATGTTAACAAACGTAAAGACTCGTAATTTCTTCAAACCCCCTAAATTTATCCAGACTTTATATGGCCTATGTATTGTTTCATGGATGACTACTGTAGCACATTTTATAATGAACAGGGAGATAGAACTTAGTGCATTTCAGAACCTGAAATAAAAGTGTCTGATCTGACAGGAGCATGATTTTTCAGAACTAGGCTCTGTACCAATGATCTTGGTGACAGTTCAACAAAGGGAACAGTATACCATTACTGTTTTAAAATTCATTTAAGTAAATTTTGAATCCAGTAGGAATTATGAGATGTTTTCACAAAAATAACTCACAGTGATCTTTTAATCTTTTGCTCTCCATTCAGAACTTATGACTATATTAAAATGAACAAGCATTTGCAAGACAGATACCACTTTAATAATGGACTAAAATTTTGGAATAAAATAACATAAAAGTTGCAAAGAACATGAAAATAAATGCATTGACTGTTCAGCAATTTTTAAAATCGCTTGGTCTTTATGAATTCGTTCACCTCCCTAAGTCAAGCACCAGATAACATGCATAGTGGAAGGAAAAGACAGGCTTCATATCACTGGGGTAGTCTGGGTCAGGATATTTCGCCCCCAGTGTAGCTAAGAGCAATCAAAGGTGCTATTCAGGCTTCAAACTCCCTGTGCCTGCTCATTATTTCTAGCTGGCCCAGGAACAGTGTGGCCATAGGGCTTCCAGGAGGAAGCACCTTAATAGAAAGAAGATTGGCAAAAGAGTTGTTTTGTTTACACCAGGCTGCAACATAAGGGAGAAAAGGAATGTCAGAAATCAGCCCTACTCTATTTATATTTGACAGACAGATGCCACTGGTGTTGGTCATTTGAGATTTGACCCTTACAACTAAATCATCAAGGATACTGCTTTAAAAATAATTTGCTACAAACATGCATTCTGTCTTGGTTATACAAGCAGACAATGCTCTGAACTATAATGCTATGATTCACTGAGTATCAATCTTGCCCCACAACAACACCTTAAAAAAATATCTATTTGCTTTGCACTTCCTAGCATTACTTTGTTTGAAGAAAAGTCATATGCATGGATGGCTTGGAGAAATGTGTAAGACTTTGCAGAGCCTGTATCAGGTATCTGTAACATTTTTTTAAATAATAGCATATCAGTGAGGCTGTTCCTTGAGGAGATATTGAGTCATATTCATTGTATTCAATGTATCTTCTGTACGTACTTACATTCATGTAATATGAGATCTAGAAGACATCAGCTCAGAACAACAGTATTTTCCTTTGTCTTTACAAAACTGTACAAGTCTACACAAGACAAAAAGCGGTAAAGGAGCTGGCCCTAATTTCCATGTGCTTTATTGCTACTTTTCCTTCTGGCTAAACCCAAGAGTAGCCTTAAGTACAGAACCTGAATCATTATCTGTCGAGAATATCCTGCAGTAACATTAGAGATAGATTCAACTACCCCAAATGCCTTTTTCAGCAGTATGACTCCAGCTTATTCCCAGAAATAAGTGGTAGCAGTAAAGCAGTTTCAAGAATATACATTCCTGTCTTAAAACTGTATTCTTCCTTTAATATTAAGTAACTGCCATTAAAAACTGCTTAATTGTGTCTACCACTTAGAGGGCTGATACATCATGAAGACTCTTTTGCTGTCTCATCTAAGACTAATTCAATCAGTTTCAATCAATTCTGGTAATTGTGGTATACAGCATTCATCACAGATACAGGTTTTTTTCTCACAATCTTTTTGATGAGATGCTGAATTAGGATTCTCACCTCCAGCTTTTCTCTTCTCTCTTCACCATCATGCCTAAAGCAATACTTCTCTGGCTATCATCTTGTCATCAGGCCAATAAGAATCTGAATAAGATACCTCTATAACAAATTCAGATACTGAAAAAACATGTTTCTGATTGCTCAGTAGTTACTATTCTCTAATTAGTAGTGAATCAATCCTGAAGTCAGTATGTGCAATTTCCTTCAACTGAGATATATATCCAAGATTCTCATCACTATGGGCCACTCAGTTCACATGAATATTTTCCATTACTACTATTCAAAATGCATGTAATATAAGAACATATGCTCTTCCCATTTCTGCTGTTTTCTCTCTCCTTCCTTTTCTAAAAACAATGGTGTGATAGCTCCTTCCTGGACTCTGCTGCACTTTGACTTTCTTTTGGGATCTTTTTCATGAGATCTCCATGTTAAGGTGATGGTATTATTTCTCAGTATTGAGAGTAAACCTGCATTTTCTGATTGTCTCATTTGTGTATGGACAATACACAGTGGTGCAGACTGAATGAGCAGAAAGGATGGATCATCTCCTTTTCTATCCAAGCATGTTCTTGAAATCTCTTTTCCTCTGGCAATCTCCCCAGTGTACTTCTCCATCGTACTACTTTCTTAGCCTCTGATTTTGTAATTCTACTTTGTAACTGTGTATATGACATTGATACACTCTGAGGAGCTAGGTTATGAAAAATTGAGCTCTGAATTGCAGAAATATGCATATGGAAAATGACGCCTTCTCTCATGAAAGGCAGTAAACAAATTAGCCTACAATACCTCGTAATTTTGTAACATTCCCATATGTCTGGTAAAAGACATCAGTTGCACCAACATTTGCAATCTTTGTGTGCATTATTAAGTTTTCTTTATTAGCTTCCATTTTAATTAAATGAGAAAATGTTTTCATAAAAACCCTATTATTTCTCAAAGAGGATGGAAGCAGAAATTGCAACCTACGGAATATTTGCCCTTTTCCTCTATGGAGAGGAGTAGGTACTACTGTTCATTTCAGTTTTCTATTAGCATCATTTTACATGAAAAACACCCTTAAAGGCCTGAAGCTCAAAACACTATCCCAACCTGATAGCATCTTAATGTGCTTTTGTAATGGATTCAGGAACAGGTGGCTAATAAATTAACCAGAGGTATGCAATCTATTATTGACTGGCATCATTCCAACCACATAGCTCTCAAATGACATCTTGTTTCATGTAAATTTTATTGTACTGGAGGTTCCATTTGTTACTAAGAAACTTCCTTATAAATGGAAAGAAAATGCAAATAGTATTTTCTGCTTTACATAGAATAATGCTAAAAAAAAAGGCAAGCAAACAGTGTTTTCCTCTAGGCCTTTTAATCTGTAATCTGTAGGATGTTAACTAGCAAAGTAAATAAATATGCTGAAAACGTAGTAGTTTGGTAACTGAACAGATAAAAAATTAATATAAAAAGCTAAGAGTTACCTGGTTCAGTGCTTTTTCACACTGCTAAATAAAACAACTCTGTGTGAAGCAGATTATGAAGCTCTGCTCTAGCAAAGCTCTCAATACCACAATATTATCTTCATTTTGCCATGTAATACTGTATAGATTACTGAGTACACTTAAAATCCCCTGTTACAGAGAGCCAAATGGCCTTTTTCTTGCAGATCTCTGATCTCTTTTTGCCAACTATTTATGCATCCCTAGACAAGTAAGGTAAAGGCATTTCTTGTAAGTCAGTGCTGTCCTTCTTATTAGCTGTCTCATTTCCTTGTGGGTATGAAGCCATGTGCAGAATACTATTCGGAAAGTTATTCTGGAAAAAGAGATTGTTATTCACAAAGGACAGACAAACTTTCCCCCTCCAGTTCCTACATCAGCTTGCAGGATATTTTCTTGCAGAAATTCCTGCAGGACTGTAGGAAGGGCATGAAACAGGCCACCTCAGCTATGCATGTCTGTATCATGCACAAGGACTGAAGCCACAGAGTTTGAGTCTGTTATATAAAATTTAAAAGGAACATAGGACTCAGTAAAACAGACACTCAGAAAAGCTGTGTATTTTCATGAGTAACAGGGAATTGAGTCTTACCTTGAAAATGATAGTAAAAATTATTTAATTTTGTCTGGAGAGAAAATGAATTAGAAGTTTGTATTTCATGCATGTGTCATACTACTTACCTGTTGTTGATATGGGTTTTTTTTTACATGTTGCGACTGACATATGTATGTCAATATTGTAACTAATGTCAAAGGAGACAATGGGATTGGTACATTCTTCCAGTAATACAGTTGAATAGATACCTTCTTCTGAATTTATGGTTTCCTTTGTTAATGCTTTCTAACTAAAAATCTTCCCCCAATAAATCTGATGGACAGTGAACCAAACCCAATTCCAATATTTTCATAAGCAGGCCTATCTTGTCCTTTACCCATCATTTTGCTATTTACTATTCTATTATCTAATTCTGGATTTTGAAAAAAATTTCTGCTATGAATTGCAGTTATTGATTCTGTATTTCTCTGTCTTTGCTCACTGATTTTTTTATGTTGATCCCCCAAGTCTTTTAAGAGCTATTTTATTTTTCACCATAAATATAGCAGTTAAAGGATAATATTAGTCATTTATAGAAAAGGCAGTTCTTTATAGAGAAAACACAACAGTCTGAATCGTTCTTCCTTGTAATCATTGAGAAGCATATATGGAGAAGAAAATATTTATATTCATAAAATTTAAAAACTTGTTCATGAGGTTTAAATTAATATTTGAGACTAGATGACTTTTGAAGGTCCCTTCTGGCCCAGATGATTCTATGATTCTATGAAAATTAAATACAAAATAAAAAGCACATGCTGCATTTTGTCTTTTTATGTGCATTCTGCAAGTGAAGATCAGACATTGCTGTAAGAGACCCCAGAGAGTATTTTGTAGCCTATGTAAGTATTACAGCTATTTGTCTTGAGAGTTGCTATACATAAGGGTTTGTCAGTTTGATGTTCAATAGAAACTTTTCCTGTCAAATACTGTCAGGCACAGGAGAGCTCATGCTGATATCCACGGGATAAGCCACATGCCAGCCATGCTAACGTAAAGATTAACATCAAGAATGGTCAACTGTTGCCCAACAACTATTCTGGTCTGCTGGCAGTTGATGAAGTTTTCAATATTTTCAGTTTGCTCTGGTATTTACCACATACACACACAGAGATGATGACAAAAGCTAGCCTGTTGTTCATCCTCTTTCTGCACAACCCTCCTGGGGAGGCTCACTGAGGAGTTAAGGTGAGGTCAGGACTGCAACAACAGTTTGGTCACAGGCACAAAGGAAACCACTGGGAGACACTTTCACTGAAGTGTAACGCTGAATGCAAAACCACAGGGAAATATAAACCTGTGAAATACTTGGTTTGGACTTTCACTAAGCAAATACCTTCACATCATACATAAAAAAAAAGAAAAAAAATCCAAAATTAGTAATGCAATTTGTGAATATAATCCCATTAAAAAAAAAAGGAATGCTGTACCATACTGTTTCATAAGATAGCACATTTATTCTTACAAACATTTTATCATTCATGAGTCTTTCAGTTCTGTGAGGACAGAAAACCCTATTTGCCAAAGATCAGTTTTTCTGTTTTGACCTCTTTGAATTCACTCAAAATGCAAAAATAAAAGATAGCTAATGGCTTTGTATGTATGGAACCTGTAAGAAAATATCAATAAAGCGTAATGGAGTTTCAAGTGCCCTAGAGGAAGCCAGCATATAGATGACTTCCATGTTTGAACAGTAATACATTGAGTGAAACACCTGTTTCTAAATAATCAGAAGTTCTGTGTCATGCCAGTATATCCTTTTCTGTACACATTTGGGATAATAAGCCTGCAGAGGTGGTGGTAGTTACTCAGAATACATTACAGGATAGAGCATTTTAATTAAAAGCAACAAAACAGTCAGCAACTCACATGTTCTTGCTCAGCAGTTTAATTGCATTTGGGATCTACTACAATGTCCTTACACCAGCCCACCTTCTCCTTACAAACACACAGTCTCTCACAGAAAAGCACAAGAAGCCCTGGGAAATTATACTCGGTCCAAGACAACTTGTATCTCTGAAATCACATTTAGTTTCTAATTTCTATGATAAAGTTTATTCTTTCTCAGACTGATATTAATCATATCATACTGCCTAAGCAGGATCAGGGCCCTGTCATGCAAAGGAGTTTTGCACAGGCTGACAGGGCTCCATTTAAGCCTCATAAATAATGTAGAGAAAACTTCAGCCAACCTTTTCCACTTTCCTGGCTTTCCTCGTGTCTTTTGTTATCCTTTTGTATTCCTTTATATTCTAATCACAGTTTATTTTTGCATTAAGTTGAGACGCAGTGTATTTCCTGTCATCTTTCCTGTCATTTGTTTACTGGGTGACAATATCAAGCCAGGTATTAGTAAGGATCAACTTGCTAAAGAGATGTTAACGCTGCCAGCTTCCCTAACATTGTTTAGAAATGCTTTTGGTGTGTAAGTTTAGGCTTATTCTGCAGAATTCCTGAAAATGTCACCTTACTTATAAGCACTTTTTATTTTACATAGATGAAATTAATCTTAAATCTTAAATTTCATAAAGGCATTTAATTTGAAATTTTGTGGGTTTAATTCAACTTAGAAGCTATATCTTGTTTTGTGACTTCTAGTTCTTTCCATTTTTAGAAAGTCTACTATGACAAGTCATTTTGTCAGGAAAGTACAATACTAAATATCGGCCAACATAATATGTCCCTTTGAGCTAAAAAACATAGACACTGTCAGCATCTTGCCGAAATGAAATACCCCAAAAACAAAGTCAGGGCAAATTGTAGGGTGGTAACAATCTTATCAGCTCATACAATCACACCTGTCTGCTTAACATTTCCCTTTTCCCTTCCCCTTTTTATGATTCCTGATTTACTTGCTCCTCATTTTTCAGACCCTAAATTGTGCCTTTATGAACTCTGTTTACCAAGGATTCTTTTCATTTGCTGATGCTGTTCTTCTGTATAGGAACTTTTATCCTTATTCTGGGTCAGTGGGTGCTAACATGATAAGAATAGATATTCACAAATGTTGTATAAAACAGTTGGTAAATTTATCAGATAGCATTATTGCTACATTTATCAGGTTGACATTTAAATTATCTTAGTAGCTTTCAGTACAGTGTCATCAGAAAATTTCTAGCTGCAAACAGTGTGAAAATGCAGAAAACAGTAGAGAATAGACTTAAGAAAGAGTTAAAATAATAGGATGAAGTAAAAATGATTGCATTATTTTTAGGCAAGTGAGGAATTCCTTATTCTGAAAACCATTTACACACAAATCAAATAGTGATAGACTACTTGTCTCATAACTTGGTTAATCACTTCTAAAATACTAAAGTACTGCAAAGTACCCTACCACTATGGGCTATTTCTACCCTATTGTGATGAAGTGGCACCTCAGGCAGCCATGTTCCTTTTTTTTATGTAATATCAGCAGTGAAAGAAATAGAAGAACCATTTAAAAAAAAAAAAAAAAAGCCTTTTCAGCAGGTCATATAGATATGCTCCAGTAGTATACAATTGTGGAATTTCCACAAAAGTGGAAAATAAAAAAAACCCAAAGGAAGAATAGGGTATGATAAGTAAAGAGGTGGTAAGAGAGTCAGAAAAATGAAAAAAAAAAAAAAGAAGCTTAAATTAGCAAGAAACCTATTAAAAAATGTAGCCCTGCTGTCTAGGCAAAAGGCTGGACAGAATTATCTTGCAAAATTACAGAGTATTTTGTGGTTTACTGTATGATCCCACAGTGGTTTTGATTACATGTGCAGGCACTCATGTAATCTTCTGGGTTTGAAATGTTCTCGATAGTGAGCAAAACCTTCTCAAACAAACTGTCTCCAACTCTGGAAGTGATATACACCTTCAGTTTCTGAGGCCTTTTACTATGAATTTTTATGACAGCGAGCAGGTTCCTGTCTAAGCCTCTGAGAATCATAAAAGTTATGAACTTTTTTAAGTCTACTGCAAATAATAGAGGGCAACGTGAAGATTTTTATAGAATAAAGGAATACTCATCTTTACAGAAGGGAAGTCTAAAGTCCTATTTCTGTGGCAGTGAGATTTCATAGTGTTTCCTAATGATTGTTACATGTCCACACCATCTCAATTATCTTCCAAAGCAATCTGAACCCCTCTGAAGTCACTGCAGAGAGTCAGATGCAGGAACAGGAGGATCCCATCCATCCTGGGCAGCAAGGGTCCCATGGGCAGAAGTATCACACAGCCCTGTGTACAGATCTGTCAAATGCCATTGGAAATTGGTTGATGTTTTTGTCCTAAATATTTCTGCAGCATGCTACAGAACTTAATCCCTGCAACAGTGGAAATTCTCTGTGTAATCATCAAGTTAAAGAAATTACTCAGACTTTTTTTTTACACTTCTAATAGTTTTATGTGGCCATGTGAAATAATAGCAATTCAATTCAATTGTCACCAGCTAAGGGTAAATGTTTACCAAATACAACTAAAGCAAGCTGATGTTGAGGTGTAAACAACAAGAAGTTCTAAAGCAAAAAAAAAAACATTTTGAAAGAGACAAATCCTACTAACAACTCTGAAACATATGATTTTCACTTTTCATTTCAGATGGTGATCATGTAACTGGCAAATAGTTCTTGAATTTTCCTCTCAATTATCTGGCCTTGATAACTGTCAGAAAAAAATATTACTGAATTAAGGGCATAATTGATTTGATCAAGGGTAGCATATTTGTCCTGTTAAGTGGAAAAAAAGAGTTAAAAATAGACTCATGAGTAAAAATATATTAACACAATTCTCATCATTATCAGTCAGCAAGGTCCTTGAAATCATGAAGTTCAGAACTTTCAGAAGAGGAATGATTACTTTATAGCTTAAATTATCTCTGTAGAGGATATTTACTATCATGAGAAGTTTACTTTTGTTAATCTTAAATACACAGTGCATATCAGGAGAAATTTCCAGAAGGAAAGATAAGTTTCTTCATTTCTCAGCATAGGCAGGACTCAATGCCACAGGAAATTCTAAAAAAAAATAATTCTGTGACCCGTCTTTAAGGGCAGCAAAAGGCAAAATCCTCTCTGACTTCAGCAGTGACTGGATCCATATAGTCTCATTGTATGCTGTCAGTCATCTTTTTTTTCTCTGCAATTCTAAAAAAATTTCTGAAGTTACTCTTTGAGAATCAATCCATAATATTAAAAAGAAAAAACCCCAACCCAATATAAATCAATCATCTTGTATCTTTAGCTTAGTTAATGACTGGCACTAAAAGGCTTCATAATTGCTAAAAATGAGAACCCTTTATTAGGGAATGATGTAAAATCTCTATAAACAAAGAACAGAACCATGACATGGTTCTGGCTAATGTCAAATTAGTTTTTTAACAGCAAATATGTTTAGCAATTTATTTATCAGACAGAAATCTGAGTCCCTATTATTGGCATTTGACAGAAATCATTGGCTATAGTATACAGAGCCTCTCAGGTCCATCATTTACAAAAAATGCAATTTTAAGTGGACCTTCAATCATGTCTAACACCTAATTATCTTGTCTAAGTGGTTTTGCCAGGCAAGGAAGATAAACAATTAGCAGGAAGGGCGGTGAATTAAAAAGTTCAGAAACTGATTTATTTTGAAGAAAGAATAAAGCTTTGATTCCTTCCTGTATGCTTAAGTTAAACCTACGGTTTAGATTTTTTTTTTTTAATACTCAATTAGTATCATTTTTTCAATATTCATTACGGACAGTAAGATGAAAAATCAATTAGTCATGCAACTATGCTCAGGAGACTTAAGTGGTGAAGAACTGGAAAATAATGAAAAACCCAACATTATTTTTTTTAATAGGTAAAGCTTGAATAGTTTCCTACTTCTATATCCTATTTCATATAATTATCCACTTCTAAGATCTTATGGGGTTTCAACTGTTTATTTGCTGCCTTTCTCAGCTCACAACTCCCTGCTTTTTCCAAACTGTGCATTTTGGCACATGGATTTGTTATAGCCCTGTTTTTAAACTTTAGAAAAGAATATGTAAGCATACAAAGCTTAAAAAAAAATCAATTGTACCCTTAATTCCTTTGTGGAAAAACAGAACTAGTAGCAAGGAGTGAGAAAGCTTGTACCTAAAATTTCCTCACCAGCA
Source organism: Gallinago undulata (assembly GCA_026546715.1). Lineage (NCBI taxonomy): Eukaryota > Metazoa > Chordata > Aves > Charadriiformes > Scolopacidae > Gallinago > Gallinago undulata. Next base: position 95,338,067 of record JAOTQQ010000001.1, on the reverse strand, counting down.
CATTTGGCTGAATCAATCATATTTCAGAGCACATTCCTTACTAGTTATGTTGCAAATGCCAATAGAAGTACATGTCTCCAGTCACTCCATTCCATGTCTCAAACCTCAATGCTTTTGCCTTTAGGCATACAGGACCTTAATTAAATACACTCCAGTGAAAGTGATGAAGGCTGAACAGGCATACTGCTTTATTAGCCAGACAGCCCACCGCTTCACTTTTAGAATAAAGGTGTGTTATCTTCACATTATTTTATATGTGCTCCAATTACAAGAAACACTCAATTCATCAGAAAATTGTATAATTGGACTCCAGGCTTTAATATTACATATTGCTGAAAACAGAAAAGCCATTTTTTAGGAGAAGAACTGTTTCAAATGACTGAAATTATTTCAGATATCTTGAGAATTATTTAAGTTCAGAAGTAAATAAATCCTTGACATGTCTTATTGCAGACGTGAACACAAAGTCTAAAGGCTGTGGCTAAATTACAGCATGACCATTCCTAACACCCCAGCAGCACTCAAACACTCTGCTGGGGTCCCAGTGGAGAGCAGTTATATGGCAGCCCATCAGTGGGAATTTTATGCTGAACTAGGATACAGTATTTATGTGGTCTGCATGCTCAGGTCACAGGTAGAAGCACTTAAGACAATGCTATTCATTTGGGGTAGCCTGAACAGCTCATTTGATGGTCTAGAAAGTGTTCACTTAAATGACACCCAAATACTGGCATGCCCCATTTCCAAGCATACTGGCAGAAGTCCAGGGCCACTGCCTACAGGAGATCTTATGAGTTGCTGCTCTGGGGCCAGAAGGAAGCACTTCTTGAAACCCTTGCAAAGCAGAAAGCACTGAGATGCTGGTGAAAGGGTGACTGCTGAGAATGATCTCACTAGTTTTAGGGGAGGAGAAGAGAGACCATACAAGTAATTAGTTTAGCCAAAGACCTAAATAAATGCCCGTAGAACATATTCCCAACTAAGATCTAGCAACTGCAATAAAATGTTCTTTTAAAACATTGTTTTGAAATGGAAAGTTGATTCCTGACCTGAATTGAAGAATTTAATCAACAATAAGGTTAGCATCTCACAACGTGCTGGGAAAAAGTATAACTCAACTAAGAATTCTTCTTTCTTCCTTTAACACTGAAGCCCTTGACTGTTCATAAGGATCATAGGAGGGATGGTGATACTTAAAATAATAGTAGTAGCAGCAGTAGTAGTAATAGAAAGAATAAAGTAACAACTGATGTGCTGCATTCCAATTAGTGAGGGTTTTGTGACTGAGTCACAAATTGGAGATCTTTGGGGTATTTCTATTTCTGTTCTGTGATTAGAAATAGAAAGATGTCATTTGCTGTTTTCCCTGGCTGCATCCATTCTCACAGTGTTGTTTCCAGAGCTTCAAGGCACCCAACAAGTGACTCCTGTGTATTTCAAGAGTACAGAAAATAGGCTCTGATAATTTCCAAGCTTTCAGCTTTTGCATCTAGTAATTTCATTTGCCTTTTCACACATAACTTGCACATACAGACATCCTCAGAACTTAATAAAGGCATAGATTTGGTGGTGAGGAAAGGGAGAGTCTTAGCAGCTCTGCTTCATGAAGTTTTCTGTTTATCCACAGTATAGCAAAAAGATAAGATTTCCCTATTTGCATTAGTATGTTCTTAAACATTAGCTCTGCCATGAGGAGTAACTGTTTTCAGAACCTATGTAGTTGTGGGATTTCACCTTGTTTTTCAACTGGTGACAAGCATAAGAAAATATTTGTGTATGAGAGCAGAAACTCAGACCGTTGTTGAGAGAAAAACATACCCTGGTTTAACAAAAATCACTTTTAAATATGGTTTTCTGAACGGATAGCAAATATAATGCAGAAGGACTTTTTTTTCTCTAGATTAAAAATGACTTATTTCAACTGAATTTAAAGCATTTTGCTAATCAACTTAAGTTAGTCCAAATCAAGTTCATCTACACATTGTCATGGTTGAGTATCAGATGAAAATTAATTTGGGCAGAACAAAGGTTATATTGAAGATGCCAGACCTTCCAGAAATGACCGTATCCAATTTTTCAGGTGACTTCAGAGTAGAATAATATTTGCTGCCGAGAGTATAGAAGTATAGAAATGTGAGGCTTTAACTGATAAAAAGTCAGAGGGTACACAGAAATCTTGGCTGCCAGATCAATGCACAACCCTCTCCAGAGGGGGTCTCTCCCTTCCCATTTTCCCTGAGGTCTGACATGACATGATAGATCTGTCACTTACATGACTATAAGGCATGCCATCCAGTAGGTTTACTGCAATGTTGATTTAACAGTGATTGAAAAGCAAAACTCAGTTTGTAAAAGCTTTCATGATTCTTCCATACCCATCAAACATTAGACAAAAATCCATGCCGAAAGCTGTTCTGTCCTAGGGAGGAGTGAGAAGCGGCACCAGCCTTCCTTCTCAGGACACAGGGAAAAGGCATTGCCCTTGGCTGCCAGCAAGCACTGGCAGCTGCCCCTGGGCAAGCTGCCCAGGCACCCCAACTCAGAGCTGCAACAGAAGCTGGAGCCTGGCCTCTTCATTCAGTTTTAGGCTCAGACTCCTCCTCTTGCTGTCTTGCTACAGCTCTATAGCTTAGGGAGAACAGGGTTATTGCTTATTTTCTGATACTGCTGTTCTGAGCTTGCAATGTAATAAGGCAAAGAGCTCACTCTCCAAATTGCAGAAATGTCTCTATTTCCTCCCGAACTGGTCTTTTAGAATAGCCACAGTGCAGAAAGGAGGTGTGGAATGGCCCATGCCACAGCTCAGAGAGCAAAGCTCTTACTGGGAGTGCTTACTGAGAGCGAGCTGAAACGTGTCCAACTTAGTTTTAACTTTTTTTTTCTCTCTCTGCATAAATACGCATATATGCATGTATATATATTTATATGCGTGTCCATATGTGTGTTTATGCATAGGAAATCCAGGCCTGACAAGTGAAAAAATGTAACTAATATATTCTGGCTTTGTCATTGTGCATTCAGCAAAGCAAAAAAATAATTCTAGGTAAGATTAAATATTGCCTTTTAAAATGAAACAAAATGTCTCTTCTGCAACAGCAGTTTGTGGGAGCATGCTGTCTGACCATCATCTGCCCTCTTTTTTGCTAGTTCTTCACAAATGACTTTGGAGCCAACCAGACAAATTTAGAGAAATCCAAAAGATGTATTTCTGTAACTTTCATGAGAATTTATATCTGCATAAAGACAGACCTAACAATAAATATGTAACTGTGAACTAGTTGTGGAAATTATCACCAATACTTCAGCCAAACCAGTAGGAAATGCAGGAAAAATCCCCAAGCACAAATTTGAAGGAAATGAAATCATACCAGTCCTCCTACTCATATTGCAAAATATTTTGTCTTAAAGAAAAAGAAAAAAAGATATTTTTATGAAAACATAGGGATAGCATCTATTAAGAAGTAAAAGGCTGAAATTAGGTAGGTCTGACTTTGCATAAAGACTTCATAAATGTCTTAATTTATTGCTTTCCTATGTCCAGTCAACGATATCACTGGACATAGGAAAAAGTAATTTTTAAAACTTATTAAAAAAAACAAACCAGAATTTATTAAATTAACAAAGTTCAGATTAAAGGCTTGTACTTTTGAAGGGACAGTAGAAGGATAATTAAAATTTCCAGAGATAAATTAAGTGGAAACAATTTTATTAAGTAACATCATGTTTTCTATAACTGAGATGAGAGTTCAGTTACCAGCAAAAAAAGAAAATGTGATTTTTTGACATAAGTGTTACGTATTTAAAAAGACATGACACCTAGCTGATGCCGCGCTTCTAAAGGAATGCAGAATAGTTAAATATCTTTGCTAAAAAGCATGCTGGTAAATGGTTACACATAGACCTTCACTGAAAAAGCCATAGCAGAATCTATGATAGCATCAGAGTATGTAAGGAGAATGTATTCCTAAACATGTTTCTTTCTAAAAATAATGGTTTACATGGATCTACTCAGGCATACCAAGAGGAGCAATATCAGCAGCAATCAACATCTGAAACCCATTCGTTTAAACAACAATTAAACATTTACTTTTGAACTGCAAGAAATACTGACTACAAACTGCCCTTTTCACATTCTCTAACGTTTGCAGGATTAAAATAAATTAATTGCCAACTGAGATAAGTGCATGATAGGAGGTTTTACACTGCTAAACTCCTGCGTATGTTAATGTACTGCATCAGTAACTCCTCTGCAGATCAAACCAGGGACCTCCAATCCACTATTCTGTCAAGGGATTGAAAGGCTGTACTTAGCTGGCTCACCTGAGTCAGCTTGCAGAATATTTCCCAATGCTGAATACAGTATTTTTTACTCATTCAACAAGCACTAACTGGACTAGACACTTTTTTAGATAATTGTAAATCTTCAGAGAGGAATCTGCCCATAGCAAATAGATACTACCACCAAAGGGCTACACAGAGTCTCCTGTGTTCCCAAAAGACATAATGAGTTATTAAGCATATTTTGACCATAATTTATAGCAGACTTTTCTGAAAAAAAAAAAAAAAAAAAAAAGATTTCTCAGATTTTATGTGTAGTTATAGACCTTTAATAATTCTATTAAAAAATAATACTTCAAAATGGTGATTTTAAATGCTGCAAATGAACTACATAATTTTAGATCATGCTAACTGTCCATCCATGCTTATTCTAAATAGAAAAGTTGTAAAAAGAATCAAATCTTTTACAATTTTAGTGATAAATCTTCAGTTTCAACACTAAAAATCTCAAACGGTTGCCAAATGAACAAGAGTGCAAACATGCACTAGTATTTGCATGATTCTCTAGTAAGCTCATGCACAACTACATGAGCTTCAGTGAGCTGCACAAAGATTGAAACTTCCTTTCAAGGTCAGAAGGTCCCATGTTCTAACCCTAACATTAGGGTTCAGTTAATACCTACAATACATAGACAGGTATTACAAGACACTGGAGTTTAAACAGAGCAGAAAGCTGTCCTTCCGAAATACAGTCAGAAGTTACAGCTTTTTATGCAACACTTACGCAGGGCTTAGGGTTTTTTTCTTTTGGTACACAATTTCTTCTAAGCATTAAGTTCTTGTGCATCAGTTGTTCTGTCTTTACTGTCTAGTATTTTGCAACATTTATTCTGCTGCAAGGCAAGTTTTAGTTGTACAAGAAGAGGCTTCCAAATTAATAAGACCATCTCTCTGGTCATGATACCAGACTAATACAATTATTTTAACAGTTTACTAAAATTTAACTTTTGGTTTGAGGCTCTGCAACAAAAAGTGTAACTTGAACAAATGTTTATGGTTGAATCTTAAAGTTTTGAAGATGTGTATGGTAGTAATATTGGAAAATCATTAACTGTATAAGCAGAATGACATAGCACAGTAACAAATTTTGATTAAAACTGTAATGCTCTCTCCAGAATAAATAGGGCTTGCACAGTGACAGATTGAGAGTATACAGCAACTAGCTCATTTCATGATCAGCAAACTGGTACAAGACTTAAAATTGCAGAGGATACCGAAAATATGCTGTGCGTTCATGTCACTCACTGATGTTCTAAAGCAATTTTTACCTTTAATGCTATTCCCTCTGGGAATAAGAAAGGTGGCAATCTTCTCATGACAACTGGTTATGTATGTATGTATGAATGAATGTATGTATTACCAATCACTCCAAGGCAGAGCAAGACCTACAAATGATGCCATCAACTTTGCAGTGGGAAAAGAAACCGAGCATGAGGCAAGAAGGGAAGTGCAAGGGTATAAAAGGGAGTGCTGAGCAAGCTGCTCGGTATCAAGGAAAACAAAGAGCTCAGTTTAGTACTCTTATTTATACTTTCACCTTTGCACTGAGAAGTCTATATTAACTCATATTAAATCTTCAACTTCAAATACTTATGTCTTTGGTTTAAGAGTTAAAGACTCATTTGCATTGACTTCAGCTTTTGTAGCTTTTTTAACAACACAATTTTCACCTGAGGCAAATGGATAAATATTTCACCTGTTTATACACTACCAAGGGCATTTTCATAGTACTTATGAGTAACAAGTGTTTTGCTAGAAAGAACAAATAACTGATTAGTTGTGAAATAGTCCCACTAATAATGAAACTAGCATTAAGTTTAGAAAGGGAGACTGTTGTCCAGTGAATTCCTGAATATTGATGTGTCCACTTTTATATATGTGCATAGTGGATATAAAGTAAAATAAATGAGATACTAGTTAAGGAGACATAAGATTTACAGCTCCACCTGGACTCTAAGGTCACACTCTCTTAAAGAGTAATTGTTCATCCTGGCACCTGCTGCCACTAAACCAGTTGACAGCAGCTCTAATGTCTAGTCTGTAGTGATAGAGATATATGTACCTAACTCCCAACAACCTACAACCTAGGTACAAGAATGTCTCATGCATCATTCAATTTGCTCTTACATTTTTTAGCTGGCAAACGCAACCTCAAAGGAAAGTCACCTTCACATACACACAGCTATTGCCACAGATACACACACCCATAGCAAACGCGCACTTTTTCAATCAGACTTTTTTTTATTAGTGTTTCTTTATTTTTTGATATGTCAAATGGGATCACCACAAAGTAAAAAAAATTATTCTATGATGCCTTTTCCAATCAGCATCATTGTTTTTTTATCCAAGCTAGCAATTAACTTCCTGCCTAATTCGTCACACTTAATTTGAAATGGAGCGTGCAGCAACATTTGAAGCTGCAGTCATGGCATTTGTGTTTGGCTGAGACAGTGGTCACTAGCAGTCTCAATTTATCACTTTTAATTTAAACCCCCATGCCAATGATTTTCATTCTTAAAGCTATGACTGGCAGTTATGGATTTCAAAATCAAAGGGAAAATAAACCACACTTAAGAATTCAACCACTCAGATCAATGAAAACCTGTTTTACTTCTGAGTGTGCCCCAGTTAAATCCCAGCTGCCTGACAGAAATAATTTAATGTTTCCAACAGTTCTTTTCCCACTTAAATACTCAGAATAACTTTTTATTGCAGCAGTAAGCCACTACTTGGTGGACAGAAGTGGACTATCGATGTTTTGTTCTCAGGAAATATTGCAAAGCAAGTAAAGGTGAGTGTATCAACCTAAAGAAGCATGCAATAATAGCCAAATAGCAGTCCCTGGACTGTTTGATTGTTGCTAGTGTATATTTTCTTTTTTAAAAACAATTGATACTAGGTATGATTTCACTGTTAGAAGTTCATAGCTAAAGCTTAAGAGAAATTAGTAAAGAGAAGGACACACGTCATTGAATTTACTACTGTGAAAATAAACGTCAGCTATGTTTTCTAAACTTCTTTGAAGGGGAATAATCTGGGTTATTTGGTCCAATATCTCACAACTAGCAGTTAATTTGAATTGGAATTCTTTTATACACCTTTAAAAACTTAAATAGGTAGGTACATATTTTATACTATTATTTGCTAAAATATTTACTGAAGTAAATTTCTTAACAAATAAAGACTACATAGAGCCATCCACATATGACTGTGTACAGCATTGGCACAAACCCACTCACCCACCCATGTCAGAAAAACAGAGAGTGAAGGAGAGAAACAGAAGTCCATGTATTATCCCTCTTTATCACAGAATAAGAAACAACCTACCATTCTTGTTCTAAGGAAACTAGGAAGTAATTTAAAACTGTTAAAAAAGACTTCATTTAGATATTTTGGGGGAATATTTTTGCTTGGTTTTGGCCGGTTTTGTGTTTGTTTTTTCGAGCCTTTGCTCAGCCAGAGTTTTCCATCCAGAAAGAGACTGTTACAATTTTTAAAATCTTTAATAATCTTTGGAAAATTGATATTTTTTGTTTTGAGATCATTATTGTCATCCAAACACTGAAGCTTTTCCCACATTTTAGCTGTCAAATAGACAAAGCTGATTTGAGGGCAATTCTCTCTTTCATTAGACAGAGAATGCATGCACTCAGAGGTAAGGATGACATGGAATAACACTGACGTGTTATCATGCAGACTTGACCAAAAATATGTAGGCCATTAGATTGCACAGTAGAACATAAATCCTGAATTCAGAATTAAGGTTTCTTGAAAAACTTCCCAATGATTTAATTTTGGAACCTCAACTTTTTAATGAAGATTTCGGTAGCAACTTGGGAGTATGAATTTCATATTTGATGTTTTATAGCTACATAAAAATAATTTCTCAAAGAAATGAATACATGATTTTTCATAAAAATTGCAGTGAAAGTCAGAAAAAGTAAAACAATCTCCATTAAAATCTGGAGTACTTGTATTTCTGCCAACATATCTATATTAGTCTTGTTTCCTTGTTGCAAATATTGCAATTCTTACAAGGACTATCTCATATTGCTTTAATTCAGAATAAGCTTTTCATGCTTTAAAGTCCAACTAATATACTGTAATAACATTTATTCATACTAAATCTTTTTATATTTAATTATTGTAAAGGTATCTAAACAAAGTCAATAGATAAACAGAAATTTCTAAGTAGAAAAAGATTAATGAAGCCAAAATCCCAAAATCTATAAACTGATTTTTTAATGCTTTAGGAAACAAAAATTTGGTCAAAATACTAGCCACCAGTAATAAGGTTAAGAGTGTAAAGCTCGCAGTTTTGGGTGTTTGACCTTATATCAAGAGATTAGAAGTACTTGTATAATACATTATACTTAAATCTTTTACTTTCACAGTTACTCCACACTTCTATCAGTGTACAAGATAATATATGGCCCCACATCCTTCAGAAATAAATGTTACAATTCCAGTGAATTTCATTGATTAAGAAAGGACTAACGGCTTGGTTTGTAAAACAAACCATTTCCCATTAAGCATTTCAGCGACGGGGCAGTACTTTCAGAGGTGCTCAGTGAATCCCAGCTCTTGGCTCTTCCTTTCACTGAGATGCTTAATGAGATCCAAGTTCCCTGGAAAGCCTGTCAGAAAATACGCACACACTTTCCTTAATCTCTGTGCATACTCTCACTTGCTGGAGCACTTACAGTATATATTGGTAACTGTGAAGAGGTACCCAACTTCTTGTGGTTAAGTTCTTTATTTTCTACAACTTTTAAATTTTCGTCATCCACAATACTACACTGAGGAAATAGATTGTACATATATCAAGTATTTAAATTGTTTAACTGTCACTGCAAAAACTTTAACAGAAAGGTGGGAAGACAGTTTAAATATAAAGTAATAGAGTAAGGAGTGGAGTGCCTCTTACCTGTGAACTTTTTTGAAAGTGTTGGATAGTTTCAACGAAAGTGTATTTTTAGTATTACATAAAAATGTAGCTCATTTATCTAGCTGGTAAATATGAAAATATTATAAAATTATAAAACTATTTCAACAGAGTAAATTGATATTTTCTTACAGCAAACAAAAAGACATTAATACATTAACATGTATTTAGTATTAGACCAATGAATCAGTGGCAAATCATTATTTTCACACTATTTATACATATATTGCAAGACGGGTTTTTATAATATATAGATGCATATCGACATAGAACTATATATAGTAAATATTCTGCATTTTTTGTCCTTTAAATTATATTTAATTATAGAAGAAATTCCAGATTGAGATTTTAATTAATTGCAATCCTCCATCAACTGAGAGACTTAATAGTGACTTGCTCATAAAAACTGACATATATTCCGCCCACTCAAATTATTTTTGCTGTTAGTCTTATTCTCCCTAAAACTGCACGAGAAAGCCACATTTTTAATGTCTGACAATATAATCATCATCTTGAAATGGAAAAATTAAGAATGTTTTATTCACACTGCTGCTTAAAAGATCTTAGATTTATTATGTTTATGAGAATGTAAAGTTTTCTAGAAAACTTAACCAGAATGCTACTGTATATTCAAGTGGAAAAACAAGATCCAAACTGATTTTTTTTTTTTTTTTGCATTTTGGAATTGTTCACCACCCATTCTTGCAGTTAATATCTTGGGTGCTTACCTAAAAATGTGAGGCCATCATGTCACAGATTAATGCTTATAACAGAAAAGCAAAATTTTTAAAGGGGAAGAAAATGAAGTAAATGTGATAGATTACTTGGAAAACAGATAAAGATACCCTGCAATATGTCCCTGAACCTGCACAGAAGTTCCCTGATACATACTTTAGGATGTGATGTAAAAACATTACAACATCATGGTAACGACTTAGTTGCATGATTGGTGCAGGTGTCTCTACAGGATACAGAAACTGTGTGGGACAAGGGTGGAGGTTTTGGGACACAACTTACTTCCTTCTACATCATGCATCTACAACTACATACATCTACAACTATGCTTTTCTCCTAAAGATAGTCTCCCAGCATCAAAGTAATATATACCAGGGAAATAAGTTAATACAGCTCTGCAGTCACATGTTATCTGAAAAGGTACAGACTTTAATCTTCCATGCTGTCAACTTACTTCTTTGACCATAAAAAATTCACTTCCAAAATCAAGCAAGCATTTTAAAAGATAAATAGTATATAATACCACATTAGAATAATGCAATTTTCTCTATTTTGTCTCTCCAAAGATTTCATATTCTAGTTAGAATAGCATTATTGATAACTTGAAATCAATCCTTTCCATAAATTGGCATAGAGAGATGCTAAATATCAGTTAAAATATTTTCCTTTTATTAGAATAAATCATATCTATGAATATATGGCAATGACATATCAAGAATTCACCTGTCTAATTAGTAAATTACAAAAAAATGTATGAGGGAAGAAGGCAGACTCATATCTTCTCTATTGAGACCACAGCCCATCCTTCTTGAACTGTAGACTGAATTTCTTGAATTCTATTACTCCATTACTCTACCTTGTAAAAAAATTTTTTTTAGTCCTCATTGATCTTCAATTACAGGATAAAAATAATTGTTTGATAATCTTAAGAGAACAATCTAATTTTGAAAAATGGAGCTTAGAATTTAATATTATGTATATATAAACCAGTCATCGAAATCAGACAATTTGTTTTCCAGACACATTTGAATTAATATAATAAAATGATCATTTATTTCTAAACTGTAAAATAGACTATTGCAAACCAGCTGAACAACTTTTTAGTAATTTATGGGATCATACATCATCTGTTTGCAATGAATAACAAGTTAGAATTTGATAGAAATTAGAAATAGAAATAGAAATAGATAATGCAGATAGATAATCTCTAAACACTTCAATACAATTATAGATCAATGACATGATTTAAAAGCTGTTGCATGTATTATTTAAAATCACATGGAAAAAACAAGTTTAAACATGCTACTTTATATGCAGAGAAAATAAGCACAAAGAAAATTCTTGCAAATGTAGATTAGTTCAATGAAGAATGAGATATAATTAACACTGGAGCAATTTATAGGGTTTGCCATTAACTTCAGCAAAAAAGTTGTGACTTGTTGTCTGAGTATTGTGAATGATGGCAAAAGAACTAAGCAAAAGTGGAGGAGACAACAAGAGTGTTCAGGAAACATTAGCTGAGCCAGGCCTCTCTTGATTTTTATTCAGTGGGACATTCCTAACTGACTTCCAGTGAAACAGCTTTGGGACATTGGATCTAATTCTGCAATTAGAGAGTTCTCGTACATACTTGCTTTAAAATTTCTGTTTTCAAATACTGAGGAGTTTAGTGTACAAAAATGACATTGTTATTCCAAGAAAGAAATATGTTGAACATAATTTATTCAATTAATTTGCTGAATAATTTTTTAAAAAATATTAAAAATATTAATGTTTACCTAAACATTTATATTAATATTAAAAATATTATTTTATATAAATATTAAAAATATTATTTTTTTAAAAAAATTCCTTTTTATATTATAAAATTCACCTGCCTCATCCTTTCACTTATGTTTTCCTTGGGAATGATTCTGTATATCACCTTCCTTCTCCTTTTGGCTCCCATGACTCTACACGTAGATAGCAAAATTAAGTACTTTGATGCACTGTATGCTAACTTTCATGTCACTTCAGTAAGTGAAAACAACCAAGACCAAATACTTTGAATAGTTGGTCCCTCACATAATTAGTTACACTCACTCCAGAGGGTCAAAAAAGTATGAAACCAATTTAAAATATTTTTACTGCAAAAGTCCACTTTAAACCTGTAGCCATGACTTGAATATCTGATAATATTCTTGTTAAAGCGAGGGGTTTAAGGGAAGTCTTAAAAGAGGATAAATACAGAAAAATATGCCCACTTAATATGCAAAAACAACTTCTCAATGGAAAACAGAGATTGCATGCTAGATGGAAATAAGATTTAGGAGATCAACAGTGTCTTTTTTTTCTCCTTTTCCTCCTGGCTGACCAATGCTTGACACTGGTTGTCAGCCCCTGCCTCATCTCTGTCAGATTAGGATTCAGACGAGAATATATATGAAAGCTCACTCATGACAGGGGTTGTTAAAGGCAACATGCATTTCTAAACTAAATATTAAGTGTGGCTACCCTGGCTAGCTTAATCTTTTCAGAGGAGCAATCTTCATTATTTGTTCATTGGTGATCCTGTATAAATTTTACTACAGTGGGAAAATACTCAAATATGTAGCACAGATATGAAGATAGTAAACAGATGTCTCTTATTGTCAGTTCAAGCAGAAAAATTTAAAAGCATGTTATTAGAAATATTACCTTGAAACTATCAGAACTGTAAAATAGACTTCTGAAGCTTAGGAAACTGCAATTTTGAGTGTGCTCTCAACCTTATTCCAATGTGCACAACTTAATGTCATTATTGTATATAAATTAAAGTTATTTCCAAACTGTGAGCCTAAGGCAAATGCATATGGAAGAGTCACAGAAGTGGAAGGAGAACGGTTGTTGAGTGTAATGAAGAAACTACATTTTAAGAAGCAAATGAATCGGAGCAACCTGCTATTGACATAATTGCTTTAAAGACCCCATAGCAAACATCAGCAAAATTGGTTTGTAATTTACTATGTCCTTCATTTTGGACACACTCCCTAAAGGTTTGCGTGAATGTCATGACATCTACAAACACAATTTGTTTCAGATTGACTAGACGTGATGAATGTCTTCCTTTACTACCCTTGACCAAAATCACTCCTCTTGCCAAGAATTCAACAAAAATCATCATTTCACTTGTCATACTCTGGGAACACCAGAGTTGTGGTTGCTGGTTTTTTAAATATAAAATTAAACAGCTTTCAGAAATGTTTAGGTAAACTTTGAAAACAGAAGGTTCCTAATGTAACTGAAGAATTTCCCAAGTAGGTCCATTAATATTTGTGGCAGAGATTTCTAATTACGTCACCAGTTTTTATCTGAAATATCTTGGACCCTACCCTAACCAGAACACCCAATAATGATTTTTCTAACTATATATCATTGATTGGCTTGATTATCCTAACACGGTTCTTAGCTGAGTGGTGTGCAGATAGCACCAATAAGCTTATTCAACATTCTTGTTTGAAATCACTTAAGTCAATAAATAAGCATCTCATTTTTAGGGGGCTTAATCATGTGCTGAATGCCCTTCACAGCTACTGACTACAATAGGAAGAAGCAAAATAAAGGCATATGTCTTAACCCAGAGCTGTATGCCTACAATTTATATGTATTGATTATTTTTAATTTTTTCTCCACATATGTCCGTTTTACAAATGGAAATAATATTTAATACAATTTAATATAATTAATAAAAATAATGTGAAATTATTAAATAAATGATTGTTGCAGCATGTGGACATGGTGTTTTAATGACTGCAACTTATATCAGAAAATTGCTGAAATATGCATGCCACAGACAAATTGCTAATGGTTACAAATAGTTACAAATGGTTACAAATAGTTACAAATAGTGTGCTATGCAATGAAAGAAACTTATAGAAGTTGAAAGATGGCATTAGTAAGTGTATAATGGGAAAAATACATCATTGATTACCTCCTTTAAACTAGAATTTCATTTTGTTCTCATATTGCATAACTTAGAGAAACATATTCTAAAGGTATGCATAGACTGACTAGCTTAATGGATAACACTGGGGAATGAGAAATGAAAGTAAATGGAATCAGGTTAACTTTTGTGGCATAAAATAAATGCTTGAACATCAATATTCTCCAGCAGAAAAAGAACATATTTGTTAAAGAAAATTTCTAAGTATTTAAAAAATCTTCAGGCTATAAATAAAAACTGTTTTAAAAGACATTTTTCACATATGATTACTGTGTAGTAATCAGGCATATGTGTAAAGAAACATCAGCAAAAAGTCATCTAAATGTTCATTCAGAGGTGACCAGCAGATAAAAATTTGTGGGTAATAACTCTGGTTATGAGGTTCAAATTAATGACATGTTCAACAAGGCCAAGTCCAGGGTTCTGCACTTGGGGCACCACACCCCATGCAGTGCTACAGACTTGGGGAAGAGTGGTTGGAAAGTCACCTGGCAGAAAAGGACCTGGGGGTGCTGATCAACAGCCAGCTGTACATGAGCCAGCAGTGTGCCCAGGTGGCCAAGAAGGCCAACAGCCCCCTGGCCTGGATCAGGAGTAGTGTTGTGAACAGGAAGCGTTCATCCCACTGTACTCGGCATGGTGAGGCCCCACCTTGAGAACCATGCCCAGTTTTGGGCTCCTCACTACAAGAAAAACATTGAGATGCTGGAGCAAGTCCAGAGAAGGGCAACAAAGCTGGTGAGGGGTCTAGAGAACAAGTCATATGAGGAGAGGCTGAGGAAGCTGGAGTTGTTCAGCCTGGAGAAAAGGAAGCTGAGGGGAGACTTTACCACTTTCTACAATTACCTCAAAACAGGTCGTAGAAAGGTGGGGGTTGGTTCTTTTTCAAATGTATTATTTAAATGTATTGTTCAGAAGTGACTTAAAATAGAGAGTACACATTTTAAACTTGTGTTAGTAATCCCTTTTACTATCTTTAAATCTTGGTATCTCTCTGGAAGAGACAACAAAGTCCTTCCATGCATTCCTCAGTTCCTACAGCTCTAAGAGAGTGATAAGAGGTTGCTGATGCTGCAGACCATGCACATCGGGCTACAAATATATCTGAGGAACCACTTGTACTAGGATCAATGAATTAACCATAACTTATTTGGAAAAAGAAGTGAGCTGAAAGGCAATCCCTTTCAGACACAGGCAAGACTTCACCATCCAATTAGGAAACATCTTGTCACCTCGGATATATCTGCCAAAGGCTCCCATAAAAGGCATTAGACAAAGGAATCCTGCCAGATTTGCAGTTTCTGAGTCTGCCTGAAAACCTCAGCTAGTCACAGGCTGCCATCACTAGACAGACACAGCAAAACTAGACAAGTCTTTACCATAGTGATAGGGTGTGTGACCAGACAGAGTGAGGTCTTTCATGCCTCAGACTTTGTCCACTAGTAGCGGGTCTTTGATGTCATGGAGACCAGAGTCACTCACAAACTGCAGAACTGAGGAGGGAGAAAATGAGATTTCCAGGATGCAATAGCAGATTTCTCTAGTGTAAACTTTTCACCAAAGCAGGAAAGACATATGGAGGGAGCCCATGAATGGAATGATGCCCGTGAAATGTCCCAAGGCTGGACTGTGATTTTAGGGGAGGTTTCTGCTGTGGGACTTGCAGGTGAAAAGTGAGTTGGGGTCTCCCAGTATGAAGTCCCACAGGAGGGACATGATGTGGTGAAGATGCAGGCCAGACAATGAGGAAACTATTCAGTCAGAGAAACACTATAACTACAGAGCACGGCTCCTTGGTGATGGAGCTGAAATGGTGGACTGAAATGGTGGACTGCGCTGAGCAGGCTGCGATCTGTCTCTACAATCATGGACACAGGATTTGCCTCACGACTCTACTCCAACTTTGCATAGTGTAATGTTAAAACCCCTATGTTCTCAAGGAATAGAACATACGAATGCTCACTGAGTGAATGCGCATGTTGACGATTATTTGGAAATAGGAAATATTGTTTTAAGTTCTGTTTTGCTTAATTATTTATTATTTACTACTTTAATTATGCATGAAAACCATCAAGTACTTCTGAATTTTCTTTAGGCTATGCAGACTGTAAGGCATTCTAAGAAAGTTGTATAGTGAGGTGTCTCTTCCTTCCATTAGTTGTAAAAGAAACATAAATTACAATTCAATATATAATTCTCTGCTTCTTCACTCAATGATTTAAAGTTGATTGAGTAGAGTTACTTCATACTCAACATATTTACTTCTGTATAAAACTTTCTTGCTCTCATAAAGAAAAGGCATGCAGGAACTTCTTTAAACAATGGTATTGTTAAACATTTTTTGATGACGCTTTTTTTGAAAACATGTTTTACCTTTCAGTTGTTTACTGAAAGGTAGTGTTGGGAAAGCACTTAATATATGCTCATGTTCTTCTTTGAACATGGACTTTGCTTAAGGGCTTTTCTGAGCAAAATCTTGTTCTGTTTATCTGTCCATTTATCTGAATTTAAAGTAGGAATGATTTTGATATCTCAAAATATTTAGAAACAAAAATATGCAAAAGTATCATATTGCTCACTTCCCTCATCTCTCCATCTGCAACACCTATGCTTCCTAACACATGCTTACCCTGTCCTCCTTTACCACAATTGTTGGATAAGACACAACACCTGCTGTGGTTATACAGGAACTATATATATTCTTTCTTTACTGACTAGCCAACCGACAGGTTAAGTGGTCGGTCAGCTGGCGTCTCTAGTCCAATAAGCAAGCCTTATGTAGTTGAACCTTGCTTTTCAATTTGTAGATCCAACCAACAGCTTGGTGAATCTAAGTGGTCATTTTTCACACTTGAGGGAACATAATATGAGTGAAATCTTTTTCTCTATTATCAATATCATGTTGGGTAAGAGGTTCACAGCACCTGGCAGACAATGTGGCCCCAGAAACAATGTTTCCTTATGAAGTTTGGAGAGGAAAACCTAAACCATAGATATTGAATTTATGAATACTTGTACAAAATTAATAACTAAAAAAGTCACGTATGCTCCCAAGTTCATTTTATACGACTTACACTAATGTTAGTAATTTTTTCTTTAGTATTCAATCAGGTCTGGTAATGCTTTAGTCATCAAATTACAGGGAGGTTTGCGGGACGCAGTTTGCAAAGGCTTTTCAAAGTGTTACTTTCCTTTATTCTGCTTCTTGACATTGTTAGAGCTGAACAGTGTACTTAATCTTATTGATGCTGGTGATTGCATGAGGAGGCAGTTAAGATTTTAATATTAGTTGTGGTAGAGCTCTGTGCATAAAGATGAGCCTTAATCACTTTGAATTAGTTCACTTGTGTCAGCAAATATTCTCCCTCTTTGATACTTTCAGACTACTCAACTCACTAACTGTGGTGGAATACAATTCTTCAGTTTCTATGGATGCCCACTCTACTCTTCATTGCATTATGTTATTCAGCAAATTCCAACATCAGTATTTTCTCCAAAAAGAGAGAAAAAAACCCAAAGAACAAGCTAATAATTTTGCATGTTTAAAGAAGAATCTGTTCATTTCACATAAACCATCAAAAAGAAAGGGTCACTAGAGGGAAGTAAATCCAATGTGCTCAAAGAAAATAAAATGCTAGCTCCTCAGCTTCTGTAAATTATTGTAGTTAACAAAATGGTCTGGATTTACAACAGCTGAAGATATTGTTCTATGTTCTTAACAAAGATGTGACAATTGAAGAAAACAATTTATAAAGATAGCTAGCACCTTATGCAATGTTTATACCCAAACTATTAAAACAGCATAGATACAACGATACATAAAACAACATGTATAAAAAGGTAGTATGAACATGGGATAAATATGTGGCATATGTATTATTTATTATAGATCTAGATCATTCCTATTAGACATATCAAAAGAGAAAAAATGTTTTAAACCAGTATGTTTGGACTTCTGGTAATACAGTCCTTGTACACATCAAGATATTTTTGATGTCGTGTCATGTGTACAATCTTGGATCTTTGTTTTATATGAACATGTACACAAATCTGCAGCACCATGCAATAAGTACCATCCAGTTCAGGATAATTAAGATTATAAGGAAAGATTGTAACAGTGAGTTTACTGTTTGGTGTTATAGACAGAAAAAGAAATGCAATATAAAGGCAATTATTTAACATTTTTGGTAAATATAGAAAAACTATGAATTGTTTACCAATAGCTAGCTAACAATAAGAATAAAAAGGTCACTAATCTTTCTATCTGAGTACTTCAACTTAATGTATAAATGTTAATAAAATCTCTGCAATATTCTGAAGGCCAGTTATGCAGCTTCCTATTCTGAGGTTAGATACCCTAGCTTTCTCTGTATCACTTCTTATTCATGACTAAAAGGAACTTACAAAAAATTTTTATTGTCCTCTCTGGACATCCTCCATCAACAAAAACTCCATTAATTTTCTTTGATATTTCATATCACATTATCTTTCTTTCTTTTACTTCTAAACATATAGTTACCATGCGTATAGTTTTATACAACTACACAGTTTGTAAGCCTACAAAAATGGTTTTATCTTTATACCTACATTTTATAGATTCCTCCATTTCATTTATTACAATGCTTTCTCCTGCAAAGCTGTCTTTTTATATCCAAATAAACTGACAGATATTCTGGAAATTTGGTCTTAAATTCTCTGAAGCCCTTCCAACAGCGTTTTTAGTAATGTAAGAATTATTATAGGGAATGCAAGCAGCCTACTCTCAAGAGTTTACTGTCAGTGTGTCACAAATTATCAAAACTATTGGTCTTTTCCTTGTTTTGAGTAAACTGCAAACTGAAAATTTATAGCCTGAAAACAGGAACAAAAACCAGCAAAAATCAGATTTTTTTTTAAAGGCCCACCACTTAAATACACATCATGACCTGTGTTCAAACAGCTGTTAGCCAGTTTAAAAACAAACTATATCTGTAGTGACCTTGACCTGTGCGTGCATGATGACTTGCATTTAGTACCATGTATCAAAACATCTAAAAATAAGTGTACATAGGGGTAGTTTCTGGCACCGTGTTTCTTTCCTTTAATGAGAAAGGAAAAGAGAGATACAGGTTCACAACATGATACATAGCCTAAGATCTAGAGCCAATTCTCAGTGCAAGGCATATATCATTAGGCATCTTATATAATTAGCTCTTCTGTTAGCATCATCACGTGAGTGTTGAGTGAGTAGTTTTCATGCTATTTATAATCCATTTTCATGAATATCATTAGTATTACCATCATCGTCATTATCATCATCACCATCACAGCAAGCTGTTAATTTTGGTATGCCCGAAGGCAAACAAGTCATTACTTCCTCATCAGCAAAACTAGTTGTCCCAGATACACAGGTAAGTGGATTTTTGCTGGGCTGATCAGTGAAAGAACCCAGAGCCTTCCTACAAGTGGACTGTAAGAGGATCCTCCTGTTATTAGCACTTTTACTAAATACTTTTATATTATCAAAGGTCTTCTACTCAAAACCATTACTTTGCCAGTTTGGTTCACGTTCTACATTAAACACTTCAGCTGCAGTTGCAATGTCACTGCGCAGTGGGTGAAATACATTTCTGGAACAAATGTCAGCAAGGGATAATTTTAAAATAACCTTCTCATCTGCAGTAACACGCGCCAGAAGATAACATTGTTATAAAGGTTGTTTTGTTGGTAACCTATGATATTGTTTCCTGACGTAGTTAGTATTTCTAGAGATGAAAGAGGAAAAAGTTGCAGAAATAAACACAAATATAGAGCTCTTTTAGTTTCCCATGTTTCTCATAAAGGTTAGCCCTGAACACAAATTTGTACTGAAATCAGGGAAGAAGTTGTTCAAAAACAATAACGCAAAGTAGACAACTGAAGGAACAAAAAAATCTATTAAGATACCTCACCTAAGGAAATAGCTCATACAGATGTTGAAACGTCTTTCAGGGATGAACCACTGATACAGTTAGACTCAGGTAGTTGAAGCTTGCACTTAATTTTAAACAGGAAGATGTTTCTGAGCCCTGTGTATTCGGGTCAAGGGCCAACTGCCAGATGTATTTAATGCCCTCATCAGCAGAAGCTGGAAATCCTCACCAAAAGCACTTAAAAACATGTACCAATCTGCAAAACATCGTAACTCCCTGACCCAGACTTCCAAGAAGCAAAATGATCCCCCTCACAAGTGCATGGTTTCAGGGCCACAGTAACAGGTACGCAGTGCTGGGACTTACCATCTTGGTCTGTGGTAACCGTGATAGCTGTGAACTGCTTGGGAGAAAAACTCAGCTCTGAGACCCCATTCGTGGCTTCTATTTCAAAGGTGTAGTTCACGTGTGACACAAAGTCAAGCACTGTCACAGAGGAGTTGATGAGACCTGTGTGCCTGGGGATGAAACGGATACCTCCCCCACAAATCTCACACTGGCTGGTGTCCGACCCGCATTTCTTACAGATGACACTATACGTGAGATCTTTTCTTCCTCCGGTATCACTTGGGGGGCTCCATTCCAGCATAAGAGCTGTTTCATTAATGTTAAAAATCACATTTCTTGGAGCAGAAGGTGGCCCTGCAGATAAGAAGGGAGAAGCCTGTTAAGTTACAGTTGTCTATTTTGGAGGAAAAATAAAACAAACCATGGAAAAATATATTAGTCTTAAGGCAATTCTTTGCAAATGGAAGCTAACAGAAATATGTTTCAGTAACAAATTCAATGGAAAAATTATCTGAATACTACAATCCTGGAAAATTAAGCAGGAATAATAAACAGGTGAGATAATAAAAAGTTGAATAATCTAAATAAATTAGAATTAATTCAGAAATAATTTAAGGCAACATAAAAATGATTTTGGCATGTTGAATCTAGACTTGATAACACAAATTAGCAGTAAATATCTCTTGATTTTGTGGGATACTGGGGTAGAGTTTTAACAATAAAATGTCTTTCCTTATTTTATATGTAGTAATGTAGGTTTTTCTGACACTTATAATCTTTGATGTTTTATAAGACCTAAATTGAATGATAAATAAATAACAGCTTTGGAATAACTACAAGAGATAAAATTGTTTGTATTAGTTCTGCAGTGCCAGATATTTTTTTATCCTTCACTGCTTATCCCCAGGGATTTCTTTGCTGCTGTTCATTAACAGAGTTAGGTGGCAACAGGCCAAGACTATTAGGCACGAGAGACAGTTTACAAGTTTTTTCTTTCCCACCTGGCACCTCATCAGTATCAGTATAACAGTAAAGACATCAACCTTGCAAGCTAAAGATCTAAAAGGACGGCCACAAAGCAGGAGAAAAAACAATTCTTGAAGACTGCAGGGAGGGATGCAAAGATAGTAGCAATAGGTAGAGCGGGAAAGCTCTCGGATAGCAAGCAGCTGGTAAAGCTCTCTGTGTACCATGAGTGACCAATTTCCCACGGATCTCACAATAGTCAAGGTATGTCCAACAAGTTTTAAGTTGTTATTCTGACTTACTGTGTAGGATCACATATAAATCATCTGAGGCTTCCAGAGTCTGATGGAAGAACTTTATCACCTAATGATTTTTCAGATAGTTTTTTTATGAAGGGGTGAAGGAAAGGCAGAAATTGTTAAAGGAAGTCTGAATAACCTTATCTTCTTTCTTCTTCTTTCACCTAACATATTTCAAACAAGCACTTACATGGTTTTCAAAAGCAATTTGTATATAGACCTAAAATATGTCCATAAAAATTAAGTAAGAAACACAGATTTAGCAAAATGAAAGGCATTATACTCCAGGTTCTGACATATGTAAAATGACTGTGGTAAACTCAACTGACAATCTCTATGTTTTTTCAGCTAAATTGAATAAGCTTTATATTCCCAACTCTCAACAGAAAATCACAGTGCACGTGGATTGCTTAGCCAATGGTTAGCAGAACTTTGAAAAATTTCAGCTTGCTTTGCAGCTTTTCATGATTTACACAACTTGCCAGCAAGACTTAAGTATACAGTTCTGATTGAGATACTGTTCTAACTTTGAGTGAGCTTTTCATTACTTCAGGGCCTCCCAAGCAGACTGGAAGATTGTATGAAGCATTTGCAAATGACATCAGCTAATTCTTACACAGAGTGCATTTCACCCTACAAATTGAGTGAAAGAGTAAATCTGAGAGTCAGATAATTATAATATTATAATGCCCTTTTAAAAAACTTTATGACAATGAGAGAAGAACTAAACAAGCATACAAAAATATTGATCAACACTCTTGTAAATTCCAGTTCAACAACTTGTAGAGTGAGAGCAAGACCTTGTGCCCAAAGCATAGTCAAATAAATGGCCAGAACTTTGAATTAGGAAGGAAAATGAAATATCAAAACTCCTTCTAACATTTCATATACAAATCAGGATCTCAAACCTTAGCCAAAAAAAAAAAAATCCTGTGTGAGTATTTACTTGTATATCTATCTGTGCAGAGTTTCATAGCTAGCAGCCCAAAAGCCCCTGACAGTCAAGACCAGTTATTTTTCAGCGTAACAAGGAATCATTTAGCTCAATGATATGTGGCTCATTTGTACTGAAAAGCAGTATTTCTGGAACCCATCAGATGAAAATTATTTTGTAATTTGCAATTTTTATGGTCACAGAGAATATTTTGAGTATTTCCTTCGTTTGACTATGTCTTTGACTATGACCTTGTGATAAGTCTAATACTGAAACATTTGAAATACTGTAATATGTATTTATAAATGCAACTTGTTAACAAAAGCGAATTATACTGACACAGCATTTTCCAATGGTGTGGAAAACAGAGACAAGGTATAGCTTTGAAGATGTTGACGTGGTCCAAAAGCCCCTGCAAACTTAGAGTGTCGAAGATTTACTAATCTCTAAACTTAGACATTAAAAATCTCAGACATTAAAATTACTGTCAGGTCAATGGTTCTAGGTACTCTGGAAAACAGTCCTGAGATTCAAATCAACTAAAACTAGCACATATTACTTCAGCTTCAGTTCTTATTATTTATGTGCAGAAGACAAGAATAATTATGGGTCCTCTATAAACATGCTGTGAGAATTAAATAATGACTGGTCTTAACAAATTCCCACTGTTAAAACCAATGAGGAGTTTTAGGAATATGGAGGATAAGGCTTAATCACACTTACATATGTGCATAACTTTAAGCGGATCAGCAATCCCCTTGACATAATTGGTAATACTCATGCACTTAAAACTAAGCATGTGTGTAATTGCTTGAAGGATTTGAGCCAATGTTTAAAAACTGGGTTAAATTCAATCTTACAGAAACTATAGTTATTATGACAATGGGTCACCATAGTTCAGGTTTTTTTAATGTTATTTCATCAACTTTGTCAGGCCAAAACAGGAATTAATGTGGATCCAGGCAATAGGAGAGTTTTGTCTGGCCCTGTAAATTTTAATTTCCTATCAGATTTTTGTTATATTCTACGTAGATGGCACTAGTAGAAGAACCAATACAGCAGATAAAATGCACTATTTAAAAAAAAAAAAATCATTTTTTACTTGTACTAGAGAGTGAAGGCTGTTATATTCATGATTTGGGACTTAATTCTCAGTTGTAAGAGAAAACATGAATTATTGTACATTCACATTTCAATGAATAGGGACAACATTATAAATTATGTTTGGGATGTCTGAAAGTATATTACTGTCCGCCTGCAAATACTAAAAAAAAGACTCAGACACCCTTCATCTCAAGGCCCCTCATGCCAATTTGCATGACGATTAAATAGCTTTTTAATTGCTGTTAAATTATGCCAGTTAAACTGTGATTTCATGCAAATATTAAGCTGTAATGACATGCAGTGAATCATTTACTAAGATTTAGAACTTGGAACAAGAAGAAACAATTAATTCTAATCCTCAGATTCAGCTAAATTATGTGTCACTGGGCTTTTATGAATGTGGCCTGATGATTGCTTTGTTATCATTTATAAATTATACAAAGATTATTTGACACATGGCAAAAACTTGGCAGCAATAACCCTTCTGCAGACATCTGTGTGCAAAGCTCTCAGGGATTTCCTTATATTGATTTTTAAGGAAAACAAGTATATTGGTGAAAATTATGGATCATTTCCTCACAGCAAAACTCATGATTTTGGATTTTAAGCAAAAGAGTAAAACACACTTCAGATAGATAAGCAGTAAAAAAAATGTAGCTCTTCTGCTTCTTAGATAAAACACAGCCCAAGTGTAAGCAATGTCTTTTGCTTCATTTGCAAAATAATATAATAATTATTTCTACACTCTCTGTAGAGTAGATGCATTGATATGGAGAATCGGGCTAACTCCAACAGAAACAGAACTGACTTCATGCCTCATGCAGTGCTTCACACCTCATCTTGCTTTGTGTGTCCTCTCCCTCTGTGAAAGCGAAGTGCATTTTGCCCTTCATGGAAGAGGAGCAAATCTAAGGCTGCAGAAGTCTAGTGAGGGTACTGCAGTTTTTAAACACTACATAGTGATGACTGTCTGGAAAACACTTTGTTGGTTTTTAAGTGAGAACTGTCCTTTCAGCAACTACTGGACTCTTCAAAATGTGTGTTATTCAGCTAATGAATTTACAGTGGAAGGACAAAAATTAATGATCATCTGAGAGTACTCAAAATCAGCATCTGGCTGTGCCTCTTGAGTTCATAACTGCTTTTTTATAAACATACATACATGTAGCATAGATAAGTAGTGTCATTTGGTGTAGAATTACATTTTTTCTTTTCAGAGTAACTTACTCTTTTTCTGTGAGGCAGGCAGAAAGAATGGAAGCCTGTGACTGCAAACCAATAGCCCAAGTCTGTGCATTATGATAAATTATAAAAAGTATATATATGTCTCAAACCAACAATAGAGGCAGCAGAGTCAAAGACTTCAAGCACATCATTGCTTGATTTTGCTGCTGGAGTAGTGTTGACTCTAAAAAAAAGAGGATCCAGTTTGTGGCAGAAGTAACTGAACAGAGTTTGTTTGTTGGTTTCAAAATTGTTTAAGCATAACATGGAAAGAGATACATTTCAGGCTCAGACACCCAATATAAGCCTGCCTGACTTTGACCTTGAAAAGATGGATCAATTTATCCAATTACATTATAGTGGGAAATGTTAGAGTTTATGCACAGGGCAATCAGACAGAGGATTAGATATGATGCTATTTGTTGCCCACTGTGTATGCAGAGAGATCACTGATAGCGTACTCACATGTGGCAAAGAAATACAATAAGGAGAAAGAGTATCAGCAAGAGATTGATAACAAGCACCAATCAAGGGGGAAAAGGCTAGGAGAAAGGGATTAACAATATATCTTAATGTAATTTTCTTTCCTCTTATTAAAATTAGAATTCTATTATGCTTTTCTGCAAAGTGCAGACTCTTCTTTTACAAAATACAGCTACATGAAGCAAAAATAAGCACTGTACAATTTTGGAAATGCATACAGTGTGCACTTTAATAGAATTAATAAAATTAGATTTGAAGTTCATCTTGAAAAAAGTGGATGCCTGAAGCTAAACTCTTAAATTCATAGTCTCTTAAATCAAAGTCGTTCTTTTCCATAATGCTGCATATGCAAGTTTTCCAGTACTGAGGAAAAATTCTGGAGAATACTGTCTAACTCTATACAGGAATGACAAGAGAGAGAGAATAAAATATCTACCTATCTTACGCATATTGCTTTGTAGGACTTGGGGAAGCACACAAAGTAGATATGAACATAGTTGGTTCAAAATGTTTTAAGAGGAAGAAATTTGTAAAGGGATTCATTCTGTGTTTGATTAAAGAACAACTCTCACTCAAAAAGTCACAAGAAAACATTCTAATCTCTTATGTTACATCTCACATGTTAGAACACAAATTTGCAAATTTGTGCAAATTTTTGCAAAAATGCAGATCTGCCCCAAAAGTTATGCAGCAAAGGCCTTTGCTTACTGCACAGCCTTTTCTATTTAGTCAAACTGGCTCTTTCTTCCCCCCCCCAACTTTTCTACTCCTTTTATTACAGTAAAGCATGACAGTTTAGAAGGAATAATCTAAATTCTAGTCTGTCTCATATCTGTATATTTGTTTATTAAATTTAAATTAGCCACATCTGCACAGACCCACCAAAGGCAGTGAGGTTGTATTTATGACAGAAACATAATTTTAGTAACTGAGAGTGCAATTTGAAAGCAGTGGGGCTAAAGATATCACTTAGGGAATAATTTGGCCTGTAGAATCTTCATTACTGATGATGTGCGAGAAGATTGGAATGCAGTCTGCCTGTCAAGAGTCTCAGTGTCATTTGCAGAGCTGACAATTAGTGAAATAATCATCATCGTAGGTATAAGATGAATATATCAGCTGTTACAGTCAATGAAGCACTGATACCTTGCAGTCTAGGCTGAATGAGGCAATGCATGGTGGCACTGAACTAAGTGCAAGTCAGAAACTAGAATGTGGTTCACTGTCTTCTTTGTTATTTCTTATTTCTCCCAAGTTGCGGTGAGATGGGGCCCTGGTACCTCTGTTGTGGCTGATTTCTTCTCTGTCTCCACTCACTCAGTTATTTTGGCTGACATCCTTAGCAGGTCTGGCAGCAAGTCTTCCCTAACAGTTTTCAGCCAAAGCAGTTCTCAGCACCCTGCTTTAGTTGGGAAAGCACTGGGGTGTTTTAGGTACCTGTTCCCTGATGCCACACAGCTCTCAAGCTCCTCCCTATCTTATCAATACTAATGAGTAGAAGGGCTTAAAATTGTGCCCTGAAAGATAATCATGGAAACATAATGCCATGTATGAGTATCTTTTTCAGAGAAGGACTGGTTTTTGGAGATGAAAAATCAATTACATAAATAATTTGGAATCACATCTGCATAATGCATGAGTGAAACCATCTTTCTAAGCATGAAACTGTCAAGAGAGCCTTGGGATGTGGGTTAGTTCTGTGGGTAAGTTTATAATGGCCTGTGCTTGGGGCACTCATTTGAGTTGAATTATTTGTAGTCACCATTTTCCTGTGGGAAGTCTGGAACAACATTGTTTATTCCCTCACATATTTTGTGCAAAAAGATAGGCTTATGTGCCTTGCTCCAAAGGGACCTGGCAGCAGATTGTGTGCGTTGGACTAGGGTGCCTCTCTGAACCCTAGGAATGCCATTTATAGTGACAATCACTCCCATTTAGTGGATGGACAATGTCTTGGTCTATGTAATAACCTCAGGATTACAGAGTACCTATGACTTTGTAAATCAGCTCCAAGCTCCAGTATACTGTCATTAGAGAGACTAGCATGAACATAGGAAGTAGTTTAATTCTGTTAGCGTCAGCTATTTTTACATGGTGCTGCCTTATGCAGTGTAAAGATACCAAAATTATGACAATACACTGATGGTTATTGCAGTAGTACTTTGTTTTCATTGTTTTATATCTCAAGCTTCTTGTATACCTCGTCTGTTAAAATACTTCATGTATTTAACATGTTATTTTTTTTCAAATATTCTTAACAAGAGGACTGTGACAAAAACTACTTGAATCAAAACCTCCACCAAAAAGAGCTAACAAAATATTACACAGAAGCTAGGTATATTAGAAAATTTGCAAACAGATTTTAATAGTCTTTATTAAATAATAGGATTTTATATGTAAATATAGTGTTTCACCCACAGATTTTTAACTGCTGCTGTTTGTTCCCAGTTTTGAGATTAAACATCTCAAATGTTTATAGTTGCTTTATGACCAATAAATGAATCACAGTAAGTAATGAACCATGTATGAAAATCTATGAGAAATATTTTATTAAGTGAAAAGAAAATTTATGCTTTATGTTTCTAGGCATGAGCACATTGATCAAAATAGTAAAAATCTTTTCTCAGTCAGAATTTCTGCCCCTAGACTTCTGGGTGTCAGTTTTGCCTTAATGACAAATTTTCGTCAGTCAAAAATCACAAAATATTGTATTTTAAAAATTATCAAAAAATCTAAAGAATTTTCTTTATCACAGTTGCATAGAGGGAATAACTCTCTGTTGAAAGAAGATTATATGGGAGAGAGTTTAATTATATCTCCTTCTGAATGCATATATCTTTTTTCCTTCCTTTTTATGATTTTATTGTCTTTTTTAGAGAGCTATTTTTTTATTAAGTTGTCTTGGGATGATATTTGTCTTACAATTTTCTGTTAAATTCAGGGAGACAGCAGAGTATGTCATATCAGTTTTTTACATGACTCCTCAGTTTTTTGAAAGTTTTTGTACAAGCATATTTTCCTGTATTTAAAATACATACTGGTAGTTTAAAACTCAACATTGTTATCTACGTGACAATGATCACACACTTTGGATTACAATGTCTCAGAACTACAGGTTAAAAAGTCACCAAATTAAGCCACATGCCAGTATTTTTAGAGATATCTAGACTAAATAGAAATATGATGTTTAAATTTTTATTTTAAGTCTCTTTTGATTATCTTGAATGGGATCTTTCATAAAATGTACAAACTCGTGACTTTTTTTTAAAGCACAAAAATAAATGAGACAGAGAAGAACTGTAGACACTGGTACTGATCAGACTTACGGGTACATGCCATAGTTGGTGGGTCCTTCTCAGCTCTGAAGTAACCTTTCTCACACTGACAGACAGAAGTAGCTTCTACATAAGTCAAGCTGTGTGGAGGGCACTTGGAGCACTTTACATTTCCAGCAAATGCTTTATAGAATCCAGGCCTGCAAGCTGTAAAACAAGAAAATAAGTCTCATCAACAGAAGCAAGATTTGGTCATAAGTAAAATCTGGTCCATGAGGGTATAATGCACCTTCTTTCCTTTCCAGCCTAGATATATATGCTATTTTGATCACAGAATTCTTCACAGTTTTTAATTTTGGTATATGGACTTAAAAAATAAATCTGTTCTTGGTATAAAATGGGAAATCATTAAAAGAGACAGTTTCCAAATTTACAGACAGTCCTCACTGCTGCTTGAAATTGTTAACTAGACAACTTCACTAATATCACTAAACAAAAGCATATTATCTGTTTTATGTATGTTCCATCTGTTAATAAGAAAGAGTGAGATAATTTCTTATCACTAAAGCTATTTATAAGGTTTCCTTATTTAAGTAATGGCGACTTGTAATGTTTAATATGTTTACCCTCACAACACCTTCATGAGACAAGGATGACAACCCTATACATTTAAAGATGCATCTGACTTGCCTACAGTCCCATGAGAAGCCTCTGACAGAACGCTCAGCCTCTGACAGCTGGGTTCTCTGCACCCTGTTGGTCTGAGATGCTGGGAGGTGCTGCATAACCACCTTCAGAGGTGAAGGAAGGAGATGTAAATACCCTCTAGCACATACTACTGCAAACCTGAGGCTACTCTCAATTGTGTCAGGAAGCAACCTGGATAGCAGCTGAGCTAGGGATGGAGTATATGTTGTGATGGTCAGAGCTCACTGTGCCCCCAGTTACCTGGAGTAGGTGTCCCTGCTGTTCTTAGCCACAGCACAACCTCATGTGCCGTTTCGCCGGCTTTTAAAGCAGAAACAATTTATAATAAATAAATAATAACAAGATATAATAAATCTTATCATAAATCTGCCAGCTTTGCATTCTGAAATATTCTTCTAAAATTATCCTCAGACTTCATCACACAAGTTTAAAAAGAAATTTATTTCTTTCTCCTGCCAGCTGCCAAATTTACACATGACAGTGTGTAGTGCAGTTACTGTCTTCTGGCTTCCCAATACGAGGACAGAACTGAATCAATGAAAGAGCAACTCAAACATGTATACACTGTACAGACTCATAGGCCTTCTGACTCCTCAAGCAGTACAATGGAAACCATTGCTATAAACACCATTTCGACGATCCATGTGGCTTTTTCTCATTTTGACATACTCAAAACTATTTTCTTTAAATTGCTACAGAAACTAGGCAGTACTTCCTTCTCTTATAATAACACCAAATAATAATATTAAAATGAGGTAGTCTTTAAAAAGTATCCAAAAGTATGCATTTTATGGATTCACTACCAGTTCACATTAAGCAAGTTATTGAAAAGTATTAACTCATAGATAACATACACAGATTTGCTCCTGATTCCAAAGGACTTGCTTGATATAAAAGCAGTTTTATTAGTAGCTGAGGCAAAAGGAGTGAGAAGATGGGACTGAAAAAGATAATAGATGATTGCCTATCAGAATCCAAGAGCCAATTTTTCAAATCTAATTTTAAGAGCTTAATTTTGTCCCCACAATTTCAGCAGTTCTCCTCCCAGTGTGTTGTTCTGACTTTGCTGAATAGAAATTAGGGAGGAATCCTGCCCTGCTGTCATTGATGATAAAAAAAAAGGTATTTCTGGTGTTAGAGATAAGAGGGGTGGGAACAGCAGGGATTTTCCCCTTGAAAGAAGGCTACTGGTCTGATACAATTGTGATTATAGCGAGTAGTAATTTTCCACTGATTGGAAAGACAGCAGGTTTGGTGCATGGAAGAAGGCAGCATTGTAGATATAGGCCGTCAGAACTGACTCCTCTTAGCTTTGCTGGAAGGAAGGGAGAGATGAGGTAAGGCAAAATCAGGAAAGAGTGTTATGCTTCCCTGCTCCTTTCTTCTTTTCTCTTACCAAAATCCTGCCATGACTTATCTAAGTATGAATGCTAAATTCTTGCTTTTAATAGCTACCTTTCGCACACATGGTGCAATTTAAAGAAGTTTGTGATTAAAGAGCTGGCAATTCCGTTGGCAATTCCAGGTTACAATTCCAGTCAAAGCAAAATGTGTTCTCTTTAAAATCCTCATTACTTCTGAATCATTCCTTCTTCTCTTCTGTCCCCCGAAATGACCAACCACTTCGGATCAAAAGAAGCATAGCACTCTCTTTCAAGAGAAATATTTGGTTTAAGTTTCAAATAGTTTGCTATTCTAAAAGCAAGCTCAAGGAGAAGATTCGTTTTGAATTAAAAAAAGTAAATGTTTTATTCTGAAATGTATTCTGTAATGTATTTAAAGCAATTATGGTTTGATATGGTATGTCTCTTAAAAGAAAGCACATATATACTTATGGAAAAGATGGGTGGAAAAATATGGAAGAATACATAAATTATTTTAAGTCTTTTCAAGCCAATACAAATACATTTATCCATTAAGCCGGGTATATACTACAAATTCTGAGGCAGAGGAAGATATCAGAGAAGTTTTTCTAAGGATAAGTTTACAAAGCTATTGATAACCCACTCCTCGTCCAAATGCAGAATCCCACAACCATGATTATTGGATACTTTCAAGTAAAAAACAGCCCTTCATAAATAAGATAAAATAACACAAACTGAAAACCCCCAAATGATCATAACCTTGGGATAACTCACCTCTCCAGACAACTCAGTGTTGATTGCCAACATGCAAGATGAAAGAAAATAAATTACTCTATCAAGGTCAATGACTATACAGCACAACCCTGAAGAACTTAAGATGCTGTATGTATCTCAGCTTCGATTCTGCTAAAAAATACTGTGTTTCAGTGGTACAATTAACAACAACAGTTGCTAAATTTACCGTTTTCCACGGAAAGTTTGCAAGCACTAGAGTTACTACCCAGGTTTTTAAAGACTCATTTAGGAAATGCCTCAACTGCTACTATTTGAGATATGTCTCCCTCTGAAGACAAGAAGAATCTCTCTGTTCCTCAGCCTTAGGTGTCTTCATGGAGCTTAAGGTTGTATAAGACCCCTGTAAGCCAACCGTAGCTCACAGCACTTCCAATTAAAACTAACAGGAAAATTGCACAAATGAGTCAATGGTATATGCATTCCATTGTAATTTCTGGTTTATGCATAACATTGTGTAAAACTGGGGTTGTGCTATGTTCTGCTGTGAGACTGCAGATCGCATTACTACATGCAAATCACTGTGTGTTACTGCAGATTGTGCTATTAAATCATACACAAACATTAGATGTTGCACTCAACTTTAGAGTCCTGAAATCACATGCTATCTAAAATAAGGATTAGGATACGACTCTGTAGAGATTAATCAATAGGCTTACTTACATGCTTAATGCTAACCAAGTTCCTCAGATTTTGCCGAGCTTCCTATTATTTCTATGGTTTATTCTCTTGTGGTGGTTCAGCCACACACAATTACTTAGTGCACAAACTGCCTGATTGGCAAAACAGAAACTCAAAGGTTGAGTTATAGTTTTGTATTTGGAGAAGGAAAAAGGCCATCTTTGCCATGCAAAATCATACCATATGTAAATATATTACAAGTAAGTTAAAGTTTGTTCCAGATCTTTATGTATGGACAACGTTTTATTTTGTATGGATTGAAAAATCAGTATTTTTCAAAGTGTTTCTCATAGCATTTTCTTCACTCTATTAAGTTATCGTATCTATCATTTTCACAAATTATTTGTCTGTATGTTAATGTAAACTAAAATTTAAACTATGAAAAACTTCTGTCTGAAAATCTTCCAATGATGGCTATTCCAAAAATCCTAAAGTTTGTTTTTATCTTTGTTACCAAAGAGTATTTTTTTCTAACTTCCAAATCACCGTGAGGCATCTTATTTTCCCTAACGTTATCTAACAGAAGTGACTTTGTGAGTTACTAATTATACAAACTGTATGAGATCTGACTTTTGTAAAGCCTGGAGGAAGATAATATATTGTCTTAATGGTTAAGTAATTAGCAGGGTATCTGAATGAACAACTCAAAGACACTAAAGTTTTCTCCAATGAAATACCAGAGATCTTGCAGAGATGCACTGATAATTTAATTGGCTTCATAAAAGGTAACACATCTATAAATGTTCTTTAGTACAGAGTTATCTGTACTATTTTTGACTATGAGGTTTTTAAACTACAGAAAGTTTGTAATTAATGTCATTTTCCTCATTTAATATTTAATATATAGCATTCAGTTTTGTTTGTATTACACATAGATTCATATGAAGAGAAATTAACGCTACACAAAGATCGGGTGAACTCTTAAAGAAAGTGATTAATGGTTTTCTTGTCTCCCAGCCTGGGCAGAGAGTGGGAGAAGGCATTTATCAAGCAGCTGCAAAGCAGTTTAGCACTGCTGATGTTATTTGCAGAGGTATTGAAGCAGACTGGGAAAACTGTAGAAGTGCACTGTACACTTATTACTTAAAATTAGATACGATCTTAGCTGTTCCACACATGATGGTATGTGTGTGGTGCAAGACGCTGTAAGAAGCCACCCTTCCCCATGCATGGCTGCATGGTCAGTCTATGGCTGTTACCATCCCAAAGGTAACAGAATAATGAGTGCATCCCCCTGCCAAAAGTTTTGGCTGTGGGGATTGAGGGCCAGCTCAGAGGCAGTGCAGCCAAGGGTGGCCCTGTCCCTCTGGGGCCATGGGGAAAGGCTGCCTAACAGAGTGGTCATCAGGCTGACCCCTGTCTGTAGGAGCTGCTTTTGGCTGAGGGCTTGGTGCCTATCTGGGCTACTGCTCCTCTGTGGCACAGCCCTGCCCTGCCTGGCCATGGGCCCTGCTGAGCTTTGCCCAAAGGCAGACTGACATTCTGGACCAGCCCAGCTCACCACCAAAGGCCCAAGATGGTGGAACAGGCGCTGCACCACTATAGGCCCTCAGGGAGGTGACAGCCACATGGTACCCCAACAACCTAAACCAAAAGCCAGATATAAATAAGTGCAGAGAAAGCCATCCTTCACTGACATCCATCTGGGAAACCAGACACATTTCCAAATCCAGGGGAAGGCAGATGAAGGCTGACCTGTGTGTAGGCCGGTGAGCCACAGGGCCTGGTCTCACAGCATTAGTCAGGCAGTGAGGACGGAGAACTTCATCTTGTGCTGAATGGGACAGTATTTTTAAGGATCTTTTGAATTGCCCAGTCCAGTAATTAACGTCATGGGTTGATTACTAGAAAATGCGGATGTGGGCTTTTTGTGCAGAAGTCTTTAGTGCTTAAGATTGGCCATTAAGTTCTTCCCCAGCCTGAGGTGGGTTATGATGTACACGAATCACCATGAAATCTGGAAATTGCAAATATGGTGCTTATCTTCATGGTCATAAACCTTGTTGCTTTAAAAGAAAAAAAAGGGGCATTTTCACTGCTCTGTGGGAGCGCATCATTGTGATGGAAAGAAGTTGATTCGAATTTTCAGTTTTATCCATTTTACAACACCTGATTCAACCGTTATCAAGTTAGTTGAAGTAATCGGAATCCAAAGCAAACTTAGGAGCAACTTTTAGGTAGGTCTGTGTGTGGGAAGATATTTCTCATGAAAATTTTTATAGCTTGCTGAGAACTCATCAATCAAATTAAAATAAAGAAGACTCTGTTGTCATTTACAATGAATGGCAACTATCAGTAGCTGTGGAAGAGGTGTTTTAATCTTTCTAGAACACATAATTTGCTATGCTTTTCCACCTCATAGTGCTTACTGAAACCTAGTAATGCACTATGAGACTGACATCTTTCACATTTGTTATATTCTATCAATATATATAATTATTCAAATTTTAATGTCCTCTTACCTCTCTGATATCTGATCACTTTATAGAAAGGGCAATTCAATAAGGCCTGTTCTACCACTGTGCAGAAACAAGGAACTATGATATTATTTTAACCAATTTATTTTTTTAGAAGAAGTATATAGAACAGGAGAAAAGAGTGTAACAAAAGATGCACATTGTATATTACAAAACACAGAATGCAATCACAAAATCAAGATTCGGATATTACAGAACTAAGACAATGAAGCTTTGATGACAATGTTTGAATATGAGTACTAACTGATTAAGTAATTTCATGTCTTTCTTCACATGATCCTTCTTTTATTCAGTTCATGAATGGGCTGAGAGAAAAGAGCGATGATTCACTTTGGGTCATGTTCAAAGTGATAGTGAGACTACGCAAGGGGAGTTGCTAGAAACTTGAGGAGTCATGGAAAACCCATTGGAGGAACACCAGTCATTATAGATCATAAATTATGGAATATGCTGATTAGTTGAAACTACAAGAATAAAAGACATCATGTATCGAGAAAGCAAGGCTCTAGTTTGGTTCAGTTCCTACAGATGGCAAGGAGGGGACAACAGACAATCCTAAGAAACTTAATGACAGAATGCCCCATCTTTTGGGGGACAATAGACTGATTTTCCTTTTTTGTTTGCAGTAAATTTGATGGATTATAATTCTGTGTGCTTCAGCATGCACTTAAATGCATTTGTGTTTGTATGCTCCAGTCAATCTCTTCTCTTGCCAATATCTTCTGCTCTCTAATATTCCTATTCTTTAAGGTGGAGAACAGACAAGAGCATTACTCACATGCTTGACATGCTTGGAGAGGAACAAGAGAGAGGAAAGAAAAAAGGGGCAGGTATAAGGCTGCTTTTCCAAATATAACTACATAATCAAGATAGGCAAATGAAATTAATTTTTCTTTCTCTTTGTGATAATTCATTTTTCCCCAGTGACTTATTTTCTGTCATTCCCATATTTCAATATTCTATGGAAGTTGTTTATTAAAATGATTAGAAGAAATTACACAAGAGTTAATTAGTATATATCAAACAATATTTTCAGTTCACATCAGTGCAGTTTTTCTCTGTATAAAATATTAGTTGCAATACAATAACTTAAGCAACGATTCAGGTCACATACCATTTTTTTAAAGAATCTGTGGTTTAGCAAAAAAATTCAAACAGACAAGGAATACAGTCAATGATATTAATTTTATCACTGGCTGTCAGATACAACTCAAAAGCTCATCAAAGAGCTGGGTCTGCACTACACAGCACAGGTGAATATTATTCTGCACTTCTTAAGGAGCTGTCAGTTACTTCTCAAAGACTTTTAAGTTGGCAGCTAAAGACTTCTAAAAACAACAAAGAGAAACCCTTGTCTGCCACTGAGGTGACTCAAATAGCTTTTGCAGTGTGAAAATAAACTTAATCTTATTAAACTTCACTTTTCACATACAGAGCGGTAATTACTCAGTGACTCAGGATGCTTTTGGTAGTGCTGCTGGAGATTATGCTGGAGATTATCATTACCTAGTAATAGACGGATTTTCAAAGATCTGAGAGGAAGACTGTCCATATTCTGGCTTTCCCTTAACTTACAGGCAACATGGAGACAAGTGTAGGAACAATAAATGTAACCGGTGTTCTTTTCTTTGTTAATTATAAGCAGAACGACACTTTCACAGGTTGCCTACCTGTATTTGTCACCTTATTTATAGATTTACTTTTAGATGTATATTCTACATTGTTAACGTATTCTTTCACTTAAGTTTTTCACTTAATTATTAGACCTAGCTGAATTATTTTTTACAAAACTAATATAGTAAATGAAATTTACTATTACAACAGGCGGATGGCAGTTAGGAATGCTTCAGTATGAATGAACACAAAATTGGCAAAATTATAAGCAGCTGAAATGAGGCTCATTTGATCAGAAATATAAAGCATTGAAACTACAGATCCATATCCATAAAAATAAAAGCTATTCATAATACAGGCTAGACTGCTTTAAAGAGGGTCTGCAAACTTTTAAAATTACCCCTTAAACACATTTTATAAACTGAACTGATGAGTCAATACAGTTAATTTTTCAAAGAAAGTTGCTTTATGTCAACTCACTGCAACTTATTTTGTGGGTGTGTTTAGCTCAGATACACCTCCTAAAGGGGAACCCAGAGATTATGTCATTTTCTTAGGTCCTTTTTTGTATGCCTATATAAGCTCAGAAAGTGAAAAACAAACTCAGGCTAAAATCAAAACAAGAGCAGCTTTCATGCTACTTAGACGTGTCGGGAAGAAATTAGTGATTATCCTCTGACTAGTGAAGATGTGTCAGTGATTTGAGACAAACACATTTGTTTCTGATATATGAGTCAATAAAAAGGCTGCCTAGGTAAAAAAAAAACAGAAGCTAATAGAAAGACTCCAGTTTTTAACCGCACAGAGACTGTACTACCCCATTACTGCAGCACCGCGTTACTGGCATTATTACAAGGAACAAGCACGAAAAAAACCACACATGAACCTTGTAAACTTCGGCTCAAAATTTTCAAGCTGTTTCACTATTTATAGTGGCAATGATTTATGATCCATGGAGTCATAGAATAATTTGGGTTGGAAGGGACCTTTAAAGGTCATCTAGTCAAAGTCCCCAGCAATGAGCAGGGGCATCTTTAACTAGATCATGTTGCTCAGAGCCCTCTCCAACCTGACCTTGTATGTTTCAAAGGAAGGGGCACCTACGACCTCTTTGGGCAACCTGTTCAGTGTTTCTCCACCTTATTTTAAAAAATTACTTTCTTATATCTAGTCTAAATCTACCCTCTTTTAGTTTAAAATCATTACCCCTTGTCCTACGGGAACAGGCCCTGCTAAAATGTTTGTCCCTATCTTTCCTTTACACCCCTTCTAGGTACTGAAATCCACAATAAGTTCTCCCTGGAGCCTTTTCTTCTCTGGGCTGAACAACCCCAGCCTGTCCTCATAGGAGAGGTGCTCCAGCCCTCTGATCACCTTTGTGGGACTCCTCTGCAGTCACTTCAACAGGTCCATGTCTTTTCTGTGTTGAGGGCTCCAGAGCTGGATGCAGTACTCCAGGTGGGGACTCACCAGAGCAGAGGGGCAGAATCACCTCCCATGACCTGCTAGCCATGCTTCTTTTGATGTAGCCCAGGATGCAGTTGGCTTTCTGGGCTGGGAGTGTACATATTTGGCTTACATCCAGCTTTTCATCCACCAGTACCAGCAAGTCCTTCTAGGCAGGGCTACTCTCAGTCCCTTTATCTCCCATTCTGTACTGATACCGGAGGTTGCCACAACCTAGGTGCAGAGCCTTCCACTTGGCCTTGTTGATTCTCATGAGGTTCACACAGGCCTTCTTGAATTTGTCCAGGTCCCTCTGGCTGGCCTCCTCTCCCTCAGGTGTGTCAACTGCACCATTCAGTGTGGTGTCATCTACAAACTTTCTTAAGGTGCACTTGATCCCACTGCCTACATCATTGATGAACAGTGCTGGCCCAGTTTGTACTCCTGAGGAACACCATTTGTCACCCATCTCCATCTGGACATTGAGCTGTGTACCACTGCCCTGTTGATGCCACCATCCAACCAATTCCTCATCCACTGAGCAGTCCACTCATCAAATCCATATCTCTCCAATTTACAGAGCAGGATTTTGTGGGGGACCATGTCAAAGTCCTCACAGAAGTCCAGATAGAGGGCATCTGTAGCTCTTCCTTTGTCCACTGATGTAGTCATTCCATCAGAGAAGGCCACTAAGTTGGTCAGGCAGGACTTGCTTTTGAAGTCATACTGGCTGAATTGAATCACCTCCCTGTCCTCCATGTGCCTTAGCATAGCTTCTAGGAGAATCTGTTCCATAATCTTCCCAGGCACAGAGGTGAATTGCACGATTCCTTCATCCAATGAAAACCTATGTACCTAAATGTACTGTAAATGTACTGTATGTGGCCATAAAGACCTCTTGTTAATTGATAAAGGTGGTAAAGGCAGAATCTAGCCCCTCTTTTCCATAGCTGATGTCTATGAGCAGTTTCTGGCAGGGACATTGATGCTGGAAGCATCGATGCTCACCTGTCACACTTGGAGTTGTCCCAATGACATGCAAATCACCAATAATATATAGGCAGGTTGTTATTAGCCATGGAATAAAAATACACTACTGTGATATTTGTGGAATTGGGAAGAACAAAAAGTCAAGACGTCTCAGAAATGGCAGGTGACCAAAATGGCTGGAAGACTGGGATAATTTATTAGTGATGGAAGTGATGGAAGAGGAGAGACTTGCTGCTTTGTGCTGCTGACTCTGTTGTGGGGATCTCTGAAATCTAATAAATTGTTTGAGGTGGGAACTATGCATACTCAAATGCACTGCTCCATACCCAAAGTAGTCTTTATTTCTGGTGATATTTTATCGACAGACCCCATAGAAAATCCACAATTAGACAGATTGCATAAATCTTCAAAGGAGATGGCATAAATACTATTTTCTACACTGCATAATTTTTAAAGGAACATCACTGTGTTTTAGGAAGATACTGAACGAAAGATATCAGTCAGGCTAATTAAGGTACACAATAGAAATGGTAATCAGGGAATGTGACAGCAGTGAAAAAGAAGGTAATTTTCTGCAATATACTAGTGCATACTCCTGGGACGAGGAAGGTCTGATGGAAGGGAAAGATCATTGCATCTCCAGGCAGCCATCTCCAGCACCTCCAGTAATCACCTTTAACAAGAAAAGCAGGCTAATGTAACCCTGAGAACATGTCGGGGCAATACAGCACTGGAGTAAATGGCACAAGTTATTAATTGAGTCCCAAAATCTGTCCACAATAGCTTTCAAAAGTCTTCATTTTAAAG
This sequence comes from Gallinago undulata, assembly GCA_026546715.1. NCBI lineage: Eukaryota > Metazoa > Chordata > Aves > Charadriiformes > Scolopacidae > Gallinago > Gallinago undulata. The sequence goes on along the minus strand of JAOTQQ010000001.1, from coordinate 95,298,685 downwards.
TATAATCTTAATAATGTATTTTATTACTTTTTAATCATTGTTCCATTATTACAAAGCTTTATTTTTAAGAAAATGCTTTCTTCATTCCTTCAGTCATGTCCAGTAAAAAGATGGCATTTGAGTGACCTGGAACTTTGCTGCTGTAGTCCTCAAATTAAATCGATAGGGAAATTAAGAAATTCTGTTAGACTAAGAACACCGTATCATGATGCGCATAGGGAGTATTTATTTAACATTGCTGGGAGCTGTTCAGCATATCAAATTCCTTTTTATACAGGAAAACTGAAATAGTGGTTAGGATACAGTTGTGGCTGGAAGGGCTTTTGGGGAGCAGGGACAAGGCAGAAGTGTGATAAGTTTCTTAACGCTCTAATGAACGCCACAAAAGACAAGTCTGAATAACAGCAGTAAGAAACATTATTTATTATAACTGTGGAAGGAACCTGTGTTTGCTGGATTTTCTCTATATCAATTCAAGAGGAATTAGTGTCCAATTTGGAAAGTGATGAAGACTTCTGTTTTCACAGAATCATTTACAGTGTAATGTGCAGTTGAGGACTCCTACCTTATCACACAACACTGCAAATAGGCATTAGACTGTTTCAAATATTTCTTCCTGTAAGTGGAAAAAATGGTCTGCAGATATGAGATCCATTTTGTGATTAATTCCTTTTGCACATTACGTGTCTCTATATCATAAAAGTGAAGGCAGCATTTCTATAAGGAGGTGCTCATTTGTGCATCTTTCATGATCACAATGAATGCAAACCCACAGCAGATGATTGCTCTGCAATGCTGGCAGCTAGAGTAGAAGCTGAATAAATGGTCAAGTCCACTTAAGCTATGTCCTTCTTTTTTTCTTCTTTTTTTCCTTCCATTGTCACGATAATTGTAAAAAGATGGATCTCCCAATTCAGAGTTGCATGGTTTTGTTGTCTAGTTGAAGTTAAGTATGGGTTCTATTGTTTGTAAGGTATTCCCCAGTATCATAAATATGTTCATGTAGTGGCCAATGTGTTGTTGGTTTCCAAAAAGATTTTTCTCTATTGGAATGTTCAAAAAGATCTCTAAGAGTAGTGGTGACAGTTATAAAATCATCATCTCTTGATCTGAGCATAATAATTAAATGCTAGAAAATTATGTTCTACTATTAAAAGATTAAAAGTGCTTCCTATCAGATACATACACAAAATTTAAAATGCTTTCTTACTAGATATACTTAAAAAAATTTTTATATATGAGAGCAGTTTGTCAATCTTATATCCTCTATCAAATGCTAAAATATACATGCACTTCTTCCTTTCTGTCCCTTCTACTGATACTATAAACTGATATTTCTGTCTTATCCTTCTCCCCATTTTTTCTTCTGGCTTCCTCCCCCTAGTATGAGAAACCTTTCTGTTTTCAACTCTGCCTGTATGTTAGGTAGTTCACCAAGGATTTCTCTATTCTGTGTGCAAGGAAAGACCATCTGAATCTGCAGATACTCTTTGTCCATAATAAATGAATCTGCAAGCCTGGGTTAATTAATTTCTATGATAGCAATAATTTCATTTGTTTTGCAGGTGCTTTTTCTGGAAGCAATTTTTCTGAAGCTGTAAGGTTTCAACTTTTGACAAGCACCAAAACTTCCAGCCTGCTAGTTGTTGCAATGACATTTGTTGGCTGGCATTGTCAGACCGATTTTCTGTGTAAGAATAGTAAGTTACCAGCATACAAATAATTAATGGCACTTGGCTTCATGCCTCAGAACACACTCAAGGTGTACACTGAAAGCCTACTAAAGCTCTCCCTGACATGACTTATTACTTTATTACAAAACTGTAGAACAGCTTTCTAGAGAAGGCATACCTTGAAGGAATGTAATATTCTTACAGGCAGTTACTAACAATAAAAATCTGAAGAATAGTGCAGTCACTATTTACAAGGATACCATTTCTGGTTATGGCCTTATTATAAGACTGTAGTTTTTAAAGATTTAAGATCTCTGCTCATTTTTGGGTTCACAACTTTCACAAGACCAATTGCTTTTATAATAGATCAGCTGAAGCTATGCAATATTTTTTCTCTCTCTGTAACGGTCTCTTTTACACTACTCTAATTAGCAAGAAATCATAGCAATGAGAATACAATCTAACCCACTTTAAGAAATACTTTATAACATCCAATTTTTAAAAGGAGTGGCTTAAAAACATCTTTACATCTTTAATTGTGGTTACCAAGATTGCACATTCAAGAATGGGATTGTATGTGTAATTTATTTAAGCCCCTGCTTTATTTGTATGTACAAGTCAGGAGTTTGTGCACACATGCAAAATTACTGTAATCACAGGGAATATATAAATGTCCAGAAACAGATAGGTAACTGTATAGGTGTGCAATTGCTGATACAAAAAATGCTGAAACGTTCTTATGAAGTTGGGCATTTGGTCTTTAAAACAGAATCCTTTGTGGTGTGTCTGTAGAAAAACGTACAAGCTTGATTTTCAAACACACCAAACATGATTAGTGACTCCCAAACTATTTCAGGTCTGCTTTACCATATTCAGTAACACTGAAAATGCAGCTTTCGTGCTTCTGTGGGAATCAAATACTATTTTCTTTCATATTGTCTCTGAGTGCTTCTAACCTCACAGGAAAATAATCTTCTTGGTCATTAAAAATATTTCAAACACATCTTTGTTTCTTCTGCATTATTGTACTAAATATTAAGTAATTTTATTTTATTCTATGATTATTGTAAGACATGGAGTAACGTAATGTGATTCTTCTGATTACAGGCACATATCCTTGTGTCTAGAATATTTCACATGACTGAAGACAAGTATCAAAGTTAAGTATTTCTACTGAAAATATGAAGATATTTCACAGGAATCTCACAGAGATGATCCATTAATTTAATATGAATTCTCAAATAACCCAGTTGATGTGAAAAATGCTCACTCCAATAAGACATCTATGGTATGCATAGAGAAATTCAAGCATAAGAACAAAGGTAAATATTATTATAAAAACTTTAATTCTGCAAAAAATGAATGTTTCCTAGGTTTGCTGAAGAAGTACCAGAGTAGCTTAGTTCTAGTTTTCAACTATATTGGATGCACACTACAGTGTTAAATGCTTTCCAAAGGAAATAAAAATCATTAATTCCAATCCTCAAAAAATCCCAATCAAAACCTTAAGTTTAGAGAAGTCAATGAGACTTTGTTCAAGGTCTTCTAGCAGCCTTGTAGCAGAGACAAGGTCACCCAGCTAATTATCCTGAGCACAGGAGTAAGGCCCACACAAGTCACAGGCCAGGGCTGTAGCTAGTTAAATGGAGAGCCAAACACCACAGAACAATAACCAGCACCAACAGGTCAGCCTACAACTGAATTTACTCTTTTTTTTTTTCTTCCCACTTTTACACTTCTCCACAGCTGCAAACATACAATCAGACAGATATTTGGCATAAAATTGACCTTTTCACTAGAGATTGTTTAGATTAAAGGGTCTTTTTTAAGTTACTGGCATCAGTCAAGTAGGATTGTGTAGCTATGATATCCTGCCATCTTCAAATACGTAAATTCACATGACAGTTTTAAGTCTGAAAAAAATGTTTACATTTGTTATTGCTTACTCTATGTGTTGTTGGTAACACTTCAAGGCAGCCATACGTTAAAAAAAAAAACTGGCAACAAATTTTATACATAGGATTTTAAATATTTAAGAGATGATCAATGGTATCTGGAATAATCCCTAAACCAAAAGTAAAAATAAATGCAAAATTAGGATTACATAGTCTACAACACTGACAACTAAAGATGCTGCATCTCTATTTGTCATCATATTGTGAATTTAATTCTCATGAATTCTCATCTCTTTGACTCCATTTCAGCTTTTAAATACTCATTAAGAAATAAACCTACGGACATCTAGTTTTGGAGTGCTGCTACCTGAATTGGGGGGTAGACACATAACAGGAAGCAAGACAGTTACCACTAACCCACTGAACTTTTGATCCTGGTTGTGTCTTAGCCTTATAGCAGTTAACATTACATTTATCTCGCAATTGGGGATGGTAGATTTCTTGCAAGCAATCAATTTTCACCTTTTGTTTCCACTTTTATACATGTTTATCATACTGTGAACAAAATGACTGGGAGACAAAGGTCAGGGTCTGCAATTCTGACAGTAAGTGAGATACTACTGCTATCATTGTTCAATATTTTGAACTGTAAAATTCAGTGATCTGTGTTTATCAAAAGAACAACAATGGACTGTACCATTTGGCACATTTCTTTGATATATATACTATTACTATACTTTTATACTATTTATTTAATAGACTCAATTTTGCATAGAAAACTGGAGAGGGACAAACAGCTGGCTCTGTTAAACTCAGCCACAATACTTTAACTAATACTTGCCACCTATATGTTGAATTAATATATAAAATCACAAATTGGCATATAATACTATGTTTAATTTTAGAAAAATATATAACTATTTGTCAACCTTTTAGCACAGCATTTAGAGATCATTTTAGTTACATCTTCTTTTAGTTGTACTGTATAGTCTTTGGTAACCATCAGTATGATCATCTACTCTGTATTTCTGCATAACAGATAAAATTTAGCTTTGCTTAGCAATTTCCAGATCTATTTCAAATATTATGTATTTTACAGTGACACCATGGATCACAGTATTTGGTGCTCTGGGTGACACTGGAATCTTCATCTTGCTATGCATGCTACAAATAGGGATTGTTTCTTCTCCTCACAATTTGTACAAGTTTTATCAAATAAAGTTGATTTGAAAACTCAGAGAAACCAAAAAATGGAGATCTTTCCATTTCTTGATGTATAATGTCATTTATATGATACAAGAACTTTTTTTGTTCTGAAATGTAAACATTGATTAAAATGAGAAAATTCTCTTATATTACCTAAGGATAGGAAATAGCAATCCACCTTGTCATATTGTATTTGTAATTCTTAAAATGAGAAATATTTTAGGGGGCAAAGGAAGCAGCAGCTTTCCAAAAATGGAAATGAATATGAGCAGTCTCATCTCAGTTATAAATTTGCATGTATATATTTCAAATCTATCACAGCTGACAGAGAGGGACTTGACTGGCAGTCCAATTAAGAAAGGCAGAAGACTGGAGTTAAAGTTAATTTCTTGTACAGGTTGTATAGGTCTGGGAAAACATATATAACACCTCTGATACTATGCTTGATATTAGCTTATGATACAAATCTATAATCTATGATATTTACAATAAATAGAAATTAATTACAAGCTCTCTCTGTCCTCCTCCCCTTTTCTTCCATAATATGTTATAAATACTGCACTTGCAGAAGGGATCCTAATCAGTATCTTTTATACAGCAGAGCTAAGCTTTCAAGGCATAAAAATATCACACAGAGGCCTGTCAGTTAGACTCCCAGTCATTTTTGATATTTGGAAGAGAACAATGAACTTAGACCCTCTTTGAATACGGACAGAAAAAGGACTTAATATAGCAATCAAGAAGTATAAGAACAGAAAAAAGCCAACAGAAAGGAGATGTCTGTGAGTTGCTAAATTTTAGTATTGCTGAGCTATAAAACTGGAAGCAACCTCTGTTCAGCGTTATAAAAAGTGTTAGGCTTCATAATGCTCCTTGTATCTCCTTCATGATCCCAATTAAATATTTAAAATTTCATCCATAATATTAGAGCTGCTTCTTTATAGACTCTTTTCTAATGCAAAACTGAAATACACACAATCTTAACAACATTTGTGGAATAATGAGATTTGAATCAACTATGAGACTCGTAGTCTTAATTGGCAAGAGGTGTGGGAAGATGAAAAATCTCCTTTCCTTATAATCTAATCAAACCCAGTAATATAAGCTTCCAGATTGCATTGTCAGCCTTTCCACTGAAGGGCTGAGCAGGAGGTTAGGAAAAAATTAATTGTAAACATTAATGTAAATACTAAAAGTTCATTCTGGTCATGCTAGTTAAGCCAACTCAGCAACATTTGTGCTCCCTCTTGTAGTCTCTCACTTGCGTTGCTGGCACTGCTTTCAGCATCCCATCCCAATAGGCTGAAGCAGGAGCTGTATTTTAAAAGTTTCCCAACGGGTTGGTCGAAAACTCCAATTGTATGTTTTCATAAGAAGCCCACAATAACTCAGAAACCAGAACCTCTTCCAACTCATTTGAGGAGGAACTTTAAATTCCAGTTCTCAATTCAGACAGAAAAGGTTTCTGCAAGAGTTTTTAGAAAAGATTCTCTATTAGCTACCACTGTTGTAGCAAGGCAGAGGAAAGGACTGCTGTGGTCTTTGTGAAAAACTGGAGTCTCAGCCTGTGCTGATACTGCATTATGGCTGCAACCATATTCCTATCCTTGATGCTGATGCCCATCAGGTGCATGGACACATCAGGACATTGGGGAAAGACAGATATGTTGTCCCCGAGTCCTAACAAGTAGCAGTCATAACTCACCTCTAGCAAGTAAGAAGAGACCTCGTCTAAAATCCTAAGAGTTTGCTTTGAGATCAAGTATAGTACTATAGCCATGAAGATGGGACGATGGTTCAGGACAATGTGACTTAGATAATATGCCTGAGAGAGATGAAAGATGTAAATAGTGTCTTTCTCAGCCCCTCGCTAACTGTCAAGGAAGCTGGGAGCAAGGCTGGGGAGACACAGTGTCAGTGGTGAGGCAAATCTGAGGAACTATCAAGATTATTGGATTATTGATACTCATAGTGAGTAGCAAAGTACTAGAATTCAAAAAGTAACTTAACTTTTCAAAAACAGCTAAAAAGGAGGAATTCTCTTTACAACATAAACAACAGCAATCCTTTTATGGCTCTGTGAGTATATGTATGCAAATTTCCCCAGATTTCTAAAGCTATTCCTAAACCATAAAAAGATAAAGAGATACTTTTTGTGTGTTATCCTCTGCATAGATAAGGGAAAACTCCAAAATCCTCAAGACAATCCCCAAGGCAGGGAGATATCTGCCTACAAAAATATTTTAATGACGACTAACAGTATCATCTGTCTCTCATCTTTTGTATAAAGGATACAGAAGCAAAGGTGAGGTGTTTGATACACAGTGGAGTGAGAAAGCAGCTGGAATTATTGCAATTTATGCACAGGCGGCCAGACAAGCTGTTGCAATGGATGGTTATGCGTTTTAGCAACAATGGTGGAAAGCTAATGAACAGTTCTATGAGAATTATTACTTTGACCCATTTTTTAATAACTTAGTGATGAGTTTTGTTTCATTAAGTAATATATTTTATGAAATGCATCCTCTATTACTCAACACCAAACAATTCACTGCTGAAGTGAGTGATTTTAAATAAACTGCAGAACTACCATTCTACTGGGGAGACCTTTTGCGCACTGATCAGAAACATGGAATGAAACTGATATTACTAGCAGATAATAGCAACCTCCTAGTGGTGGAGCAAATGTGGCAATCAGGTTCAATGTTAGTAGGGCAATGGCCAGGATTTAATATGCTATAACAAACCGAACATTATTTCAGATGCAATGTGCCATGGATTCCATCTTACTTTCACTCATCTCAATTCTCCAAAACAATTCAAGGCACTTGAAGTTACCTTTTTCTTGACTTCGTTGCCACATCAAGTTCAAGCAAAGCACACAGAAATAGAACTAACCTGAACAAATGACTGATGGTTTCTCTTGGGCTTCAAAGGCAAAAAGGAAAAAATGCAGCCTTTTACTGACGATAGACTCTGCACAGAATTGAGTGGACAGAATAAACAGGACTTGTTAGTACTTCTAACTGGAGACAAATACATGGCAACTGCCAGCCAGAATTTCCTTTGCATGAGACAATTTCGGGGAATACTTATATGTACATTATTATGCCCAGCTGTCATGTTACATAGGAGGCCTGTTCAGATGGTGATAAATAATAATAAATATATAAGAATATATAAACCCTAACTCTTAGCTAATCCTAGCTCTTAGTTTTGCAACCGTTTTGAAACCTATTAATATAGACTACAAACTGAATTTATTGTGAACTTGCAGAAGATGCATCCTGTGGTTAAGAAATTCATGGTCAGGGAGAAGGGTCCAGTTGCTACAGTCTTCTGTAATAAAGGATCATTGAAACAGTAATAAGAGAGAGAGAAAAATGCTTTGGGGCTGTCAGTTCAGGCAGAGACCTGGACACTTGATATAAGTACTAGCATAGAATATAAACTGTGCCCTGCTAAGAAAACAACCACCTAAATTTACTATGGTAAATTAGCTACTAGCCTATTTCATTTTTCTTCAGTGTATGCCAGACACCAGTGCCGTTACTTTATTTTATTTTCATTTATTATTATATAAACTAGTGGTTTTATTTTTATTTATTTTTTAAGCATTATGGTGCAGTTTTGCCCACCTCAATTTGATAATCAGACAGCCAGCAGTATCAAAAAATTCCCTATGACTGAATTCAGTGCATGAGCATTGGTGGCTTGCCAAGTGCTCTCATGTTGTAATGAAGTTTCTCCTGAGACCTGCTCACAAATGAAGCAGGACTAACCAACCCCTCTTGGACAATCTGATCACCTGTAAAACAAGAAGCCTGTGAGTTTGTTCTGTTGGCCTGCAGGCAAATAGTAAATGTAACTTTCCAGCAGAAGTAGCACAGAAGGCTCACCTATGAGGCAAATATCTGTAATGCAGATACAGGCAGCACTAGGGCACAGAAGTTCTTGTTACTGTCCCAAAATACTCTCCTGTGACAGGAAAGCACAGACATCCCTATTCTGTCAGTCAATGTCTCACAGCAACTAATTTTCCACCAGTGATCAGGAAGCTCAGAGCACTCTTTTATCAACATCCAGGGGACTGAACTAGATCCTGGTGCGGAAGACTTTGCCCTTTTGGTAATGTAGTTTGTGTTCTAGATTTTGTTTGTGACAAGCTTTGCATTTCACTTGGGTTTAACATGGCATTACAGCTGATAGGTGTTTCACGTTGTCACTGCCAGGTCCAGAGATACCATAACCTGGAAAAGGAAAACAAGTGCCTGCAACAACTGATTGACAGGCCTAAAACACCTGGGATAAGACCATCACGCAAGAAATAATGGCTTAGAGAAAAACAAATTAGGAGCCGATTTATATTCCAGGAGACATTTTATTGCCTGTCACTCTCCATCCCACTGAAATATTGTGATGGATTGGGGTGAGTGAAGAGAATTGCTAGGTGTTAGTAATGACAATTTGAACAATGAGGTGGAGGAAACACCTCATGCTCTGCTTCTCCCCAGAACACAGCTTATTGTGAAGGGAATCAAGGAAGGGAATATGACCCACTAGTCACTGGAGGTACCTTGGGATGTGTTGTTCATATGCACATTCACATTGTGGGTATCTCTAACCCCAAATTCCAGTCAATTTTAAGGTCTGTATTCTAAGGTCAAGGTACTAAGAGGGAACTGAAGACCAAAAGCTGATTAAATAGAGCCCTACATGCTTTCCATGGAGCTGCAAGCCAGCCAGCAGTTATTTGTCTTACATGGGAAGAGACCTAGCCCGCTTTGCCTACAAAAATCGGTGAAAGGGGCAGGAATGCATTCTGAAAATGTTAATAGACTAGAATATATTTGAGTATATATTTGAGAATATATTTGAATATATTTTTCTATGAAAAAACTGCAATCACAGTGTCCGCTATGTGCAAACCAGGCCACTTCTGAAACGATGCTGTTGCAATTACATACGGGCATTCAGCTTTCAGAAGATGAGTATTAATCCTGCATTGCCAATAGCATTAGGAAATAATATAGCTAAGATCTCTTTTATTTGGTACAAAAAAAAACCCCCCAAAAAAACAACAAAAACTTAATGATAACATTTAGAGCCAGAAAAGCAGATTTTGTGCCAAAAGTTGAAATAGTTGAACCAAAATTAGGAAAATAATGAAGAAAGGTTAACACACTTTAATTTCATTGAATAAACGTCAGATGCGCTCAGTGAGTAAACAGGACTTAATCAGGCCACTAAGAAGAGATGAAAGGATAGAAGATACCCTTGTCCCTCTCGTAATACTTAGGCTCAACATGCTGGAAGGCTACAAAGGGTGCCCCTTCAGGACCAACACTGGAAAGCTAGAAGGCCTCTGCTTTGTGTCATGCAATGACAGAAAAAAGAAGGACTTTGTTTGCCCTATCATATCTAATAAAGACAACCAGAACTCCATCTGTTTGAAGACTAGTGTTGGTTTGGGTCTTTTCAGGTTTATTAAACATTCACTTCCCATAAAGAGTTATTTTTAATCAGCTCCTTAACTGACCAGTTACCATATCACATTGTTTTTGTCATTGAAATAAGTACTATTTAATATTCAAATCTGTTATTGAAAATTAGTGGACTGCATATATACCTGGAGGAAAAAAAGATCTTGGGCTTCTAAGTATCATTTGCCTATGAATACACAGAAGAGGTAATCAGTGAGGATAAGGTGGGTAATAGGTTAGTGGAGTAACTGTACAAAGTTGAAAAAAAAAAAAAAAGGAAAAAGTGTAGTCCAGATAATTAGAACAATTTTTTAGACATCACTATCTATTCAGTTGTGAAATATTCTCACAGAAGATAAAGAAGTTCTATAACCTATGACTTTTAAAATCCCCTGTAAACAATTTGCTAACACACACACACACAAAGTTGGAAAATTTTGGCTCTGGACAAAGTGATCTAGTCCACTTCTTTATCTTAAATGTTCAACATCCAATGAACATTTAAATTATCAATTTCTCCAAAGACTGGCCTCATCAAATAGTGGAAATTCTAATGTTTCATGCCCATCTAAATTACCGTTCTGCATATGGTACTTTACATGTTCACCATTCAACATTAATGGCAGAATTTTCATTATGTAATATTTATAAGGAGATTAAATTTATATAAAAAGAAAAAGATCTGAAAATGTATTATCCAAGTTGAAGGTGTGCTGTGAGGTGAGAGAGCAATTATCAAGATCATTATTACAGTACATTAGTGTCTAATGGCGTGTGATAAGGGTTGTAAAATGTCTACTAAGTACTTAGCTATCTTTCATTTGGCATTCCAAGACAAAATGAAAATTATCTGTATTGTATGTATACAGATGAACGACTGAGAAAATAGAAAGAAGTATCAAATGCTTAGAGATGTAGGCCAGTAAACCAACAACACATAAACAGAAAAAAAAATAATACTTTCTCATTTTTATAAACAGCAGTGCCAGCTTTGGAAAATAAAAAGACCCATAAAAAGGTGCAGATATGGTATCTTGAGTAAAGCAATTTCTATTTCGTGGGGTCTCTGAAAAAAAAAGGTGGAAGTGTGTGTGTGTGTGTGTGTGTTTGTCCATGCACACACATGCACAAAGCACCACAAATTTTTGATAACATTTTTAAACAAAATGCTTTCCTTTCACCAAAGTTGACTTTTTGAGCAAAAGATGTCTGGCTGAATCAATTTAAACAGCAACACAGAATTTGGCAGCAATCCATTTCTGCTGAGATTAAACCAGCTGCTACTGAATCCATTGATCCTTTTAGCTATTGATTTGTTAATTTAATAAAACCCAAAGTTTTAGAATGTGAACAAATTCACAATGCTGAGGAGACAGGATTTTGATAAGCTCTGCTGCCAGACTAAGCTGGTAACACTGTCAAATGAGAAAATCACACATGACTTAAAATATTAAAGATTTTCAAAGGTTGTTTAAAATATGATTCCAACTAGAAACTAGAAACGTGACCTGTTAGAAAAAAGCTCTTATAGTTAAAAGGGATAATCTTAAAACAACAGATCTGATCTCTTTGTCTTCTATCTACAAATATTAGTGATTAAAGCATTTTTGACATATTTCATGCTTTTGGCTTTGAAGAGCCAAATTATCTTTAGGAGAAAATAATAGATTCTACTCTAATTACAAAGAGAATTAGCACAGGTTCTAACTAAGGATCAAGTTCTCCCTGAGACAGTTCCATGCCACAACAGTCCTCACCGTGCAGCTCCCAGTTTTTGCCCTCAATCAAGAGAGTATATTTCCACACAGATAGACACTTCGCAGTCTAAACATGCCATGCTCTTAGTAGATACCCAGTCTGCATCACTGGCATTCAGGTTCTGCTGTCTTCTTCGCTACTTGAGGCGTTATACCCTTTAGGATTTACTCATTGTCTCATGAATTCAATTCACATAAATGAACGTTTGTGACTCAGAGGGCCACAGCTATAGCTGTGTAGTAAGACTGCCAAACTGAGAGAGTGACCTCTCCTGCTGGTGGTATTTGGAGCAGATCAGCAATTTACAACCAAAACAGTTTTTCCTCTTGAAAATGCTAGTTGAAGAAAATTGGTGTTTTTGGGGAAAAAAAAGTTGTTGTAGCAAATCTGTAACAACCTGCCTGTTTTCCTACCAGCTATCCTGAAGAACTGCTAGGGATTCCAGGCTGTGAACAACTTGAGCTCCAGCAGACTGACTGTGGACAGATGTACCTTATAACAACTTCTAGCAGCTCAGAGGTGAATTCGCTATGTGGACTGCATCAGAAGATTTTCAGTGTTTCTGTCTTCATCAAATGGATTGAGGTTCTGTATTCCCACCATAAAACTGAAATAAGCAAACTATATGAGAAAACGTAAATATTACTGTTGAGGGAAGTAGTCTCCCACTTGGAAAATATTCCTTAATAAGAATTGCAAGACTGGTGATTGCTCAGTTTTGCCTGTCATACCACTCATAGATGATCACGGTAAGCTGCATCAACATTTAAGAACAAGAGTACAGTGCTGTTAGTAAAACTTCACAAAACAGAATGAGAAATAGAGGAAAAGCTGGCATCATGTGACTGACTCCAGCTTTGTCATGGGTTTCCTGAGAAAAAGTAGAAGAGAAGCCTTGACATTGCCAGGCTTTGGATGCTCAATCTATTCTCAAAAAACCTGTAGTTGCAATAGCTGAAAAGCGTATTCTGAACACTCACCATTCTAGCTGTAAAAGCAGAGAATTTTATACATAAAAATGTATATGTAAACACCCAGTTTCTATGCTTTTTTAATTACTGATGAAGAGTCCCAATGTATTAAATGGGAAATACATATTTTTGTACCAATGGGTTTCACAAATTCATTGCAGTCTTTACGGAGATTTTTCCACTGGAACAAAGAGGACGCATGGAGATGGACTAAGAGCTGTAGGGGAATTTTGGCAAGGATATTAATTTTCACCTCAAAAAATTAAACTAGAAAGTGTGAAAATTGAAATATAGAGGGAATAAACCCTAGACAACTTCTACACACAAAAAGTTGTTTGCTTTACTCATGGTCTAACTACTACTTTGGGACTTAGCTCATTCTTATTATATCTAATGTTTATACTCTCCATATAATATCTAATATCTATTCAGTACTTATATATAAGATGTAAAAGGTACGTGTAAGATTAATATATTCTTATTCTAAAACATAAAGCCAGAATTCAAATAGCAGTCTCTTGGGTGGCCAAGTGAACAGTTTGAAATAAAACATTCGCACGCCATGCCAGCAGCCAAGAACACTAATTAATGAAAGGCAGAGCAACAAAGAATTAATACATCACTATTGAGATAAGCACCTTGATAAGTTTGAATGAATGTGTAGACTTTGAACTTTACACATTTTTGATTCCATACAGGTTTACTCTATTACTGAAAACACGGACATGGGTAAAGAGCATGCTAGACAAGTGAAATTCAAGGAAAAGTTAATATATTTGTAGAGATGCATGACACGTGAAATAATGGAAAAGAGCAAAGCCCAGGAAATCTAGATAAGTATTAATGTGAGTCTTCAGGAAATCCATATACTTAGAAATTTTCACTGGCCATGAAGTTCCAGTTTGAACAGAAGCAACCCAAGGTCAAAGCTATGAATGGTATGCAGCCTGTGCAATAAAAATGTAAACATCCTTCATTCTATGAAACTACAAATGTGCTTAGTCACACTATGCAACTGGTCATCAGCACAGCAAGGAAGAGAGTGTGATGAGTCTATTCTTCAGAGTCAGAATTTCTATATTCAACTATAGAAGGTGCAGCTCTTGTTACGGCATTTCTTCTCTATGTGCATACAGCACATATACATACAAATAAATCTGTATGGATCAAGTAAAATAAGGAGAAATAAAACTAAAAGTAAATAACTTATTCATAGGCAACAATAGTGATTAGAGGGTTGACAAAATACCTGAAATTATTTTGAATTAACTGAAAAATATTTAAAAACTATGTTTTTTTTCTGCCTCCATTTATTACTTATTTTGTTTTGGAGCAGCTACAGGTTGGAAATGTGACATAATCAAACCAGCTTTCAACTGGGCTTAAAGTCAATTTTCCTTCCTAGTCCTGATTCAATTTTAAAATATATTCTCATTTTGTGTGGAAATCTACCTTAACATGAAGATGTTTAGAACTAAAAGTCATGCCAAATTCTAAATATTTCCATGATATAAGGGTTTCCATTTCAAGCTCTGCAGTGCAGGGGCTGTTTCTTCTGGGTATTTTGAAGGGACCTTGAATGACATAAACTTGGTGTGAGACTGGGCCTTTTGCACATCTGCCATAGAAACTCAGAATTATATTAGCACTCAAACAATGAGCAACCATTAAACATTCAGTGATGTCCACTGATGTGATTTTGTGACAGAATTTGTGTTTTATTTATTTGCCTTCAAACTTGATGCAGCCCAGAGCCATCAACAGAGAAAGCAAACACTGTGACTGTGAAATTAAATAACAGATGCTATATACTTAACATAAACTTCTACGCCACTTTGAACATGAAACCTTACCGAGGATAGGTTATCGACATGAGAATATACATATACATCTTACATTCTTTCAAAAAAGCCATTGATCACTCTGCTACCTTCCACGTTCAAAAGCGACACATGATCTTACTTTCTAAAGAATGGTAACTCAAACAGTGCTGTATCTTTTAACATTTCATCCCAATGTGAAAACTGAGTCCTGGTATCATGCTACATGACGGGGAGAGGATGATTTCTGTACCTGTTATTCTTCAGCATTAGGATAAAAAATGTTTAGAAACTAATCCTGAAGCATAATGAAGAATTAAAACTTCAGATGTTTAAATTTAATACACAGTTTGCAGTAGAAGTGACCAACAAATTTTTTCCTTTAGAAATTAGTAACTTCAATATATGCTTTGGGAATCAATTTGGCTACTTCTGTTGTATTAGCTGATGCAATTAGAATAATAGGATTTAAATAGCTTTATATTTCAAGTATGATTGTGCTGAATTGAATTATTCCCTACTTATCACAAAAATATTGGATGAACATTCCTCATTTTCAACCCACACTTTTAAATTGATTTCCATCCACTTCAGCATGAGTAAATTTTTAAAATAAAGTAGGCAGACACTTCACACTCTCAAGTGCTGTCACAAGTAGCAAATCTGATCAAGAATGCAAAAATAACTGAAATAAGTCCAACCTCTCTATATGAATATGCAAATGGCCACACACCTAAGGGAGTCTACTCATCATCTGTTCTCTAGCCCAGAATTTGACTCACAAAAAAATACAGGCTTTTTTTTAAGGCTTTCCATTTAGAGATATTTAATTGTTTAAGAAATGCTGTTGATGAAGTTCAAGGTGATATGGACAGGAAGACTAAAAGAGGGTATAAAGCAAAACAATACGGACTGGATAATGTGGTTTTCTCCTCAAACATAATGCAAAGATCAGTTCCATCCTAGACAACCTAGGAAAACCTTCATAATCTCTTCTATGCAGGGATACGTAATGGAATAGTCTGCCTTTCTGTGACACACAGAGACTCCTCTTCTAGATCTCCAGCTTCTTGCAAAAACCCTGACAGTTTTGTGGAATTCTATTCCAGCTGGTGGAGTGAAAATATCACTTGCCAGAGAGATGAGATGTGAAAGACAGGAAAACATTTTGCATAATAAAAATTATGACTGCTTTGTAATGTAAAGTTATATAATTAATGTATATGGAATAGTAAGGTTTTAGATAAAAATAAAGCAATATTTGAAAAACCTTATTCCATTAATGACATCTTTTATGAGTGGATAGCAAAGAGAGTTTTAAGGCTGATAGTTTTAATTCCTACCATATTTTTGTGTCTAAAAGTGGGGAAAAATATTTATTGTGATTATTAAATACAGAAGTCAAGAAGAAACTTCTTTTTGGACACCATTATAAATCAAATATTAAATGAGTTTCTACTACAAAAAAAGTCATGAGGAAATATATATATGCAAGAGAAAGGCTAATGCACAAATTTGATAAATACAAAAATGGGAGTTCTGAGAGACAAATCAGGTAGAACTTTATTTGCCCTAAGTCACATGGTACTCATTCTTTTTCTCTAGGACTGAGGAATGAGACTTATGTATAGATACAGCATCACATACAGAAAAAAGAGACGCCACTCCTATGAAATGGCACTAAGGAAGTGAGGAAGGTGTCACTTCTTACGCAGCACATGGAGGCAAAGCAGTCCCCTTGGTGGTTTCAAACACAATTGGATGACTGGGGCTTAGAAATGAAATAAGGGTCTGATAGACCCTTAGCAATGACAACTAGCAAGCAGCAGCAAGAAAAAATGTAATTTTTGAGAAAGATGACTGAGGCCCCTGGATGTATACATAGTGGCTTTCCTTAGGGCTTTCTCCGCATATCCTGGCTTGCAGGAGTCTGTAAAGACTGTAAAAGACCACAACAAAGAAACAAAACCCCACTCCTGTACAGGACAATGCTTGCACAGCCTTAATTAAAGAAGTACAGTCACATTAACTGATATATCTGAAGATATAAACCTCCTTGCTCCTACGCAGACTTGTTTTCAATGTGGACGCATACATTGGCCTGGCAAATACAAAACAGGACTTGTGAAATACCTATCCCTTCTTGGAGAAGTAGCTGGAGGCCAGAGAGAATACTTCAGGATGTTTAGAACAACACTAGACTCTATGTTTAGGCAACTGAATCTCATTACTAATATCTGACAGGATTAAAAGCTGTTAGAGAAAGAGATCTTGAAGGAATATCAACATAACCATATTTGAATCTCTTTTAAAATGCTCTGCATATGCAATTATCATAATGATTCTTAATAACAAATTGGAAACTGACAATGCATATGTTTCCTATAATAATGCATATGTTTCCTATAATAAAATATATCTGTATAAGGTATTGAGAAAGGTCTTTTTTACCATGACCAGAAAACTTCCTAATGAGAATCAAGAACCCAAATACTAAGTCAATATGACTTCTTATTACATGCCAGAAACCAAAGCAGGGATCATTCCTAATTCTGTTTCTGAATAGCAGGAAGCAGTGTTGTTAATTACATCCACCTTGTTTTTCACAGTAAGCTGCTGGAGGTTATAGTTTTCCAATATAAACATCGACTGTAATAAAAGTATAACATAAGGCCAGAGGAAAGAGTGGCTGCTCTGCTGCTCTTTGAAAAATAGCATATGCACTCCAGCTCTCAAAGCTGATTAGTTATATGGACAGGGGAGAGGAAGAACTCAAGCTAAGACACCACAACCCCAGGGTTGAATACTGTTAAAACTTCGTTAGTTCTGCGTTCTCCAGAAACTCATTATCTGAAATAACATTTGATATTTCAAAAGAGTCAAAGGGAATATAAGAGTCTCTCCTACTCTCTGTCCTTTTACATTTTCATGAAGAGTCTAAGTTTATTCAGTTTCAAAAATAACTTTAAATTCTTTTATTTGTTTGTTCGAGAAAGATGTTTTAAGTCAGTATTACCTGGCAAAAACTGAAAAAAAATCTCATCAGAAAATATTCTTAATTCATAGAATCACAAAATAATTCAAGTTGAAAGGAATCTGTGGAGATACCTGTCCCACTGTCAACTGAACAAGCCTCGGGTAGATCAGTTGCCCAGAGACTCATCCAGTCAATTTTTAAATATCTGCAGGCATGGAGATTGCTCAGCCCTTCTAGGCACCTGCTTTAGTGCTTGACCACCCACAAAACAACCAGGAAATAATTTCTCTTATTTCTGAATATATTTCCTATGTTACAACTTGCACCCTTTGTTTCACCCACCTGGTCCTTAGACTCCGTCTTTGTCTTCTCTATAATGACCACCATTAGTTGGCTGATTAGATCAGCCAGTAGCTGATCATTAGGCCTATCAGCCTTCCTTTTCCAGGCTGAACAAGTCTATCTCTCACAGCCTTTCCTTGTACATCCTGTGCTCTGGCCTCTGACCAACCTGGTGGCCCGCTGCTGGACTTGGTCCTGTACTTCAGTCTCTCTGTAGTCCTGGGGAGCCCCAAATTGAGCACAGTGCTCCAAGTGCAGTCTCACAAATGTCAAACAGAGGGGAAGGATCGCTGCCTTCAGTGCGAAGGTTGAAGGCTCACTAGTATCACCCAGGATGTGGCTGTGTTTCTGTTCTGCAAGGGCACACTGCTAGCTTGTTTAACCTATCATCTACCACTCTTTTTCTGCAAAGCTGATTTATTGTCAGTTGGCACTCAGCCTGCGTTGGTGCTTGGGATTATTCCAGTTCAGATGCAGGATTTTGCACTTGCCTGTGCTGAACTTCATGAGGTTTCTGGCAGTCCGTTCCTCCAGCCCACTCAAGTCCCCCTGAATGGCTGTCCTTCCCTCAATCTGCTTTCAAATTCAGTGTTAAATCCCAAGCTTGCTGAATATGCACTTCACCCCATTGCACAAGTGGTTAATAGAAATGCTAAATGGTCTTGGCCACAGCATTAACAATGCTGATTGGCCTGCATCCTCTTGAACTTGCCTCTCTTACAGAACCATAAAATTGTTTAGGTTGGAAAAGACCCTTAAGATCATCAAGTCCCATCAATAAATTAGTATGGCCAAGTCCACCGCTAAACCATGTCCCTAAATGTTACATCTATACTTCTTTTAAACACCTCCAGGGATGGTGATTGAACCACTTCCTTAGGCAGCCTGTTCCAATGCTTGACAATCCTTTGACTCAATTAACTTTTCCTAATATTCAATCTAAACCTCATTTTGTGATCACAATTGAAAACTATTGAAGATGACTGTCATTTCCTTTCTTCCAGTCATCAGGAACCTCCATTAATCACCATGACCTTTCAAAGATGACAGATAGCAGCCTCGCTGTGAATTGTCCAGCTCCCTTAGCACCCTTGAGTGCATCCCCTCCAGTCCCATCGGCTAGGCTATAGGCAAAGACTAAGGCAAAGCCACTTTAAGGGCTCCCTAGCTCCTTTCCAAATACTATGCATGGTGCTTCATTCCAACTGATGCTCAGGGACCTGGGAGTCTCAAGAGCAGATCTTGCCAGTTAATACCTGTAAAAATAAAAGCCTGGTATAATTTGTTTAAATCTTTATGTAATAAAGATTTTTAAAACTTCCTATCACATCTGAGTTCCAAATGTCCCTCTGACTTTACTCCCCAGTTTCCTTAAATAGTTTATCACTGCTGCATGTCTTTCACCCATTTCACTTTGAATAGGAAAAATAAGTCAGTCCTTTCTATCATATAAAGTTATTCACATTCTGAGTTCAAATGAGTCTCCTAATACAGTGTTTATGACAACAACAAATAGTATAGGTTACAATTGAGAAAAGTATCTTATGCTTTCTAATGACATTACCATATACATAGATTATCTAACCAAGCACTGCAAAACACAAGCCAACATTAGAAATTAGCTTATTTTCTTGAAAAATTGTGTTTTTCAGGACATTTTTGACTATAAATGTTTTGGTCACATCCTACCATCACAGTGGCAACAGAAGCAGCTCACAACCTCTCTCCTTATCTATTTGTATGTTGAGGAAGAAACTTTTTGATACATGGCTTTCATAAACACTCTGAAGTAGGTCACATGCCAAGTTTAAGAAGCTTGGATCTAGGTTTCTTAATAATTTGTTTCACTCTACACAAAAAAGAGGCCAGAGAAATCCCCTCATTCAATCTGTTAATTTTCCACTCTGTATGTTCAGTTAGGGAATGTGTTATTTTCTATGCTTGAGTTTCTTTGTCTAATCATACTGAGTATCATCAGCCGCAGCCTGTTTATCCTCCACATTTAAGTGACTACTTCCCTGTTCAATGAATATGAGCAATGTTCTGTAGGATGCAAAGCAGGACATTTTTTATTACCCAATTTTCTTAATGCCCATGCAGTTTCATGCTGATTCAACAGACTGCAACAGCTTCATTCTTCACTTTAGTTATTTGTGGCCATATTTTGTGAGAGCAACAGTTGTCACTTCAGTTCTACTCCTCTAAGTGAGACATGCAGTCTTCTGTCATCAACCTACTGAAGTAACTGAAGCACTCAATACATTTTGGATTCTCGTAGGCGTATTGATAGTTTCAACTATCATTTTTTTTCTTTCTATCTTTCTTTCTAAAACTATCATTTTTTTTCTTTCGTATCACATATTTAGATTTAATTTCAGTGGATCCACTTTTTCCAGCAAATTTTACACTTATTCCTATAAATTTCCAGTGAAATTATTACCATTGGTAAAGCACATGTAAGATACTTAAATTTTTACAAGTACCTTTTGCTGTTAATTGTTACAAAAAGAACTGTGAATTAATACTGTTGGCAATGAAATCTCTAGAAAAATATAAACACTTTAACCCACATTTTTCTTAACAAATTGAAATCTTGTGTCTAAATACAGTGTTAATTTTTCTGGTTTATATTTTGCTATTATATGTGCAAAGATGTTGTAAATAAAATATCAAAGTTTCTAATTCTTATTTTACAACACAGAAAAAACTTTGGTTCAGAAAATCAACTAAGTATAAAAGACAAATATGAAGTAAGTTAAAGTAAGATATATATTCCATAAAATTACAAGTCATACGATTATGATTTATTATCTCTAAAAGAAAACAAAACCACGTGTATTTTTATTGTTCTCTTAAATTAATATTTTGCAGCTATCATAGGATAGATGGACAGTAACTGGTTTTGCTCTGACTCGGAAAGAAAAGCAATGTCAAACTATTCTCTTTAACAGAAAAGGTACGTTTTATCAGGTTGGTGGGTGTGGTGCATCCTTCGCTCTCTGTTCGGATGATAACAGAAAGCTCAGACTGGGAGCCTGGAATATAGGGAAATGGTTGCTATCCTGATCAGGACAGAGTCCACCCATTTTGTTCTGTGCACTTCCAAAATTGCGAAGTGCCTCAAGGGGTTCTTAGTAAAAGAGGCAGCCTGAATTTTTTTGCTGTGGAACAGGATGAGAAAATTCCTTAATGGGAATATATTTTAATCAACCAGCAAAAGACATATAGCGAAGAAAATTCTTTTCTCTTGCAGGAACCACTAAAGCCGGGTAACAAGCGAAAAATAGTATTTCATACCCGAGGATAATGGAGAAGTCCTTCCTTTCCCATTCACTCATAGTGAGTTAGAATTTCATTTTAAACCAGTTTCAAAGCCCAATAGCAGTGGAAAACACACAACTATCATTTAATCATGAAACTAAGTGTGTTCTCAGGAGCTGTAAAAACATTGCTCTTGGTTTTTTGCTTCCCGCTAAAGGGCTGGGACTTTATCCTTGCTGCTCTGAAAGCAGAGAGCTTAAACAAAATATCTCTTCTTTTCTCCTAGAGATGATGAGGTTCCAAAACATTGTAAAATTCAAAATCTCAGAAGCTGTCTATAGTTTTCTGCCAGGTTTCTCCTTTATTTATGCCACCTACTGCTGCTCTGTCATAGCACAGGCACAGCAGGAAACACAAATGAAGAGCCACAAACACACGCGGCTGGATTGTGTTTTCCCAGTGGAGCAGCAGGAGGTAAAAATGATAGGGATTATGTTGCCACTTGCCCTGAGGCAAAATGTTAATAACGGAGGAAACAGCCTTATGCTTTCCTCTCCCAAGGGGGGGAAAAAAGGGATCTTTGATCTTGGGAAATTGAGTTTTTATGCCCCTAAAGGTTGCTCACTAGCTTATAAATGTATATTACTGCATGGGGTCGTTAAAATAGCAACATGATAATATACAGACTAGATTTTATCCCAAGAAATTAGGTGTTCATGCCTTCCAAGGTGGCATCAAATAGATTTTTCAGATAATCCTGAAGAAGCTTTGTTGTTTTGGTTTTTTTTTTTTCAGCACAGCTTTATTACTACAGCAAGTTATTTTTTTTGCCTTTGTGTTTCAACATTTTCACATAGGGTAAATGTTTAGAAAATAAATACTACAGTTGTCTGCAATATTAATCCATATACATTTTTCAATGGAAAGTAGGAATAAAACTCATTTGTAGCTCACTGAAATCTACAGGTTTAAGTCTAGATACTGAGAGAAGAAATAGATTTTAGGTGGTCTTGACCACTTTCTCTGCAGGCAAATCTAATCACTATAGCCTTCTTTCCAGTCATTCAACTTCCCATAAATGGCACTGAGTTTACAAATATGAATTTCAAAGGAGGCATGATTAAGTACTATGTTCTTTTTTGTTGACAAAAATAGGAAATGTGCAGGAACAAAGGTAGGTTCCTGACTTCATCTCAGATCAGACCAAAATCATCTCCCCTGTTTCACAAGAGTAGATCTTTGCCAAATATCAGTCTTGGAATCCTAAATCATGAGAACATGAATTGCACATGACAGAAAGGATTTCCCCTCCATGAGAGATTTAGAATGACTGTCTGTACAAAACCAACATAGCATAATCATTGCCATCTCTAGTAAATCTGTTGATAAAAATATTTTCAGTATCTTTGCTACACTTTCTGGTACTCAAAAGGCATTCCTGGAATTACAGATATATTACAGAATCGCAGAGTGATATGGGGTTGGAAGAGACCTCTGGAGATCATCTAGTCCAACCACCCTGCCAAAGCAGGTCCATCTAGAGCAGATTGCAGAGGAATGTGTCCAGGTAGGTTTTGAATATCTCCAGAGAAGGAGACTCCACCACCTCTCTGGGCAGCCTATTCCAGTGCTCTGCCACCCTCAAAGTAAAGTTTCTTCTCATGTTTAAATGGAACTTCTTATGTTCAAGTTTGTGCCCATTTCCTCTTGTCCTGTCACTGGGCACCACTGAAAAAGACTGGCCCCATCTTCTTGACACCCTCCCTTTAAGTATTTATAGGCATTGATCAGATCTCCCCTCGGTCTTCTTTTCTCCCAACCAAAAAGACCTAAGACCTTCAGCCTTTCCTTGTAAGAGAGATGTTCTAGGCCCCTAATCATCTTTGTAGTCCTCTGCTGTACCCTCTCCAGCAGTTCCCTGTCCTTCTTGAACTGAGGAGCCCAGAACTGGACACAGAACTCCCGATAGGGCCTCACCAGGGCAGAGTAGAGGGGAGGATGACCTCCCTTGACCTACTGGCCACACTCTTCTTGATGCACCCCAGGACGCCATTTGCTTTCTTGGCCACAAAGGCACATTGCTGGCTTATGGTCATCCTATTGTCCACCAGGACTCCCAGGTCTTTCTCCTCAGAGCTGCTCTCCAGCAGGTCATCCCCCAACCTCTACTGGTGCATGAGGTTATTCCTCCCTAGGTGCAGCACCCTACACTTGTTCTTGTTGAATTTAATCAGGTTCCTCTCTGCTCAACTCCCCAGCCTGTCCAGGTCTTGCTGTATGGCAGCACAGCCTTCCAGTGTGTCAACCACCCCTCCCGGTTTTGCATCATCACCAAACTTGCTGAGTGTACACTCTATCCCTTCATCCAGGTCATTGATGAATACATTGAAGAGGACTGAACCCAGTAACTGGCTAATATTCCCAGTGTATGAGGAACCGTTAATAATTTTGCCCTAGGATCAATGCAGTTGATAGGATTATTCATTTCCTCTGCATGGCATTGGGTTATGGCAACTTCTGTCCTCATACTTACCTTATACTTCCACTCTAAGTGTATGTGTATATAATTCCCTATCAGTATTAAATGGATTTATGAATATTTATTGCTGAGAGAATAGTTCTTTCACTATATTAATCCCAGTGAGAAAAAGTACTGATTCATGTCCAGCACAATATGTTAAAGCTGATAAAGTACAGAATTTTATTACACACTTCCATTCTCTTCCCCTTCTACTTTTTATTTTGTTAGGGTTTTATCATAGAAGCAATTTTATTTAGCTTTAGTATCTTTTATTTGGGGAAAGGAATGTAGAAGCATTACCTGCTGATCGGGAATATATAAATATAAAAGAATTCTTTTAAATATTTTATTTGTATCATTCTAATAAATTGATGTTTTACAGAAGAAAGTTATGTCACAGGATAGCTGGGCAATAGTTGCTTTTGTTCTGCTTTGGAAAGAAAAGCAATGTCAAACTATTCTTTGCAACTGAAATTCTACATATTATCAGCTCTGCTGGGCATAGTGCATCCTCAGTTCTTTTAGGATCTTATAGAAGAAGCTTAAAGCTTAGCTATCATATTTTCTAAGAAGTAATTTATATATAGTGGACAAGTTATACTGTGCACATTGAAGACTGAGGCAATCCTTCAGAAAAGGGTATGAGTCTAAACTTCCTATAGTGAACTATAGTCAGATTGCAGGGAAGGGGCAAACAGCTGTAGAGGTTTGTATGGCAACAGGGCCCGATGAACTGGAATGTTTCAATGGAGAGAACAGTGCATAATCACAGCAGAAACAAGCCCCAAGTTAATAGAGTACAAACATATTGGTGGTCATCTACAAATGGAAATAAAGAAATTATGGGGATGTCTGTACATGAGATGCAGTACTGCAGTGAAAACTGGAGGTAAGCTTTACTAAGTCACCTTGGGTACTACAAGCAGTCATGCAAAATAGAAGTCTATGTATGTTCATTTACCCTACCAAGAAATCACATACACTGTCTTGTAATTGTCCTACCAACCCTCTGCTTAAGTTCTAAGAACTTCATTAGCATTGTGCATGACATTGAATAGGAGATGAAGAAGCAAATAGGTTTACTAAAAAAGGAAAACAAAATTACATTTAGCTACATAAAACCTTGTTAAATATCACCATGGAATGCATAACAAAAGCATTCTTAAATTGTAACTTATTGGAACAACTAGAGCACTAAAGTACATTCAACTCAGTCCTAAGACTACTTTAAGACGCACATACAACTGAAAAACTAGCAAGCGGTATCTGCCTTGGGAAAGAAAACAAGCAAACTCTAGCTCTGAAAACATCCGGTTCTCAAAATACCTCCTGATCCCAAACTTTTAAATAAAAAAATTCACAGTATTAGGAAGATAGGACAGAAACAGGAGACCCTCTAAAAGAACCCCACCTCCGAAACTAAAGCAAAACCTCCTGCTAAATTCATCAGCAAGGATGGAACTTATTAGGGAAAAAGAAAGAAGACAACGCAACAGAATACCTTTCTTTTCTTCGTATGTGCTTTTTAATTATTTTTTTTATTGTTGAATGTTCTTTTTTTTCCCAAAGAAACTGAGAACAACTTTCTCTAAATTGAATCTAGGCTTTCTAAGACTAAGTCCTGACACCCGAGGATATCCACAAAAGGTGAAATTCTGTTCTCAGCGAGTGAGGAGACACAGGCTGGAGAGCTGGCCTGGCCAAAGCTGGCAGCGGCCCACACATACAGAAGTCCTATCAGGAGTCAACTGTGAGGGTCACTAGAGGGAGACTACACAAAGACAGTGCGAAATACAGTGCGAAATAACCCCTTAGAAAAACAGCCAATTTCATGATGATATTTACATTTACAGAGTTTTGATTTAACTTTGCCATGTTTTATTTAGAGAGAAGAATGTAGAAGCACTACTTGCCAATCTGGAGTACCTATTTCAGACATGACAGGACTCACTGCAAACTGAAAATGCTTATGCGAAAGAATAAATTTACCCCTTATGTTTACAACATGTTTGCTTTTTCATACTGGTACTTTTCCCTCTATTTTCTAATAACATTAATGACTTTAGTCCTTATGAAAGAATTAGAAAAACAAACAAGCTACAAAAAAAATGTCTGCTCTGCTCAGGAGCTTAAGCCTGTTGTAACTAAGCTAAGCTCGCCAAATAACATGGAAAATAGGAAAGCTAAGAGAGATTTTTGAAAATTAGTGACTTCCAACACTTCTATGCCTAAGGACATCATTGATGCTGAAAGCTCAATATTTTTTATCTGTTTTTTAAGGAGATTAGCAATTGGGTGAATAAGGAAATAATTTACTGGATACTATCATGATGATTTCCCCTCTTTAGAGTCTTCACAGGTAACAAGTTATCAGACACACAACAAACAGCACATCTTTTCTCCTAGGTTAAGACTTAGAAAGGATTTTAAAATTTGAGCAAAAGTCTTTGCAAGCCTGATAAAATGTTTCAAATATTACTTCTGTATAGAAAGCCAGAAGATTACTAGTTTTCCTCTCTCTACGTGCTATTTCAGCCGGAAAGTCTCAGGCGCAGCTCACAGGACAAGCCTGCTTTTGCTGCTTCATCAGAAAAGCCATTTTTATTTGTAGTCTGCACAGTTTAAAACCAGCATCAATGTACCATACCCAAATACCTGGGTGACTTCAACCTGTCTGAAAGCGTGTTCCTCTCAGACCTATTCTGGTGTATGCAAAGTGTGTACTTTCCATTTGGGTCATCCGAATACTGTCAAAGTGTGGACTAGTGGATCTCAGACCTCACTAACCTGTTACCTGTGAAGTCAGGCGATGTAACTCAGGGGGAAAGAATCATTTAGCAATAGGCACCTTGACAGTACTGGAAAAAGCACAACATTTTTCCTGTCAGTGGAGAGGCTAATTTTAATAGACCTTTGGTAACAGAGGTGTTGCAGCCCTGGATGGGCACAGGCTGCCATCGCTGGATGCTGTCAGCACTCGGCACAAAGCGTCTCAGAACAGCATTTTGGCAAGTGCTGACAGCTGGAAGCATGCCTTGTTACCTCCACCAAACTGCAAGGACAGGACATTATAATCCTGTAGGGAAAAGCCAAAGACAGCAACACTGAATGTGGAAATGCAGACTTTTATGTTGTGTTCTCCATCATGTTGCACTTACAATTACAGCCTAATTCCAGGGAAGGAGTGCAGGCCATCTGCGTGTCTGTCCTGTTCAGACCAACAGAACTGCGCCTTTTCATATGATTTTCATCATTAATAAAGAGTTGTGTATCAGCATGTGCATCACAAGTAACAAAGGCTTTCACCATATTCATGTTACTATCTTCAGAAAACATACCGATGATGCTATCTTTGGTAGCATTCTGTTTTTTCCCTACAATGTTTTTGCTTCTTGCTTTCATAAGCTTCTCACGTTCAGCAGTTGTTTCAGCCTGATTTTTTTTTATAGTTGATACAGAGCTAGGTAGTCCATTCCTGCAAGAAATATTGGATTTTCCAGACATACAGGTAATTCAAGTAAAGCTACTTCAGAGAACTACACAACATTCACAAGATGTATCCATTTTTCTTACCACTGCCCCCAAAATACAAAGCAGATGTTTTACAGAAAATGGTGAATGCTGTAAGTAGCATTTTTCTCAACAAAAGCAAATGCTTATACATTCACATCTGACTTGAACTAGTCACTTTTTGAAACCTTTTCTAGGCATGGATTGAAAGCTCTTTCAAGCTATGATTCATCTTAACATATATCCTCTTAAAAGTAAATACCTAAAATACACCATGCTGATCTTGCTACAAAATCACCTATTTTTTTCCACTAACTAGAAATAAAGTCTGAGATTTCGTTCCGATGTAGACATCTAAAGTTAGGTATGATGAATCTTACCCTGTTAGATTATAAAGACCAACTCATCAGTCACTGCACCCCACTGATAAATGACTACTACAGAAGCAGGGATACGTAGCTCTTATCATACAAATAATTAGTGACTAAAAGCTCATGTCTGCGGTTTAAGGGACAGAATAATTGCTGTGCTGTCTCTGCATGTGCTCCGATCCTTACATTGAAAGAACAACATATCTGATTTCCCAGATAGTAGCACCATGTTCTTCTGACTCCATTATAACACAGGAGCTTCACAGTGCTCTCTGTCTCCCATACTCTGTCCTCTGCAGGCTCTGCCCTGGGCTGCCACTCTGTACCCTTCCAGCTGCTGCCAGTGGTGCAGCTGATCGAGAGATCACTGAGCACTCACCCAATTGTAGCCACCTCTGTGCATCTCAGTACTCACAGCAGTGTAGATGTTAGACACTTGACAGCTGCCAAAATAATTAATTTTTTAAAAATCACTTACTCTTTTTTCTGCTCTTGCGTTACAGGTACTAACAGAAACTCCTTAAGCAGCCAAACTTGTTTCTTTGCTCATCCTTGCAAACCTGCTCAAGTCAATATATGTTTTGCTGCTGAGTGCCATACATTACATACCTGGAAAACTATATAGCTGAGAGTACTCTACTAAATTCATCAGTAAGCTTATAATTTTTCTCATTTCCATGGGGAAAAGGTAGCAGAACTAGTTGCTTCATTTATCCTTGTATACAAGTCAGAACAGGAACTGATGATGAAGTGTATTTTAGAACATCAGAAAATGTAGTTTGAAAAGCATTTTTCAGATCTATAGTTCATAATGAAGTGTGCAGAATGATGATAAGGATGAGCTACCCTGAATAAGTACTAATTTCATTCCTACTTATCTGTCTCTTTTCTGTGTCATGCCTTCACTTTCAGGTTATGATTACCTCGATAAAAATCCTTCCCTTAAGATACTTCAGCATTTTGTGTGTGCGTGTGGAAAGCAATTATGGAAAAGATCATTTGTTTTCTTTTGAGCACCATCTCCATGCCCAGGGTACTGAACTAATAAATGAGGCCAGAAGTTCATAAAACGAAAAACTGCAAGAACCCCTGTTGCTGACTTACTTCATTATGGAAAAAAAAAGAAAAAAAAAGGGAAAATGGAGAAGAGACAGAAAGAGTTAAGACTGTGCTGTAAGATGTCTTGAACAAAATAACTTGGTTCTTCCCAAAGGACAGGAAATGGACAGAGAAAGGATTGCAAAGTTTGAGAAGAAACCAAATAATTCATTTCAAAGACAACG
Organism: Gallinago undulata; assembly: GCA_026546715.1. NCBI lineage: Eukaryota > Metazoa > Chordata > Aves > Charadriiformes > Scolopacidae > Gallinago > Gallinago undulata. The sequence continues at coordinate 95,269,614 of JAOTQQ010000001.1, read as the reverse complement.
GAAACAGAAAAGGAAAAAAATTGTCTTGAGAAAGCAAGCTGCTTTTTTACTGGGTGATCCTAATGGCACAAAGAAAGTGCTAGAAAATTCTGAAATTTCTGGGAAAAAAAAAAAAAAGAAAAGATGCACAGAGAGTTAGCACAATCATATGCAAGACTGATGGCATTTGCAGCCACTCCTAATGCTTGCAGATCAGATATGCAAGGTAGACTGCTGCCAAAAATGGAAGCCTTATATTTCTTTTCTTTCCTCTCTCAACTCAACTTTCCCCTCTCAACTTGGCCATTTTAAGCAGATTCCTCCCTTGCATAAGATTTAATTGATGAGTAAGTAGTAAGCTGGATCAGTCTGAAGAGATAAGAGAAAACTGGGTTTTTTTGAGAGGTTCATTTTGTGTCAGCAAATGACAGAGTTGATCTTGCTCACTGTGCGGTTGCCAAATTACTAATACAGATGACTAGGAAGCTGGGACAGGAGCATGTGGCTGATGAGATAGGCCATGGCTTCCGACAAACACAGAGCTGGACTGGAATAAGGGCACTGTGAAGTGCAGCTTGCATTTTTTTGAACTACACAGTTACTGTGTATGAGTCATCACAGGTATCATCCCCAGAGATCCTATCAACATGATTAAGGCCAGGGATACAATGATGAAGCTAGATCGTCTTTGTTACTTGCTGCACCTGGCTAGATTTGTGACAAATGCTTCAAGTAAGAGCAAGGGGTAGGAAAATCCTACCACAGATATTTGTGGAGGTGGGAGGACTCAGATCGAAGGAGCAACTGATGTAGAGGAAACAGACAGGACTCAAAGGACAAAGACAAAAAGTCAGGAAAGTGGAGGAGAGTGTGACTGAATGACAATTTGGGGAAAAAGTGCCCATGGCTGGCAGCCAATGAAAAAGGAATCCAGAAACTAAGCACGTAGGGTTTATGTGTAGGGAAAGCAACTGTGAAGGAAGTACAGAAGAGAAGAACTGCTACAGTGCATGCAGATCTACCTGGAGCCAAACTATGCAACCTGAGATGGGAGACAGACATTGGAACCGAATAAATGGAGACTAAGTTTGGGAATGAAGAGAGATGAGGATTGCAGCAAGGTCTCAGTTGAAAGAGCAGGATGGTGGCAGACTGGACAATGCTGAAGAGATCAAGTCAGCAGAGGAGGAGGAGGAGAGGGAATAAGGAATGTACGCCTACTTGTCCACAAACATTCCAATGCGACCCAGAAATCCCAAGCCTTCTATTTTAGTTTCAGTAAACCGGTGGAAACCACTGTGTTGCTTATTTTCATTTCAGCAGAATACCCACCAAAGAAGGGTAACCCCTACTTTTCTCTATTAAACAGAGAAGGGAGGTGAGAGAGAGAAGGGAGAAGATCTGAGACAGGAGGTAAAACCACATCTTTGTGACACCAGCAACTTGAACGACAAAATGGGTGGTTTGCTCTCCTGAATTTTGTTTTCACCTAAAATTAGCCTCCTTTAAGGTATATATGGATATCAATAAGGAATACACTTAAAAGAGCAACATTATAATCTGATGAAGCTCATTGGGAATTAATAGGAAAAAGAAAGAAAGAAAATTATTTATTCTGTTTATATTCCTAATTCTGTCAGGAACAACTGATTATTAATGGTCAGACAATCAGTCAGAGACTGCTAAGAATTCATTTCTAAGTGTGCCTTTTATATACCTGGAAAGCTAGATAATGAGCTTCACAGTAATTTTTGATTGATACAAATTAAACTTCAATTAACTAAATAAATTTATTTTTAAATATAATTTTGTCCTATATATTGATATAATAAATTTAATAAGAAATATACGTAATATATTATTTATTAATAGGAGCCTGCATTATGATAAAAATGCATATAATCAAAGATTACAAAATCAGTAAGCATAAAAAAATCAAAGTTTCTTGTATAAAATATAGAAAAATTTTCTGCCATTCTCAGATGGAATCAAATTCCACAGCCGGCCAGAAAAAAGATTTTTAACAAGTCATGCTCATCAATAAGAAAGCCAACATAAACGGAAGAGTTCTCATTTATTTTACATACTCTCTGAAATATCACCAAGCAAACTGTGACTGCCAAAGTAATAAACCTAAGTATCCAGAACACTTTGTACACATAATATTTCCAGTTACACAAACCTAACAGCACACTAAATGAGTTTATTAGTCTCCTCTGTACATATTAAGGGGGGAAATATGCTGTACCCCATAGATTTGCTCTCCATGAAATTGTAAATGAGATTTGTGATTATCCAGTAATGTGATGTGCAAAACAAGATTCATTCATGGAATCATAGAATTATAGAATGGCTTGGGTTGGAAGGGACCTTGAAGATCATCTAGTTCCAACCCCCCTGACATGGGCAGGGACACCTCCCACTAGAGCAGGTTGCTCAAAGCCCCATCCAGCCTGGTCTTGAACACCTCCAGGGATGGGGCATCCACAACTTCCCTGGGCAACCTGTTCCAGTGCCTCACCACCCTCACAGGAAAGAATTCCTTTCTGGTATCTGATCTAAATCTCCCCTCTTCCAATTTAAAACTGTTACCCCTTGTCCTGTCACTACACTTCCTGACAAAGAGTCCCTCTCCAGCTCTTCTGTAGGCTCCCTTCAGATATCGAAAGGCTGTTATAAGGTCTCCCCAGAGCCTTCTCTTCTCTGGGCTGAACAACCCCAGCTCTCTCAGCCTGTCATATATGTCATATTCAAATATGCATGTACACACATTCATCAAACAGATACCCAAACACATTCAGGAAGTAATGGGAAAAGTCACCAGGCCTTTGCCAGCTGTTTCAACTATTTAAATCCAGCAACATCTCCAGACACCCAAAGAATCCAGTACACCACAGGAATATTTGCTGTATTGGGAAGCTCGGCACGTCCCCTAGAGCCACCTCTGGCACAGCCCACTGAGCAACAGGAATACCCACAGTCAGATGTGTACAGTGGATATATGATCTCTCTCCAGCTTTAAAACTTTTATAAAATTATTCCACTGGGGTTATAAGCAGCAGGTTTATAACACAGTCATTTCATATTGATCTAAAGACTATGAAGTCAAAGGGAGCCCTTCAATTAATTTTATATTAGCTTTGCCTCAGTCCCCTAAGATAACTCCCAGGCTAGGTTAGCCAGACAAAAGAGGCTGGGAACATGAAAAGGTGTTACATGTAGACCTTAAACAGAAGATTTTGGTTGTAGTGCAGGTTTTGGATGTAACAGAATGTTTAAGACAGAGATCTTCATTTTTTGGAAAACAATTTTCTTGCTTTTACTCACTTGAAAGGTTAGCTTTGGTACTGTAGCTATAATAAGCCCTGTAGCTAGTTATTTGCAGGAGTTAATCTAGTAAATGCTGTAGAAAACCAAGCAGTAGGAAAAAGTATTTACAATTGTGGGGTTTTTTGGTGGGTTTTTTTGGGGGGGTGGTGTGTATTTTTTTTTTTAGCTGCAAGGGGTCTAAATGAAGAGATTTATTTTAAAGTTCATGCTAGCATAGGGTCTGCATTGATTCTTTTGTACAGCTGGGAATTATACCATCATGATCTGTGGTTTACAAAAATCCAGAGAAGCCTGGTTATATTACAAACGTGTTAAGAAGAGTTTTTCTGAATGCTTGTTATCCTCTGAATTCAAGTCTTGATTAAAAATGATCAGGTTCATGCTATGTTTATTCATACTCATTTATTAAACAGTCAAATCTTAATTTGTGTGTATGTATTCTTAAAGAATGTTATGAGAAAAAATACTTTCGTGTAATATGCCTCTTGCTGCAAAATACTGGAGAATCCGCTCTGGCCATTATGGCCACCTCTGAGCTCAGGGGTAACCAGCTTCAGAGGCTCCTTTCTGCAGGTGGCTTCAGCCAAATGACCTTGTCATGTCAACTACAACATCTCTGAAGTGTTTCATAAACATCTTGTAATTATCTCAATAATGGGAGTTGCTAGCTGTAACAGATACGTGTTTTTTGTAAATAATCCACCCAGGAGTGTGCCTGCACAGCCCTGATCTTTTCAGCTGCTCAGAGGTAAACACACAGATGGGAAGAAAGAACAGGCTGCTGTAATAATTAGCCTTGAAAATTCTGAGCATGGAAAATACACCAGCAGCATGTACTGAAAATATAAACCAACAGATTTCAGAGAAATCTCAGCTCCTCCCGGTGCTTCTGAAAATTGTGTTAAATATCGATTTGCACTTCTAAAAATCTGGCTACTTGATAACTACTTCCTGAAAACTTTCAGAAAGATACATATGTACATCAAACTGACTTTTAAAAATTAGATGTGCTTTTGACAATTTTACTTTGATCCCAATTTTTACACCCCAGAAATTCCATAATATGATCCCTCTACCAACTGCCTAGACAGTACAGCTTTGCTATTTTTCTTTCTGCAAGTTAGACACAGTAACTTTTCGTGATGATGTGTTGTGCAATTGCAAAAATAGCAATAAAATTTTCATAAATTATTTTAATTTGACAATTTAAATTCCAAATGCTAAAGGACCTTTAAGTCAAAAAAACTGATTACCTTCTCAAATGTAACTACCTGTTAACCTGTATGAGACTTATCACAGTTAACCATTGCCATGTAGGGTTTTACATCCATATCACACTAAAGGAAAGAATATATACATATATATATAAAGGATTTACATCTATTCTTTATCAAAACATACAATGAGGTGTGTCAAAAGTGTAAAGATAAAATGCTTTATGTCTTCACATATATATATTCACAGATATATGTGAAATTGCAAACTGTATTTGGATCCAAACTGGAATCAAAATAATTTCTCATTAATATCATTGTATCAGCTTGTCAAAGTCAGTCTTTTTTCCCTGAGAGACTCTGTACACATTTGTTTAGAGACTGCAGTGCTTTCCAGGGAATGCATGATCCTGTAATCTGGCTGTTGCTCAAATACAACCTGTTTGCTGTAGCCCAGCATTTACTGAGTATGACAAGCCACTGAGCAGCTTGGAAACTCTACTAAGTATCCTCTTCCTGACATGAATTGTTCTTCATAAAACTTCAACAGAAACTTGCCATCTTAACTGTGATTCTCCAAATACACCTGCTTCTTGAAATCCACAGTTTATACTATCTTTAATCTATTTAATATATACCACAGTGATTTACGTTGCTCTACTTCCTTAATCAAAATGTTGTGCACTGTCAAGTTAAATACAGAAGACCATAGTGAAGACATGATAAAAATGAATGAGGTAATGAAAACTAAGGGGCAAGAGACCTTGGAAATTTAATTTTTCCTATTTTGTAACCCAATCACAGTCAATGGATATTGGACTTGAAGTGAATATAAAACTTGAGATGTACTGTTTCCAAACAGCATGTGGTATGTAGATGATGCTTGCTGCTGTAAGATCTGACATAAAGTATTTTTTTCATATTTCAAAGAAAATTATCTTTTTATATCAAGAATTTTCAGAATAATTGATTACAAAAATGCAGGGATATATATAATTTCATGCTCTTAAAGTTTACAGCAATCTAATTATTAGATATCCCAGTAAAAGCTATTGTGTGGCTGTGGAGATCTTAAACTGCCCTCTGAATTGTTTGATATTGGCTTTATTAAAGAAAGGAAGTTGGAGTAGCCGGATGTTGTCTGATTCAGCATTGCAACTTTCATTTTCCTATTGAATGAAATGTTGTGATCCAGCTGCTAAGAAAAGATTTGCACTGTAATATAAAAATCATACAAGTAAAATATTATAGCTAAAGACAGTTTTTCACTAAAATACACAGGTGTTTTAAAAATCAATGGAGTTGTAATAAAAATTTCAGTTTCTCACCAAAAAAAGGCTAAGAAATGTCACTGGCACATTTGCATGATAACTTAAACAGTCATCCACTGGAAAAAATGGAAGCAATTTAAGGCTGAGGTTTCCTCCTGCAAACAAATTCATTGTTTTTTCCTTAAAAGACCCTCCCAAGTATTTGTTATTTTCCAGTTCATGACATGTTTTCATTAGTCACTTGTAGCCTGAAGAAACACTAATTGTAGTATTTACTGTACAAATAACTCTTCCCCCCTCTATCTTAAACTTCACAGTATTGATTTTCACAATGCAAGTGACTCAACAGGGGGTTTTATTCTTTTGGATTTAAAAATAACCCACAACTTTCTTCATCCCACTTCTTCACAGAATGGCTTGAGATGAAAAATAACTCCTCTTACTTCTTTTCCCTTATAAAAAAAAATCCTTCATGTTTGACTGATCCATACATTCTACTACATCTGTTATTCTACATCTAATCCCCTCCAACCTAAGGTAACAGAAAGTATATTGTTCATTAACAGATTACGAAGAATAAATACGTCCCCCATACAAAACCACATGCTGCTATATGATATTCAGAAATTTGGGTGAAACGCAGGTGGAAAGACAGGCTGAAGTCCTGTCAGCATTTTGGTTTTGGCACGCTGTCATGAGCTGCCTGGAGCAGTGAACGTGAACGGCACCGGGGCTTGCAGAGACTGAATGAGGGTAATTTACTGAAGTCTATTAAGGAGACTGCAGTGCCAAAAGCATAATGTGCTCCTCACATTTCACAGCTTCAGCATTTAGTTCGATGAGGCCCTCAGCAATTAAAGTTATTCTTTGTTCCATCTGACTATTTTTTAAAGATGGGCAGTTTTCTAAAAGCCTTTTAACCTACCTGGATAAGCAGGCACTGCTAGGAGACACACAACTCTTCAGATTTTCAGGAAACTACTAAAATGGAATTTTTAGCAGAATGTTTAGAAAATGTTGCGGTTCAGGTATAAGGGAAGGCTCCCTAAAGCCTAAAGTCAGTTTAACATCAGGAGGGGAACTGCCTGTTGGAGGCCTTGGGAAAGGCAAGGAATTTGCACCCCTTCTGAAAACCTGGTCCAAATGGATCCTTCACATGTGGTGAAATATGCCACTGACCTCTGCCCCTGTGAGTATTCATCTCTTTGCAAAACAGAGTGATCATTCATGGATTATCAACTGGAATTACTTCATGATACCACAGGAAAAGGAGCCTGTTAAGCCAAGTTAAGCAAGACCATAAATAATCAAAATACATTTATAATAAAATAAATATAATATAATAGATCCTGCTTAGGATGAACTTGTTGCCTTCAGTCTTCATGATAATATACTCTGTTAACTTTATATTCATAGAATCATAGAATTGTCTAGGTTAGAAGGGACCTTTAAGATCATCTAGTTCAACCATCAATCTAACTCTGATTTTAAAACAAACAAACAAAAAACCCAAACAAAAACCATACAAAAGAAGTCCCCACGTTACTAAACTATGTCTCTAAGCTCATTCCAATGCTTAAAAACCCTTTCAGTGTAAAAACTTTTCCTAATATCCAATCTGAACCTCACCTGGTGCAACTTGAGGCCATTTCTTCTTGTCCTATCGCCTGTGACTTGGGAGAAGAGACTGATCTTTCCTCATAAGACTTACTCTCCAGAGCCCTCACCAGCTTTGTTGCCGTTCTCTGGACTTGCTCCAGCACCTCGATGTCTTTTTTGTGGTAGGGGGACCAAAACTGGACACAGTACTCGACGCCTCACCAGTGCGGAGTACAGGGTGATGATCACCTCCCGAGTCCTACTCACCATGCTGTATCACTCCCGATACAGGCCAAGATGCTGTTGGCCTTCTTGACCACCTGGGCACACTGCTGGGTCATGTTCAGCCAACAGCTGACCAACATTCCCAGGTTCTTTTCTGCCAGGCAGCTCTCCAGCCGCTCCGCCCCAAGCCTGTAGTGCTATGGTTTCCACATGCTATGGAAAACAACTTGAAAGAGTATGCTAGGAACCCGTATTGCACCTGATTTTTCTTTAATAATAATTTCATTTAGTAACATCCTGCAAAACGCAGATGGAAATTTTTATTGCATTGTGTCTGACTGTTGAAGCATTTTTGCTGAATTCGAGTTTGCTAACCCATCAGAAGAGCAAACAAATGATAAGTAGGCATCAAACATTTACCTCAGGAGGAGCAAGGAGGAACACTCAGAAGTCAGATAATTTATTACATGCACGTAGAAAGTGAAGTTTAATCCTTGCTATGGAACAAGAAAAGGGGTGAGGAATATAATGGATATAATCTGCTTAACATGAACAGCAATAGAGCACTAAAAAATACCCTCAGAAATCTTCAGCACAAAACAAATATGCTGCTACTAACATGGAATGTTTCACTTACATAAATTACAAGAAGCAGTAAAATGCTTTACAATCTGACTACAAGATCACCTGCCTTTAATCAAAAAGTTATTCTTAGGCTGTAGGTTGTAAATGAGGTTTGGGATTTTCACTCATTTCATTTTTGACTGAGAGGCTTTTTATTTTAAGATATGATGAAATTCAAATGACACTGCACATTTTAAGCTGATGCAAATTGATAAAACCGAAAGAAAATGTGTGGGGAAAACAATGCATGTATAAGAGTATAGAATTGTTAACATTTTTCTAACAATATTATAATGTAGTTGTTACAAACTAAACTTTCATTTCTTGATTATGAAATGGAAAACAAAACAACGTTGAACACTGATGTAGAAAGAATCACTGGCAGATTTGTTGCTAGGGATGTGGCAAAATTTCAGAAACTGTTTACTATATTTTTGTTTGGTTTATGAGTGCGTTGTATTTCTTTACAGAGAGATTGCTTGGTACGGTACTTGTACACCCAGCTGAGTGGTACCACTTTCGTTCAGCACTGGACCTTGACTCTGACTCCCAGTTTCCACCTACATCTGAAAGGACAGACTGGCAGATAAAGCCTGAAAAAAGTCAAAAGTCATAAGAGAGTGAATAAAGCCTGCAAGAAAGGAGAGTTTGGTATAACCTCAGCTTCTACAGTATTTCCATCACACATGCTATTGAAACTGGACTTCAGTCAGAGGCCTCACACTTCAGAATTTGAACTTAAAGAGTTTTAATGTTTAATATTCACCAGTAACTTGTACAATCTCAAAGAATTCTAACAATACAGTGTATTTATACTGAAGATTTATTACGAAAGAAACTTTAACAATAAGTGCAAACTAATGTATGGATTTTCATGTCTACATTTTCGAGGATAATTAATCAGTGTGCATCTACATATGCCATATATGTAGGCAATATTTGAAGGAGGAAAGTTTGATTCCCAAATCTATTCACAACTCTGAATGTCAACCCCAGAATACCAGTCAAAGCCATAAAGAGTCCAGGCAAATTTATTTAGACATTAGAAAACTTTGTTGAAAAGTCTGAATTTATCAGCTCTATACAACCTGATCAGAAACAAATCAAATAAAGTTCTTCTTATTTGACAAGACATACTTTCATAAATATTTTTTTCTATGCAATAGGTGAATTAATATTTTTTCCTTCAAAGCTACCATCATGTTAAAGAAAAGTTTGCTATATCCTCTTAAAAAATTGCTGCAAATTATTCCCTGGCCAATTGACAACAGTTTAGAACTTGTTCAATTTTTATTTTTTAAAGTTAATTTTGCAGTGGCTTTATAGCATGTCTCAGCTAATACAGGGAATAGTTGATTTCATATTTAATATCATAATTAAGAAAATATCCTGTCCTTTAGAAAACTTCCACGGTCCCCATGAGAAATGGATATAACTGCAAGAGTTTAAAAGCATCAACTCTTCAAGTAAGTGAGAAATAAAAAAGCAAGAAAAGGAAAATAGCAATCATACAGCAAGTGCATGAATCCATTGACATTATCAAAGCTTCACTCATGTAAGACATATTCTGTTATCGGGAGTGACTGAATCCTTTGTCTCATAGATGACAGGATTCAAAAATAAACCAGAAAGTTTCAAGAGATGTGATTAGAGAGGGTGAAACAGATGTGTTTTTATGGTATTAAGAAGTCTATAGAACCATTACATGACTAAGCTCGCATAGTCTTACAAAGATAGCATGTGTTGGATGCACAGCTGAGTGTAGCAGTGGTCAAGGATTTGGACCTCAGGGCAGAGAAATGACAGAAAGTGCAGATGAGAACCGCAAAGTGGTGGATGCTATTCAGGAAATGCTGCACCTGATGGGGTAACTGGGGAAAGGTCCACTATAAAAGAAAAGCTCATATTCTTTTGCCAGGCATCTACAGATACTCTGTAGTGGGTTTCTGTTGTGCTAAATGATAAAAGAGGAAAAAAAGAAAATGCAGAATGAATGTCACATAACACTTTGAGAGAAAAAAAAGTGCCTATTTTCTGAGGTAGCAATCAATCTCCAAGTGAATCAAAGTGTTCAGCAGTTAACAGATGGTTTCCTATTCACACATTTTTATTCATGAATTCAATTTTGGATTCAAAAACCAGTATAATTATTGGGAAGAAATGTTCCAACTTTATTCTAAAAAACTCTGTTGTAACATTGCAGTATTATGAATTTCTTATCAGAAGAACTTAATCCGTACATAAAAAAGTTAAATTATCAGGGACAAATATGCAGAAGTAAAGAACTGGAATAGTCTCATAGACTTGGGAGGGAGGCTGATTTGTGCTAAGTGAAGACCTCGATCTAAATAATTATGAGAATTGACTGAGACCTTGAACGTCATTTTTCATCTAAGTATTAACATAGAAGAAAATGCAACAAAACTGAGATATTAAAGGCAATGAAATAAAGTACACTAAGTAGGCTAAGGCTGTACTACCCCGGTGGATCCAGCTTCATAATCCAATGTAGCTAGCGTGTTCTAATCTAAGAAGTATAAACAGATCTCATGAAGGCTATTTATTTTATTCTTAAGGTGAGACAAATTTTATTTTTGTATCCTGATGAACAGAGTAATAGAAATTATCCATTTGATTATGGTCATTTCAATAAGTTTATGGTCATTTCAATAAGTTTAATTAATTTTCACTTCTAGTTTTCCACTTTATTCAACACAGTTTACATAGCTCAGCATCCTAAAATGAATGATGTGCTTCAGTCAGTTGGCTCCAGATATTTTATATTATTACAGCTGATAACACTGAAGTTGTTTACTTTATCATTGAAGTACACATGAACAGCTTTCTTTTTTTTTATATTTTTTTAATTAAACCAGACTGCAAAGAGTTCTGACTTGAAATCTACATTGAGTTTTGCTTTCTGTTTATAAATGCATTTTTTAAAATGGCAAGTTACACTTACATAGCAGTGTGGAAACCAGGCTGTCACTACTGTTGTGATTTAAGTTATTTAGTTCATGACAACTTGGGGGGGTTTACTTTCTGCATTTTGAAAAGTAACATCTTGAAGCTCAGACCACAAAGTATTACTTTGTGGATATGTTGCTGTTTTGACAATTTAATGAAGCAAGGATGAAAGCCACCAATGAATTATTGGAACATTTATTTCAAATAAAAATATAGAATTTTGTTATTATTAATTTTTATTTTTAAAAGCCAGATTGTAGTGGCTTATAATGATGAAGATTTAGAAGCTTACAGAGCTTTTTGACCAACATAGAGCATGTTGAACAACCTCAACTCTTCTGGTTTAAAGAACAGAAAGATGCTACCCAGTTACAACCAATAAATATCTTCATATTCTGGCAAATTGTAAAGCATAATAGAGAAAGTTTGAGTTTTATCCCTTTATGGTCAGAAATTTAGTTGCTTACTACTTTTATAACAGCTATTGCAAAATATGTAATAAAATATGAGTACATTATATATCTGTACAAATATTTAGATATTTATATATAAAAAGTTAAAATATCTCTGCAGTAGATATAGAAGGAATTTAATTTGAAAGAGGTAGAAGCATAGGAAAGCAGACTGTTTAGTGCTATATGGTGACAGAAAAAAACTGATAGCTGAATAAGACAGCAAATCAAACTGAAAAACATCATGTAATCTGTGGCTGTATGAAGCAGGAAAGAGCTAACTACAGCTTAAAAAGAAGAGAAAATAGGTATCTATCTGCAGAAAGGAAGAGATGAACCTGTTAGGAAGGAAAGTATAGTAAAGATGCCAAAAATAAAGATAATGAAGACTAAATGGCAAGACCTAAATAGACAAATTTTACAACTGTGGGTGTGAAGTGAAGGGTGGGTGGGTGAAGGCTCTCAATTGTGGGTGAAGGCTCTCAATTAGTGAAGCCTGGCATAAACTACAGAAGAGAGGAAGGGAGGACCATGCAGGGAAGAGAAGACTGATCTTTGTGAGGAATTGTAAAGCATAAAAGGAACGAAACAGGCTAAAGATTTAAATAAGAACCTAAAAAGGAAACAGAACTGAAGCAAGGACTGATTTTTGTGGTCAGAACTTGACAACCATCAACAAAGGAACCCAAATTACCTGCCCTCCTCTCCTCCACATATGTTGTTACAAAGACAACTTTGCAAAATGAGAAAACATTTAACAGAAGGTTTTACGTTATCTTCATCTCTCAGTAGCACCACCTCCTGTTCTTACGCTGTGCTGTTGCAAAGCAGCATATTGCAAGCCGGGGAAAGGTAGCACAGCGTTCCCACCACATCCCCATTATCACAGAAACCCTCTCTGTGTCACGTGTGGGTCTCAGACCCTTCCTGTCTCTGTAACACTGGAACATGCCTCTGCTGTGACCGGAAGACTTTCCTTCTGACCTCCACGCAGCTGAAAACACTCCAAAAGCATGAGTGATACATAAATCAGAAAAAACATAGCAACCTTGTGTCAAAATAAGGACAATGTGAGGTAAGGCTACAATAGCTCTGTTACTTTATTTTTATTTTTTTTTTTAATTTTTAAAGGATGCCAGGGTGAGGTAAAGATGGTCTGAGTTCTTGCCTCAAAAACAAGTCAGACGTGCCAGAGTTGGGCCGTCCCCACTAGCTCCCCAGTCCCTCCCCAAGCCCCTCACATCACGGCTGAAATTCTACAGCAGTTTCTGCCATTGTGTTCCCTGGTATCTCCTGGCTACCCCCAAGACTGCATTTTATAAAGGGTCTTCATTCTCCCTTATCCTATGACTGCCACCTTCTTGCAGACCTGGCTGCTTAGAGGCTTCATGTTGCCAGATCAAAACTTCTGTTTAAGACTCCCATTTTTTCCTAGATCACTTCCAATTAACTGCAGCTGTTCTAATACACTTTATGTCCCTTTTTAAAATTTATCCTGCCATACCCCAGCCCAAGCCACTCCTACTCCCCACCAGTACTGAGTGCTGCCCTTGGCAGCCCTTAGCAGCTGTGTCTGGCCAAACCTATAATGCAGTTGGTCCTCTCCACCAAAGCCATAGCCCTGTATTTGTTTCTGACATGGATTTAAAAGGTTTTAATATAACCACCCTGGATAGGACACAGGAGGGGGAAGCTGCAGAAGACAACTATCTGGAAAGCTCTCATGGCAGCCCTCCTGGCATAAGACATGAACTGCTATTGTGAATTCATAATCCCCCCATCTATGAGCTCATACATTTCTTATTTCTTTCTTACATAAATAGAAAAAGACGCTATGTCTTTTCTAGATATCAGCAAAGTGGTTAAGCAGATTTTTCAAACTGCTGATCTACTGCAGTAGTTAACCCAAAACTGAAGGAATGCTGGAAGTCTTCCACACAGTAGGGGCAATTGGCCTCTACTTGGACAATTCCCGACATCACTGACAACTCCTGCTACAGAGCCTACTAGAAGTATAAAGGTATCTTTGACAGTTCACTAACCATAAGTATATAAAAGTGGCAATGAAATTAATTAATTAAAAAAGCTTATTATCTGGAAATGGTTCATATTCTTTCCTTGGTAATTATTTCACTGTCCTTCAGCGTTCACCTTTTAAAGGTTGAGCATGGAATGAGGATACACTTTTGTCTTCATCAGACAGCAAAGGGCAACCTGCAAATACCATAGGCTGCTACTAGAGACAGAAATTTACATTTTTTTATCTGATGCTGTTGTTTAGCATCCTCTTGCAACTACAGAAAAACCCCTGACATTATGATCCCCTGCATGCTTCAGTTAAGATACATTACTAGCATTACAAGACACTGTCTGTCTGCATTTTCAGCATTTGATATGATAATTTTGTATGATCCATTAAAAAGGAGCGATTCCAATGCCCATTAATTGCATCTACTTTGTATTAGAAAAACCCCACAAAACAGTCCAAAAGAGGGGGAAGTGGGAAAAAGAGAAAGTTACAGTGCAGAAGTTATTGATCAAAGGTAGTTCTTGTTGCCAGTTTTTTAATGCAGACATAGTCAGTCTCAGATCTTACTCCCTGAGCAGATTTTTGTGATCATATTGCTAATGTGTAATGTTGAGTTTTACACTTTTAAGAAGTATTGTTGTATATCTGAACAGTCCACTAACTTTGCTATGGCAACACACTCACTCACTGGCCTGACTGAATCAGAACAATCAGGAAGACAGGAGGTGCCCTGCATTCCAAAGATCCCTGTTCGAATTCTCTATTACCTGTATATACAAGCACAATCATACTGCAGGATCAAAAACTACCCAAGAGGAATTTGTCCTGACACCTGAACCATGATTGGGTATTCTAGAATAACACTAAATATACATTCATACATCTAGGCACAATGTATTACAAATCTTTTCATAAAGTAAGTCATCACAACTCCACAAGACAAGAACGTGAATATCCTTGCCTGTTCTTTTCACAAATAATATCTTAAATGAAAATGGAAATTGCCTCTAGTAGCAAAAACTAGCTATTTTTAATATGACATGGATTTTCTCATCCTCTAGAAAAAATTTTTTATAATTATATATTCATATTATGTTTAGACCATGCAGAGATTTGTTTGTTGCAATCCATCTCTAAATTTAAATAGTGTTACAGAGGTTTGGTGTGGTATACATTTGCTGTAAGAAATATAGGGATTTAGCATAAAAAATAAGTTAACAACCTGCACTCGGTTACGGTGGGTGCTTGATGCAGCAAGCAAAAGAGAAATTAATTCAGATTTGCTATAAATATATGTACCTATAATTTATACTTATAGAATATTTTCTTTATATTTACATAGTAAATACTCAGTTTTAAAATTAAATTTGGCACACCCTTAAACAATAGCTCTTTGAAGTCAGACTTTTACATTGTTAGTTTGATTTTCAAGAGTGCTTAACATCCAACAGCCCCCTGTAACAGTGATGAGAGGACACTGGACATTACAGAAAAAAAGATTCTGTAAACTGGGTCCATGGAGGAAGTGATTTCTCTCTTTCTGGGGGAACAGCAGATTTCAGTGGTCATTTGTATCACATTTTGCGATCTGTCCAATGTCACCGAGGTGCAGAATCCACATCGTATCAGCTAACATTTAAAACTTCATTTGACTTCAATCCAATGACACACCAGTTCTCTTTTGGCCAGTTTCATTATGAACCTGCTGAGAAGTGGAGGATTTGACAGTGGGTAATGGTGACAACTAATATATCTTCTGTTAAGAATCTGCGCTGCCAGTCAGACTATAAAATTTTTGAATGATGAAGACAATGTACCTTCTGTGAGTGATGCATTGGCTAATTCAGTTAAGCAGTGCATGCATTGCTGATCACTTCCTTCCATTGGAAAAGCAGCTTTCTGTGGGCATGCAGACCTCCCTGTCTGGGGCTTGTGCTGGACTCCATGAGTGAGATGTTGGCCAGTGACAGGAGGCACAGCCAGTCCCTCTCGGTTTCCTACCCAGCTACAAGACTTCTTCATGTCTGTCTCAGAAAAACAGGCTGCTAGCCATTTTTGGTGCTTGAGAACTCCACTTCTTTTGGAGTTACGCCTATCAACACTGACAAAATGTTTTGCTGTTGTGGATATTCCCTTCAAATGCAATTTTGCTTCTAGGATTGTTAAAACTGAGAGCCTGGATTTCAAGGCTGCATGACCACCAGCATCTTTTCAAAGGCAAGTGCTGGGAGTTAGGTAAAAACTAGAATTAGGCCACAGGCTCAGATCTCTGCTAACAACCTTACACATTCCTTGCTGGAAAGTTGGAACACTGAGTGTGACCACCTTGACCATCCCGTCCCCGTACACTTAAGGATGTTTGTTAATTCATCAACTTGCTCATTGCAGATTTTATTTTTTTTTGTACTTAGAAGAAAGCACAGGATTCTGAATCTAAACAAAAGTTTCACACACAGACAGTTCCTCTGCTCACGGTATAGGACAGCAAACAACCACTTTTTTGAAAATCTGTTCCTGAAAACAGAGGTATTCAAATCCCATTTGAGGATAACACGTACTCATCAAATGGAAGCCAAATTGTAGGCATCGTAGCTACTGCCTAAACAAACAGGAAAAGGTAAATCCTGACAAATTAGTTGGCGAATACCATGACAAATTGCTCTGCTTGTCCTGCTTTTGAATACAAAAATATTTTAATAATCCAAGATCATCCAATTCCTTCAGGAGTTACATTCCAAATGATGACTCTTACATTTATTCTATAACAGCAGTGCACCAATGATTTATAATTTCGATGGTAAAATCCTCTCAGGGCTGAAATTCAGCATATGAGAAAAAAGATATAACTTATTTTTCCTTTATTGTTTTGAAGATTATTGCCTTTGGCTATGTGTGCATATTAAAAATTTCATATACATGTTTAAACAAAACACTGACATAATATTTAAAAGACAAAATTTTACAGACAATTAGTTCCTAGTGTTCTTTATTTCTGCCTCAATGTTCCATTATGACTCCTCTCTACAGCTCCCTTCTCCCATTTTCCACTTTTCCATCCAGTCACACATTGTGGAACAACTGGTCTCTCACAACGTCTCACCTATATGGCTGCTGTAAATAAATCAGCTCTCTTAGCTGAGAGATGGAGCTTCACAGGGATGCAAGTGCTTTAGGAGTCGGCAAGGAGAGGGGTAACTACTTTTTTTCCTCCTGCATTCCTCTGCTGTCCTTTTCCCAGGACTCTCTCCCACATCCTCTCCAGCTCCTCTGCTTGAGCTTCTGGGGGCTTTGGAGAAACAACAAATGAAGAAGGATAGGTGAGGGATGGGACCTTCTGGACCAGTGAGAAGGGCTGGTGGTGGTGTGGAAGGAAGGATCACAGGTAGATAGGTGGAGAAGCAACTGAGAAGCAACAGGTCTTTCTGCTTTGAACAGTGATGCATGGAGATACTGTGATCTGGAGCAGGGGTTGCCTCCTCTGTAGCCTGGACTTTTCTCTGCAGACAGTAGGCAAGCCCTTTTTGGGATATGGAAGAGCCAAGACCTGTCTCCTCAGCCAGAGGCAGACCAAGTGACTTGCAGCTCCGCGTGAGCTGCCCTCACAGACATCTGCCCACTCTTAAGCAGGCTTGGTTTTACCTTGAGTTGTTAAAGAGCAACAGACCCAGATTTTCTTCAGGAGGGAGAGAACAGCTGTGTACTACATTGAATCAAGAGAATGAACTGTAAAAGACCAGGAAGATATTTGTACACATGATCCTGCTGAAAAGCAAGGAAAAGGACACAGCTGATAGCAAGCTTTTCAACTATGCCCTTCCTGAGTGCCCCACCTGTGATTCACAAAACACTGGAAAAGCAGCTCTCCACCACTCCCCATACCTGGTCACCTACCAGGGACTAAAGCTTACTTAAAAATTTCTACCTGATAGGTATCTTGAGGTTTTTGAACTCTAAATAACAATTTTTCTTTTACCTGCAATGAAAAAAGTGATTTAGTTGATGACAGCTGGTCTTAAGCTGCCCTTCATGACAATGGGAAATGTGAGCATTGCCTAAAAAAAAATAAATCAATCTCAGCCAGTTGTAAGAAAAGTGTTTCATAAACAGAGACAAAAGTGATTTAATTTTTGTATATTTGCTTTCTCCATAAATCAAAGTTTTATTTCTAACGGGTGGCATTTTTCTAGCAGGGGTGAAAAAATCACTCCAGCCCCAAGCTGAGGCATGCTACGCTGGCTGCTTCCAACCACCTGACGAGTGTCACTTCGCTGCTGCTTAGACACGTGTGTTTAACAAAGGATATATGTGTGACTGCTGCCAGAGCCCAGCTGAACCAAGTGAGTGAAGAAGGATCTCAATGATCTGAAACCACAGTGCTGGAACAAGACACCTGTCACAGAAAGAGCAGGAAGAATTTTTTTCAGCTGGCAAGGTTGTAAAACAACAGACCTTTTCTTGGTGAGCTGGAAAGCTAGTTGCAATTGTCACCAGGGGTATCTGTGACAATATCCATTCCCAGACAAGAATGGAATTTCAGGAGTGTTCTATCACATTTCACTGAATATACATACATTCCAATTAAATCTGCTGCATTTACTTTTACTTCCTCTACATAAGCTCATGCGCTGAAGGATTACTATAGCAAGAGACCTCTTACAATGAGCAATATGAACAAAAAATATTATTTTTCTTCCTGGGGAAAATATTTTAAACACCTAATTTAAATTACAGTGACCCAGATATCCCAAAACTGTCCACCCATCTTTCCGCCTTGCAATTTATCAATAGATGGTAACATGCCTGGTGTGTTGCTTCCTTGCTGGCACCATCTATGTGGCATAAAAATTGATACTTTGATAGCACATACTGTTTATTAGGCTAAAAGCTGAAGTCATAGTAAATCCCCTTGATTTTTGGTAGCTATCCTTATAATTTATGGTTCAGTTGCACATATATGGCATACCACACAGAGACTGAAAACCTTTTTAGTTTCAGAAATTGCAGGGATGGCAGTCTTAGTCAGAACTTCAGTCCTATTAAATCAATGGGAACTGAGACTATTTAAGTACTGATTTTCCAAGCTGCTGTGAATCACAAGCTGGGCGCCCTGAAAACTGAGAGTCCTTACAGTCTCTAAATCAATTACATTCCCCTAATGCCCCCTCAGTAAGTTCACACATGAGATCCTTCCCTCACGTGGAGTATGGCATCACCCAAAGACACAATAATGTTGCACAGCCACGTCACATCTGGCATCTCTACAGTGACCTGCAGCATGGTTATCCACAGTGCCTGGGATACTGGTAATTTTTCTGTTGCAGCATGAGTGGCAGATTGCAGCTGTGTCAGCACCAGCTGGGTTACTGCCAGGGCCACTCCTGAACTCATGGAGTTGGTCAGCCAACCGTCTCCTCCTGCTTCAACTACTGACTTGAGCTGGCACAGCATGGTCTTCGATTTCCATTTTGCTAGGCATGCCTGCAGGAGTACCTTCTCTTGAAGTATGTGAGAGGTGGCTAGCAAAAGTACCTTCTCTTGAAGTAGATGGTCCTCCAGAACAGAAATTATATGCTTTCAGTATGGTTTTCTTACTCTAAAGATAATTTAAGACTCGAGATACTATGCCAGCCATTGAAGGCAATCACAGGTTCTCTTGGATCATGCATTTGCAGCAAGAACCTGGTATTTTGGATGTTCACAAAACCAGGTCAAACTTCTGTGAACAGTCAGATACAGCCTTATTCCAGTATAAGTCCTGTCTTGTTTTGTTTGTATCAGTTTGTATGTGTTATTGTTCTCAGATTTTCAGCTGTAATTCAGAAAGTTAGCTACTTTTTAGGTCACCAGTTGCATGATTCAGAAGGTTCTGGAGCACAGCAGAATGATAGAGCAGTTCAAGATGGTTTTCTCTTAAAATATATTGTATATAGTGAAGTTGCTACTCTTTTTGATTTTAGAAGTAGACGCAAAATAGTCCCTAAATCAGTCACTCCAAAAAGAAGAAAAGGAAGCTATTCTTCAAAAAGGAAGAGTTAGAATGAGTCAAGTTATTAATCATATTATGTCAGTATTTGCCATTTCAAGAACTTCAAAGCTAAAGCTTTTGTTAATACACTAGCTATTTAGATGGGAGATGTCGACCTATTTGCTAAATATTATTGAACTAGTTTTTAAAAGATAAAGGTTTTCTGAAACTTAGCAGTAGAAATGCAGAGAAACAAAAAAGCTGTCTATTTGGTAGCCGATATATACCATTATCCATCTGCCTGTTTGGGCCTTCTTAGTGAAATAATGCTGTCAGTGAGGGCTCTGCCAACCATATTCGCAATTTTCTTTCCATTTTAAATAGCTGGCAATTTTAAACACTACTTACATTACTCATATGATTTTCTCCAACTGAAAATCCTTCTGTCACTATTTTCCACTGACAGAGAAAATACTGTTTGATATGCAATCTGTTCCTTGCCTTCCCGACTTCAAGTTTAAGCTCGTCTCAGCAATCAGCTCTTTTAAGAAATAAACCCTCACCTTAGCATTTGTAGAACAGAAACAGCATGAGAAAAGTTCTAAAGTTACCATCCCAACACATACATTCCTAGTGAACATCACACAAACTCTAAGAGAATCTGCAGAGGGCTTTAATTAGATAGTATATTATTCTATATAGTTCTCTTAAAAACTGAGGTATCTGAAAATACCTGGTAGTGATACAGCTGTTGCAGATACAGCTGCACACAGAGGAAGCTGGGACTCAAGAGCTGCAACTCCTTGAATAAAGAAACCTTCAGATATCTGAAGGGAAATTCTGAAGGAAATCTCTGCTTTCCTAATAGGTGTTTTCTTGAGACATTTAGTTCCCATGTAAAAGGCAACAGAAACAGGAAAAAGGTACAACAGCCTTTTGATTTATGTCACAAATACTGTGCAGGATACTCTCCTATCCATCCCTTTTTTTTAGCCCAGCAGACTGTCAGACACATGAAATGGATTAAATCCTCTTTTTCAGGACACAGAAATTTTCCCCTGACTTCCCAATAACTCTTCATACCCAGAAATAAAACAGGTCACATTAAACAAAATGGATGTAGCCTATATCAAAGACTTCCAAACTATGTAGGACCTCAATGATAAGGATCTGCAAGTCAGTGTGCAATTGGTGGAGCAGAATATTCTTTCTGCATCTAAGATCCAAGGGAATCACCCAAACATTAAAAAAGAATAGCTAGGAAAAAAGACAGACCATTAACATCCTCAGAAACAAAATAAAGCATATATCGAGCTGAAGTCTGGCTGAAGTCTGACTTTATCACGGTTATAGTTTCCCTACTTACAGAACAAGCAATAGCTTAATTTTTATTTTAATTGCCACATAATTCATCTTTTTTCTTTCTTTCCAGCAGTTTTGTGGACTACCAAGTAATATCTTACGGTTTATAGGTCGAGAAATTCATCTGCCTCAGAGCAGCAAAGAGGCAGGAAAGATCCATTTTGCATCTACATGTGAAGGGACGGCTGCTGATTTCTGCACCTGAAGGTCTTCTTACTTTAAGTGAAAAATGGTTATTTGTGTGAATAAAAAAAAGTAGTTTGAAATTTTTAATGAATCCTATGCTAATAACATTCTCACCCACCTTGAACAGGAAGCAGGTATACTCAGGGGGGAAAGTTTTAATATTGTAAAAGTTTAATCTAATAAATAAATAATAAAATGTTTGCCTAATATAGTTGCCACTGAGAGTTGCCACTGTTTTCACTAACAGAAAAGGGTATATTTCCTGCAAATTTTGTTAAATGAAAAAACCCCTACCCTTTAAAAGAAAATGCTGATCTGCAAAAAACAAATGTCGTACTTAAACAAGTTCTGTCTGTTTTGTGTATTTAAAATTAAGATAACATCAGTTACCCAGATGAAATATAACTTTACTTTTTCACTAAGGAAGATGCAATCTTCAGGGGGGAAAAAAAAAACACTCACAGAATTTTAAAGCCCTTTTCTTACCCTTGACAGAAGATAAGAAATAGTTCAGGTACTTGATTTAAAGCTGCAAGAGCTTAAAGTTCACGAATTACCGCTGCTGCAACCGTGCTTAGAAGCTATTAAGCGACACAAAATGAGCATCTGGTACAGTCCAATGCAGCCTTGAGCTCTACATTTCAAATGTTTTCCCTGGGAATGTTTTATTTTTATGTTTTTTAAAACACAAAATAGTGCAAATACAGGCAAAGCTGGTACCTCCAATGTCCCCCACACTCTCCAGCAGTAGGCTTGAGGGACCTGCAGCCCCTTCAGCCTCTGTCCCCATCAGCATGCCCACCCCATGCAGGGCAGTCAGAGGGCAGGGCTGGCAGCAGGTGGTACAAAACCAGGCTGGAAATTAACTGCCGGATTCATTAGGCTGACAACGCACTAACTGTGAGTCACCAAAGTGACTTTGCTCATGCTAGTAATTGTGGTGGTTTCATTCCTCTATTTATTAAATTAGGGTGCAGCTCAGCTTGCAGCCAGAGGAGAGATCCGTGTTATTACCAAGGTGATGAGAAGTGCTGAAAGCGGGTGCTCTCCCTCTTTCTACCCACCTGGCACTGCTTATCCCAACAGCAGATTAAAAAAAAAATAAATTAATTTGTTAGCCAAGACAGACTGAGGAAGAGTAAATTTGGAGTTTAGAGGAAATTCACCACCCCATGCATAAAAATATGGTACATTTTTAAAAAAAATACAGAACAAATCTGGCCATCAGACAATCTAGAGAAATAACATACAGCCTTCTTGCTCAAATTAAGAGAATCAGAACAGCCTTTTAGACAGACACTGAATTTCAGATGATATTTTAATATTTCAGCTTATAAACTGTCTGGGAACATTAAATGTGTTGGTAATACACAATTTTATTAGTAAGTGTACATGACAATTCAGTCTGTACACCTTTAACATAAACAGCTTAATTCTAATGAGAAAACACATTTGTTCCAGCTTCTTACAGACACATTTGAATTAAATCTGAGCTAATGGCACAGCCTTGATTTTCAATTCCTTAATGATGTCTCATTAACAATGAAGCTGAACGAAAACGTCATAAATAAATGTAAAGGACATTGATGTGGTAAAAGATGTTATTTCATTAGTTGCACTACTCTTTCTATGCACAGAATTACAGAGGAAAGTAGTTTATAAAAGAATAAACATATTGTATGTTCACAGGAATTTTAAAATATTGTAACCTGTTCTGGTTGTCCAATACATTGACTGCAATATAAACATATTTTTTTACAGAAACACATTTAATCCAACTTTCCCTACTGTCAGTGCAAAATGCTTAAAAAAATTATTACTTTAGAAAAGAGCCTTCAGTTGGGAGTCCTAAAGTTACTGTTAGTAGAATAAAGTTTATTCTAAGAAACTGTCAAGAATTTATCTGTTATTTTGGTGAAGTGATAAGGGAAAGCTTTAGAGTGGTGTTCTGGAAATAGACACCCCAGCCAAGATTAACAATGAGGAAGCTTATTCTGAATTAATGAATATACATTGGCTTTCAGCTTCAATTCTCTGGAATAATTACTCCACATTAACATATCAACAAGCAACCAGCAATCTCAGTTTCAGGTCACTGACTACCTCCTGAAAAGTGCTGCCCTCCCCACCCCTTTCTACCATATATGATCTTCATGCAAAACTCTTGATCTTCCTATTAGGTTGTTAACTATAAAATATTCCAGTAACCAAGAGACAAGAGTTTCATATATCAAGTTTTAAGTGTATGGATGACAGAGATAAAAAGGCATGCTAAGGACAAAGTTTAAAACAGCATCACATTAAGGTCAGCTATAATCTTATTGACATCACAGAGATGTGGTGGGATGGCTCCTCTGACTGGAGTGTTGGAATGGGAGGATACAGGCTCTTTAGGAAGGACAGGCAGCGTAGAAGACAAGACGGGTCATCCTCCAGGACAATGACCAGCTGAAGTGCATGGAGTACCACCTGGGGATGGATGAGCAGCTGACAGAGAGTTTATGGGTCAGGATTAAAAGGAAGGCAGGGACAGGTGATGTTACAGTGGGAGCCTGCTACAGGCCAGTTGACCAGGAAGAACAAGCGGACAAGGCCCTCTATTAACAGACAGGAGCAGCCTCATGTTCACCTCAACAACCCCAGTATCTGTTGGAGGGACAACACAGCAGGACATAAGCAATCTGAGAAGTTCCTGGAATACGTTCCAGGCGTTGAGCCTGACAAATTTGGTGGCCTACTTTTCTTTACAAACTGCCAGAGAATCTTCTCGCTTTACTTCAATGGACTTCAGGAGCAGGCAGAACACACCTTTCGTTGTCTTAATTTAGGGACCGATAATACAGCACTCCTGTGGGACTGCATCCAAGAAACAACCTAGCATCTCTGAGACTGATGGGCTGTTGAATCTCTGAAAATCCACATACTGAAGCAAGTAAAAAATCCTAACAAGTAGCATAGCTCATTTTAGTTTAAGCTTATTATACAGTTTTATATAATTTTCTAATGATTTTACCATATAAAAATGTTTACCATGCAGTCATCTGTTCTTCGACCAATACTTTTAAAATAAACAAACATGAATACTTCTTTTTTCCCAAGAAGGCTATTTTGTTTAAATGTATTTAGTGCTGATGATAATGACAGAGCCAAAGAAAAGCCATTTAAAAACCAAGGAAGGTATACGGCCAGCACTGTTATTAGCTGCTAATTTGCCTTTTTGTAATCTCTTTCTCTCAGTTTGATATGTTTATTCTCCACCAGATCATCAGAGAAAGATAAAGGGTATATTACATGCTTTTGCTGAAACCAGCTTCAATCGCTTTCATTGGAAGTAAGCTTAATATCGTGGTATTTATAGTCTGAAGTGTACTTCCTGAAGTGTAAAAAGTACAGTATATACTATGGTATTGAAAATAAATATATATGCAAATAAAATAAAAGTAGCAATTCCCAGAGCTCTTCCATTATTACATATGCCATTTTTTCCCAGTTAAGAATGTTTCCATTAATTATCTTTTATCTAAAGGGAGGTTTTATCTAAAATAAAGAACTATTTTGAAATGAATTTTCACACCATACACGCACTGTTAGAAAAGTATACACTAAAAATGACCAAACCCTAATACACTTATAAGCTTAAAAATCAAATCCTGGTACACTTAAAAGCTTAAAATTTAAATGAGAGAAGGAAATAGCCAGGTGGATACAACAAAAGTTGTGCTTGAATCTTCTATTTTTGGAATACTGATATTAGAATTTCTAACAATAATGCTCATTGCAAGATAAGTTTTATGGGAAGAAACGTTAGTATGGAAATAAAAGCTTGGTCTTTTGCATTGCAGAGAATCATTCTCTTTTGAGAGCATGACCACAGTGGGATAATTAGTCTGACATTTAAACGTTCCTATCCTTTTAAATTGTTTATGCCCTTTAAACAAAACAGCTGATTATGAACTTCAGTATTTTTCATCAGTCTAAGGACAGTCCTAGGTTGCCCATATGTAAATAATTCACTGAAACAGATCCAACTATTCTTAACTTTTATAAAACCTAATCAAATTTAAAATGTAGATCTTTGATAAAGCAAGTCTTTATTGCTTCAAGTCTATCTTCAACTAAATCTTCTTGTAATGGCTGGTAGGGAACACATCAGTGAACACTAAATGAAGGGTAGCTTAATAAAGCATCTTTAATTTAAATAAGTCTTGTCAATTTAAGTTATACGATATGCAGGGTTTGAGGCACAAGTTATGGAATGCCAAGTGTAAAGTAAAGAACATAAAAAATTGAGAAATACATTGTTTAAGGAAAATATTTGGGGGAACAAGTTATTTTTGGTATTTTACTGGAAGGGTCATGTTGTCTATTCTTTCACATAAAGACACACAAAACACTGACTGGTTGTTGAAGCTCCCTTCTAGGCAAACAGCCACTTTCACTCTTTCAGAGGGCTTCTGTCTTGTCCTTGCTGCAGCAAGCAGCATTCCTCCCATGCTATGCTCCACCAAGGGCAGAGGGGTGGGAGAAGCTACACCGTTACCCAAATTTCCTGCCCTACCTCCTCCTCCTACCTACCTCCTCCTCCTGTGGGAAGACTGTGGACAACAGGCTATGGCCCTGCTCCTCGGAGAGACTGGAAAAGAGACAGAGGAGAAATGCTGCCACCCAGGAAGAAAACAGACTTTACTTGTGAGGACTAACAGCTAACAGCAAAACCCCTCCATCTGCCTCATCTCTTTTTGATTCCCACCACTGTCCATCACTTGTTAGACATGTGGACACCCCATAAACGTGGCAAAACAGAAAGGATGTGGCTTAATAAATGCAGTTTCTTCAGCCCTGCCAAGCTGCTCTACGAAGGCCACAGGTACCTGCAGGTATTTCTGAAAGCAGCCCATGGCCATCCTTTAGGACCTGTCGAGCATCTGGCAGGGAGGCAGGAGCTTTAAACTGACCTGCAGCAGCTGGGCATCCAACTCATTTGGAGTCAGCACAGCTGTTGTTACATTGGAGCCAAATTCCCAGTTCTTGACAGGCGACACTCCATGTGTTTT
This sequence comes from Gallinago undulata, assembly GCA_026546715.1. Taxonomy (NCBI): domain Eukaryota; kingdom Metazoa; phylum Chordata; class Aves; order Charadriiformes; family Scolopacidae; genus Gallinago; species Gallinago undulata. The sequence continues at coordinate 95,243,357 of JAOTQQ010000001.1, read as the reverse complement.
TTTTATGCTGTCAACTCAGAAGTCAGCCAGGTGCTGTTTAAACTATTCTAAATCCAGAGTTTGCATACACAGCAATAAGGGTTTCCACTGGTGATATGTGAGTTGATGTGATTAACAGAGCTTTTTCATCTTTGACTACCATTATTTCCATGTAGCCTGAGGCCAGATTACTGCTGTCCTAAGAGGTCCCACATACTCTTACAGTTAAAAACTTTTCTTAAAATGAATGTAATGTGAAATTAAAAAAAAAATAATTAAAAAAATCTCTTAATATTATTCAGAATCAGTTGTGCAATAGGGAGGACGCACACATACTTTACTCAATAATACAGAACAGTTGTCACCATTCAGATATCATGTCACTGACCTCTTCTCAGATCAGACTAAAACTATCATTAATGGCAAAAAACAACACAATCAGTGTTATGCCTTGGTACCAAACAGTAGTTTCAGTGCCAATTTTTGAAAAGTCTTCCTTCCCCCGTTCTCCTTTTCTTCTGCTGCCTCCTTCTCTGCAACAATTCCACAATGTGCCCTGTGGCATAAAATTGAGACACAGGTCTAGACAAGCAGACTGCATCATGGAAAACACTAACCCTAAAACAGGTATAAGGGTCACGGTTAAAAGCACTCCTATTGAGAAGCTGGCGTAAGAAAGGTCTAATGCATCAGTTGCAGATCTTGGTGAGTGGGTCTTACTACTACTCCCTACCCTGATCTGAGGAACACATTTTGAAAGGTGACTGAAAAGCTATGAAGAGGGCAGAAAAAAAAGTCAGAAAACCTATTTGAAGTCTGAAGAAAATGTCCCATGGTCAGAGTCTTAATGAGCTCAATCTATTTACTTATTTATCACAAACAAGATTTAGTAGTGGTTTAATTACAGTATATGGGACTTTAAAAGGGAAGAAACAAGACATTAAAGATCTTTTTTGTACTGCAGGAAGTAAGGACTGGACAAAACCAAAACCAAAGCCAAATTCCATCAGCCAGAAAGAGAAACTGGATAGATTCAGCCCAGATTAAGGCATTACATTTGAACAGCAGAATAAACACTAAGACAAACCAGAGAGGATTTCTTAACCCCTAATATCTCCAAGTACAGACTGGGTGCAATTCAAAGAGACTTGTGTCAGCAAAGCACAATGTATACTTTAATTAAACATCCATGACTTGGCTCTATATAGGGCTAACTACGTACCATATAATGTTCTGGAAAGCACCAGAGTGCACGGGTCAGTGTTCACAAAGAGTGCCTTTTGCTCTGGCTCACTTGAGAAGAAACAGCAGCTAATAATCTCCTTCCAAAAAGAGCAAAAAACTCTTTTAAAAATTGATTCGGAGTAAGAAACAGTATTTAATTTTTCTGAATTGATTTCATTCACCTTTCTTGGCTAACATGACCCTTTGTAAACATACCACCAGATAACAATACTACAGTCCAGTCTGGCCCTGAAGGAATCAGAAATAGTTCTTGCTCGTGGATCTTTAGCCAGGCACTGCTCTTGCAAGTCTGAAGACAATTCTTCAGGCTACTCAAATTAAGAGGTACATTGCTGAAAAGTGTCTTAATTCACTAAGATGTTTAAATAAGTTACTAATAAGGCAATTTCAGAAAAATGTAAAAAATCTCAGTTTTTTTTTTTTAATTAATAGCAAGAAGCACGTACAGTTAGCCTCTCCCTTATTAACACTGATTTATCACCAGTCAGGTGATTTTTTTAAAAAATAGATACAAAGTTACTGCATCAAATCCAATAAATAAAATAACTAAGAAATACAATTCTTCATCTCTTCAAGGAATGGTTAGTGTCATAGCACCCCTACAGCTATGTTGGTGGAAACACTGAAACCGCAGAAATGGCTTTTTGGCATGGAGTGTTTCTTGAGCCTCTGTTACTTACTTTGGTAATACACAGATTTAATTACTGCTTTAGGAAGACCTCCTCAAACTGGTATAATACAGTTGAATAGTAAGTTGTCTTTAACACTGGTATGATGAACATCTGGGAGTTACTAGGGTTAATAAGTACGTGACACAGCAAGGTGGATTCACTCAGACATCCCTTAATTAACACATTTATAAATATTCATAGGTCAACTAGATCTTAATTATTCCCAGAGATTTAGAGAAGCCTAATCTTCTGTTAAAACCTTAGCCTTTATCTTTTTATCTACTAGGAGTTTTTTTGACCAAATGGTAAATCTGTTACTTGAAAAAATCTGCTCATAAGAATTTGGAAAACTCATTTCAGTGAGAAGTTAATAAAAACAAAGTGAAATATGAACAGCATGGTGCAACAAGCTGAACAAGGAACACTAAAAACATGTACTATACTGTCTTATTTTGGGTGTAATACCATTTTGTGTTGGTATTCTTCACACTATAGTAAAGCTTGAGGCAAAAACTAAAAGAGGACTTACTATTTTATTGTACAGATGCATGAATATGCCTCATGAGTCTGTGTACATATCAGTATGTGACGAGTCTGTCCCTATACTGCATACAGATGAATCAATTACCAGCCACCTCTTTTTCCTTCACCGCAGTGGTTTGGCTGAGCCATTCCTCTACTCCTCAAACAATCCCAAGCCACATGGGACCTGCTTTACCTGTTGCACTATGGCAGAAAAGCACAGACCAGACTTTGTTGGAGGTGCTGGAACAGCATCCCGTCCTGTATCAAGGCATTTTTACCACACCTATATTTTGCAATGCAGCCCTGTGGGGACGGAGAGGGTGCAGATGCCCAGCAGAGCCCTGCACTAATTCAGCTCCAGCATTTAGGGCAAGTTGGCCCAGGCATCCACACTGCTCTGTGTATTTCAACATTTCCTACTAAATACTGCCTTCTCCCATCTAGTCTACTGCTGTCTCCCTCTCGATCCATACTTTTTCATGAAAATGTGCATGGAAATTAACTCTGATTAAAAAAAAAAACACAGAAAAATTTTTCCAATTTCTGCCCAAGAAACTGTTCAGAATCACCTCTTCAGAACAGCGAAGATCTCTCAAATAGACTCATATTTATCTCCAATAACAACTGAATGCCCAGAAAATAAAACCTGTAGTGCTTAGAAACCTGTTACCAACCCTCCTCAGTTTCTGATTTTTTTCTTCTCTTTCCTGTTGCACATTTTCCTTTGGCAGAAACAGCTTTGCAGTATCATAGCTAATATATTACTTACAAAGATCCTATACGCTGAGTTTCAGGAGATGAAACATCCATAACTGCTGAAATACGAGTTCCAACAACAACTCTAGGAGCCTGCAACTCCTAGATATCAGTGCAGATTTTGCCCTGCTGATGGAGGTAGGAAGGGTGGGAAGCTGCATTACATCAGCCAGAGAAGAATACACTGTGCAAAGAACAACTATAGACTATTGTAGGTGAGGACACTGAGAAGAAATTAAGTATCAACTTTTATAACATTGGTATAACACCTAAAGAAATAGACATGAAAACCCTCATCAGCATATTTGCACCTAGTATACTACTTTTTGGGTGTTTTGCATTTCCAAATTTCTTTCCCTGAAAAGACAATATTTCCTATGATCCTTTTTCTTTTATCCACACCCATTTTTCTATTATATCCTGCTCCAATTCTCACTCATTATTGTTGTTTTTTCCTTTTCTTCAGTTCTTTCCCTTTTACTATACAAGAATTATATTGTAGGCCTGTAAGCATTTTATCACGAAAAATGCATCCTACTAAAATAAAATTATCTTCCAAAAAATACCCTGGTTTGGTGACTTTAGGAATTACACTCATAGTGCAACAGAAGATAAATATAAAGCAATGGAGAGCAATTATAGCTACAGGTATCCAATATATAGCAGTTATTCCTTTACAAAGAAGCATAATCTCACAGTGCCTACACGGAAGAACATTAAGTTATTACTGACTTTTATATGCAATTTTATGTACACAAACATAAATTAGATCTTGGTACTGAACACAAATTAAGTTTGAACAGTTTTGAAGTTCACTAAAATGTTGTAAACATAATTATAAATCCAGAAATGATATCTAGCTTCACACTGCTAAGCATATAATCTCCAAGCCAACAAATGGAAAATGACACTTTCCGTATGGGTTGTGGCTAGTTCCCTTATTTCAAAGTGGCCATGTTCCCATTACGTAGCATTTGGTGCTCTAGTTTTAAAGCACAACTGTTCTTTTTTGGTATTTCTTTACTCCATATTATCTTAGTTAAAGCGAGGGCTGAGCAAATGAAATAAATCATGCCCATTCTAGATACTGATGAAGTCTTAACAGCGAACTATCACCAGAATCGCAATAAAGTTTTGTTTCATAGGGAATTAGTTGGTTCATTTAATGAAAGAGCTGAAAAGAAAATGAATATATTTGTATAGTGGGTGCTCAGGGGACCAAAATTTAGGATGAACTGAGGAGCTGAGTTTTTGACTGTATGGAAGTCATTACTATTACTTTGGGTAACAAAATGCTGAAGTGCATTATACTTTTCATGATGTAACTGATATGGCTAAGTGCTTTGGAAAACATTAACTTCCTTTCAAGAAAGGCAATGTGAAAGAAAAATTAGTGAATATGACACAAAAGACATGGTACTGTGATACAATATAAAAAACCTCTATAGAGCAATAATGATTGATAAGGAGTGTACATGGTTCACATGACAGCAAAGGCTAAAGGAAAAAAGGAGAAATTATATGATGATGAACAAGGGAATTTAAGCAAATATAAAACTTTAAAAATAACAGTGGGATTTCTTATGGCGTATTAATAATTAGATACAGAGAAGTACAATAGCAAGTCAGAAATCTGAGTGCAATTTTGTTGAAGGTTGTTGAAATTCCTTCACCAAATAACATATCAAAATTACAAAAAGAAATTTAACTAGGTAAGGCTGAGGGGAGACCTTATTTATGTTTGTAAGTATCTGAAGGGTGGGTTAAAGGATGTTGGAGCTGGACTCTTTTCAGTGGTTTCCAGCAACAAGGGGCAATGGGCTCAAGCTGGAACATAGGAAGTTCCCTTCAAATATGAAGAAAAACTTCTTTACTTTGAGGGTAACAGAGCACTGGAACAGGCTGCCCAGGGAGGTCATGGAGTCCCCTTCTCTGGAGATCTTCAAGACACACCTGGATGTAGTCCTGAGTAATGTGCTCTAGGTGTTCCTGCTTTGGCAGGGGAGTTGGACTAGATGATCTCTAGAGGTCCCTTCCAACTCTGACAATTCCATGATTCCATGAATATATTAACTATTGTAAATATAAGTTGACCAAGTATAATTTAAATCTTTTCAAAAGTACCTATGAATATTTCAGTTGAATTGTAAATGTTAATAATCAAATTCTGATGGAATAAAAACCATGTCCCTTGCTGCCAGGCTGAATTTGCTGTTATTCACCCTTTCTGTAGTAACAGCAGTGTTTCTTGGTATAGCAACCTCTAAGTGCTGGGATTCTGGAAATGGTTTTGAGGAACTTCCTGCAAAACCAGGAGTTTCAGGATAAAAGTTCGTGGCTTTTGCTTTATGACACACAGTGGAAAGTCTTGTTCCTTATATAAAATACTAATTTCAAATGTTTAGTTGAAACACACATATTGACTTTGTACTAAAACAAGGCTGTTTCTAGACTCAATTGTTTTGTTTCAGTTATTTCTCCTACTAAGTGGAAATTCAGAACTAAAGATAAAGTTGCAAGCATCAAAAACATCTTAATCCATTTTTAAGGGAGTAAAAGTATTGGTTGAGGGATTTATCAAAAAAACCCACCCAAACCAGTATAAGAGGAAAACCTAATGATTTTTAACCAACAAGCAAGTTCTTCAAATCAGAATTCAGTGTAATTGTCAGCATTTTGCCACACACAGCTAAGAGGTGAAAGAGAAAAGTTTACTCAGGGAAGTGGGATGAACAAAAGATCTACATGTAAATATCACCCAGTCATGCTTCTTCAAACAGAGCTTGGCCTGCGACTATATGTGGAAGACTAGTGTCTTCTCCCCTGACTCAAAACCAATTAGAATGGCTATGGTTAATAAATGTTTTGCTTTTAGCTTTTAATATAATGGACATCTCTATTGTGTATCTGAAAAATCAATAAGTACAGATCAACAGAAATGCAAAAATCAGCATTTTTTGCCAGTATTGTCTATGTAGGATTTTTTAAACATTGCTTCATAACATCAAGCAATTTTGGAAAGCATCCTGACAAATGAACCCTAATGCATGCACTGAACAGGCAGGTGGAATTCAGTGGTTTGCCACCCACTTCCATCTTGTACTGTCTTCTAGTGGGCAGTATACCTTACCTCACTGGAAAAAAGAAACATATGAACCTATCTTTGCCACTTCAGAACCCATCTTCATCCTTTGAAGAGAAAAAACCCAAAACCTTTAGATTCCCAACCATAATTTAGTTATTCTGAATGTAGTATCCAAATCCCACCAATCAGATATTCTTGGTATTATTGGAGAAAAGTAGGCTAGCAAGGAGACCTAAAAGAGATTTTGGGAATAAGCTAGAAGACACATTTCTGCAAGCAAGAAGTTACAGTATTTACTAAAACCTACAAAAAATAAAAATAGATTTTAAAATATATAGAAAAGATTTTGTAGACATTATCAGTCATGGCTGATAGATGACTGAACAGAAACCAACTAGCCAGGCGATACTTTCTTACATTCCAGCTACATCAAAAGCACAGTGAAGCACAAGCACCATTTCTGTCCAGACCGAAAAGGCAGCTGTGTGTGCTGTCTTGCTTTAGCACGTATTGCCTTCTGTCATTCAGCTATGCACACATCTTTTTTCACTGGATTTATTTTCAAGGTTTTATTTTTAGGTTTTGACAATATCTTTTTAAAGAAGGCTATCCAAATCAATATCCACTTGATTTTTTTCAGTCTTTCCATAATAGATTTTGATCCCCTTTAAAGAATACTGTACCTGCTACTTAACTGTTATGAAAATCAAACAGTTCCATTCTAAAGACTGTGAATGATGACCCAGGCCTAAATTTCAGGTGCATCAAGATCCTTCTACTAGTTCTAACTCTATAGGAGGAAATCACTAAAATACATCGCAAGTAAGGCAAGCAAAACCCAGTTCCTACTTCTGAATATTTAGTTGTTAGCGCTTTTTTAAAAGAAACTGCATTTCCTTATACATTATTTGCAATGTGGAATATGAATATCATTGATACACATCCCAAACATGAAATACCTGCTCTAATGTCAGAAATACAGTACAGTATATCTTAACTGCATGCTCTTTTAACAAAAATCTTTGTTAATGTTGCAAATCAATCAGCATGGTTCGTATTTAATCGCTGCTGTAAGTGTAATTGCCGATTCTTTTTTGAAGTGCTAGGGGGATACTTTTTTGGATAAAATTTAAGATGAGAAATGGGAATACCTGGTGTCTGTTCAGAGTCTCTGGATTTCCATTTACAGAAGCCAAGAGGAAAAGCCATGGGCAGAGTTTTGAAAAGCTGACTCAGTTTCACACTGCGATGGACAGCTATTGCAAACTGTAGCCTCCAAAAAATGCAGCCACTAGAACAGTTTGAACAGTTTGTCTCAAAACCCACAGTACATTCCCTATTCATTTTTTCCCTGCATGATGGGAACATAACAATTCTGTGAATAAGGCCCTTAACATCTCTTTGCTAGGACAGGATATATGAGTAGCAATTATGATAATTAAATGTAATTACATTAAAAATAATTAGCACTTTAGCTATCAATTGCTGTGCACTGCACAGCAATTAAAAACAGACCAAATTTCAGTATAATTTTTATTACTCTGTTCTTCATTCAAAACAGTTAATGGTAGAGGGTATTTTCTTTCCATGTGTGCTGTGCTCTCATTTTAATGGGCACTATCATCATCTGAGTAGAATAAGTACTACCAGAGGTGACATAATTGTCAAAACATTACGATTTGGACTTTTTCCCAAAAGACTCAAATAACTTATTTTAATGTATACTTATGAGACCGTGAACAAAAGATGCCTGCCATCTAACTTTATGATTTTACAGATCTTTCCTCATTAAAGCTATTTAAACATAATTGAAATGGATGACAGGATCAAATTGAGTAAACAAACTTTTGAATAGACTCTATTACTGATTGACTACAGCATTAAAAATACTTCAACATGCCAGTATCTTGCGAGAGTTCACTTTGACTGTTTGTACATATATAATAGAAAACACGCTGCAGCATTTATAGCATCTAGCTGTTTGGTATGAACCCAAACCAAAACAACATTATCTTTCTGGATTACTCTCAGCTGACACAGAACATGAGGTCTTCATAATCTTTGGAGCAAATGAGTGTGGCTTGAAGGGCTCAGAGTTGGGACTGACAAGAGACCTCCTCTGCACTGGGTAGGAGGAGTGCAATTTGAAGCTGCCTCAGTGACAGTTTCCCCAGATGTGCTCACAGAAAGACACCTCTCCTTCTCTCATTTTTTAAGCAGATACCTCTTTTCTTACATAAAACCTTAGGGTATTGAAAAATTCTGAAATGACACTAAACTTAGGTTTTCCTTTCCCATGAACTGAAACAAATCAACTGACTAGATCAAAATCCAGACAACAGACAAAGCAAATTCGTTATTTGCCAGTTACCAGTTCTCCAAACTCAACTAATAATAGGCTCAAAACTCAAATTTAATCTTTTCTCAAATGATGTCATAGAAATTACAGCAATCCATCTAGATCCACACAATGACATTGGACTGATTTGACTTGGTGAATATAGGAATAATAACACAAGGAAAATAATATATTCATAGAATCATAGAACAGTTTGGGTTGGAAGGGACCTTAGAGATCACCTAGGTTCAACTCCCTGCCATGGGCAGGGACACCTCCCACTAGACCAGGTTGCTCAAAGCCCCATCCAGCCTGGCCTTGAACACCCCAGGGATGGGGCATCCACAACTTCTCTGGGCAACCTGTTCCAGTGTCTCACCACCCTCACTGTAAAGAATTTCTTCCTACTACCTAATCTAGATCTCCTCTCTTTCAGTTTAAAACTGTTACCCCTCATCCTATTGCTACACTACCATGTAATATTCATGTACATGTTGATGTACCACTTCTGATTTAGATACTCGCAAGTAGATTGGAAACAATAAATTTGAAGTAATCTGGAAAAAAAAGTTTCAACTGTCATCCTTAAAATTACTATGCCAATAGAAATGCAGAAATAAGAAAGAGACTCATTCTGCTATTCCCCAGTACATATCACCTGTATAAGTGGGTAATAGACACAGGAGAGACTGAGTAAAATTGCAGAATTTGCCTAGCAGTGTAAACCCATATGAATACATTCAGTTAAATAAAATTATATGCAAACGAATCAAGGAATAGACAGCTCTGAACCCAGATGACCAGTATTTACTGTTAACAAGGTACTTTTAGATAGCCCACTGCCCCAATACCACCTCTAAGCCAGCTTTAAGACAGCCCTTCTCCCATCCTGTGTCTGCATTTAGATGACAAATACTGCAGAGCACGAAGTACTTGTATGCATTTGTACAGCACAGTATTGTCCACATCTTGGTTTGACAATAGGTGCCACAATTATAAACATGATTAATACCTACCCCTGGAAGATATTTCTGGCCAGTTCACGAGATATTTACTATATTTACTATCAGCATCATAAATTCTACAAGTCATTCGAAACATACTCATTAATCCTTAATAGAGTAAGTATTTGCTGCTCTAATGAGGCAACAAGGAATCCAATATTTATCTGTGTTAAGAAAATCCATTATTTAAATACTGTCTAAACACCTGCCTCATTCACAGGCTTGTATCATAAAAGTAACTGTTCCCACACTTGGCACTCGCATTACTCTACATTTCAGAAAGACTTTCTGAGGCCAAACCATTAGTTGCTCACACTCTGCATCTTCTTTAAAGACTAAAGCAGCATTAAGCACATGGCTGTTTCAAATAGATTTACAGCACTTACTCCTTTTCTAATGGAGTGCTTTTAGAGGTTGCAGCACTTAAAGGCATTTTAAGGAATATTAAACTTTTATCTGTCTTTTCTTCTACATTTCTCATTCAACTTCTGCCCTCTAGAGCCACAGTCTTCACAGGCCTCTAAGGGAATTCTGGTTGATTGTCATAATTTGGGCACACACATAGGATAATGTCACTGCCCTCGTGCTCAGAAAAATCCCAGAGGTAATGGGGTCAAGAGAATAAAACTTGTGGGGACCTGGGACCCTGGAGGATGACAGGGTGGGAAGAGAGAGAGGAACAAGGGAGAGAGAATGTCACTGGAGTTTGTTCTAGTCTCAGGTTTGCAAATGTAATCTTGCACTTGGTAACCTGAAATGAGCTGGGAAGATACTGCTTGGGCTAACTGGACAAGTACAAGTATTTGATTTTGAGCTGATTTCAATAGATCCTGATTTTTCAGTATAATGACAAAAAACTTAATTCAGGCCTAACCTCTACTACTACTTCTGAATTTTTTTGTTTAAAACTTTTTCATTAGACCAGACTTTCAAAGGACAAACTGGAAAAAAAAAAAATCTAGAACAAAACCTTTTTTACTAAGTTTAGTCCCATAACTTAAGTTCATCTGTATAACATCCTTCCGGAGGATACACAACTTATTCTAGACTGCAACAGGCGAATGGAATTTAAATGATATTATGCAGACATGCACACACACACATATGGTATTTATTTTCACATGGCCGATGCCTGAAGTTATTTATGAATCATATACTTCCAAGCGGTGTCATTAAACAATACCTTTACATCTCTCTCCAAAATAAATCTAACCATTAATAAATCTAACTTTAATATCTTATGTACATGTGTACCTTTCAAATCCAAGTTCATTAAAAAAAAAAAAAGAGAGACCAAACATATCTCTAGAATGTTCTCGCTGGGTAATTCTTTTTGTTGACAATGTTCATCACACATTTTAATTTAACTTCTTCACTTGCCTGTGCAATAGCTGGAATAAAACATAAGATGATTGAACTAAATTACAACAAATTCAGAATACATAAATCTACACTTCTAAAAGTATGCAAAATAAACCCTGAAAGGTAGTAAGAAGAGTGAAAAGAGATTAAAAAAAGATAAGGTGAAAGTAAAGAAATGGGTTTTCTTTTACACAAAAAAACAGGGACAGAAGAGGGAAAAAAACCCCATCCTCTATCGTGATAAAAAGGATGCTATCCAACAGATGATGATGTGCAGAAAGAAAATCAGCTTAAACTGCAAAAAAGAGAATCAAGGTAAACAGGGAAAGCTCGTTTTATGATGATGAAAGGCAGCAACAGGAAGCTTGTAGTCTCCTTCAGTGAAAGTTTTAAGCACCTTAGAAAAAACCTCTTTCAGGGTTAAGTATAGTACATTGTGCATCAATGCCAGCTGCTGAATTAAATGATCTCTGGGGGTCCTTCCTAGCCTCACATTTCCATGAGCACTATGATCTCTGCAGGTAACACATTAGAATATGCTGTTAATCCCACTTCATGTTCCAGTTACAAGACTCCCTGTGGGGCAGAAAAAAAGTATATCCTGTATTTAAGTCATAGCCAACACCTGTAATAATCTTGTAGAGAGCTGAAAGGTAAAAAAAAAAATAGCCAGAAGTGTTAATTCTGTAACCTACACTTACACCGAAGTAACACAAACTTAACTGATATGATCAGTGGTACTATGTGACAATGTATTTGCAAAATAATATACATATATTTTGTGGAGCTGTCCTTCAAATGTGGAGAAATATAACTAAGTTTCACTCTGAGCCCTCCAGCCCAAGATGGCTACAGGACACACGTAGTTAATCAAGAATTTATCAGATTGTGCTGCTGAGCGAGCATGGGGTTTTCACACATAGTTGCATATATTTACCAAGCCCTCTTTATTTACAACCATTAATAGCTTCTGGTTCAGAAATCGATAGTTCTGTCGTACATTTGTTACAAGGAGTGATTATAATTGCTCTTTTTTCAATCAAGAAGAAATAATCAATGCAAAAGGCCCATTTACTGCAGATAAAGGAGATTGAAAAGTTTATGGTAATAGCTGGGGCCAGAAAGAGCCTTTTTAAAGCAGCTCCACAAAGAGAAGGGAAGGGAAGTGAAGATTAATCTTGTATAGCTGGAGCATGTGTATAGCTGGAGTGTTTGTGCAGGTCAATATAGATGAACAGAAACTTACTTGCTTCTGAAATTTTTTAAAAGGTACAAAATAAATAAGAGCATTTATTGTTCTTATATATAAGAACAAAACTCTCAACCTACTGTAGGCAGTCTATGATGTTATTTACTCAGTTTAACATGTGCTCAATAAAATAAAACTGAAATCATAGCATCTACATTGAAATGAAAGAAAACCACAAGTCTAGGACTCTGTTCCTCTCTTTATTAAAACCTACATAGCAGTATGTTTGTCTAACACTGTATTTATTAATAATCTAAGAAATAAACTAGAAAGAATTTTAATCAAGGTGTGCTTTCCAAATATTGTCTTGTTAATAGAAGATACTATTCAGATAGCTATTTCATGCTAAAGAACTGCATATTATTGCCATTCTTGCAACCTGAAGGTGCAAAGGAGTATACTTGGATATGACATTTGAATTAAGGTGGCTATATATCTATGAGAAAAACCCGAAGGTTTTCTGATACTGATACCTACCAGTCGGTAGGTCAGTGCTAACACCAGTTTTAAGAACCCTTTGCAACCAAAAAATCTGTGAGGAGAGTAAACTATTCTTAATAAATTTCCAAATGACATCAAAAGGGGAAAGACTTCCTGAATATGTGAGGACAAGATTAAATTTCAAAAGATTTTTAAAGAATTCAAAACTGCAAGTTTAAAAAAAAAGTCTTTCGATATGAGAAAGAGCAAGATCCATCATTCATGCCGAAATAATAATTACCTAAATACAGAACTAGTAAACTACAGGCAGGCAGACAAGCAGGAACTCTGCAGAAAACAATCAGGTAATCTGGGATTCTTAGTGGGCCAACATAAAGTATCACATTGATGCAAAAGGAAAAAAAAAAAAGCTGTCCTTGAATTCAGCTTTAGAAAGGCATCAGATTTTGTCCACTTTATTTTGGCCCCTCTAAGGTGCCACATTTCAGGAAGGATATGAAACAGCTCATGAAAATTAAGAAGAGAGCAACAAGCTTTTAGCATCCACAAAATGCAATTTTAAAGAAAGTTTAAATATTCTGAACTTATTTAACTGCATAAAATGAAGACTGAGGCCATGATAAAAAGTTTTCAGCAGTGTTAGAAGGTCACTTTAAGGACTGTGGGGTGACCTGTACTTTACATCTACAGCAAGTAGAGCAAGAAAAACATTTAGGATGGAAGAAGGAGAACAGTAAGAAGAGTGAAGCATGAGGATTTATTTTCTGTATCCATGCCTGAATCATCTATATACATAGCTATTAGGAATGCTGCAGATATTATTAATCTAGTTAATCCAGTGTCAGGTATATGGTCTGAATGAACTCCAGAGTTCATTTGCAGTCCTATATATCTATGGCAATTTTCTACATACTGCTAAGCACACACATCTGTGTCTTTAAAGACATACATAAACAGAAATAGTTTTGGTCTTTAAATAGGCTTCACTTCCTCTCAGAGAGAAGTAATCACCTTAACAAAGCTGTGTGAAGACCAAAAAACCCATAGAGTAAGTTTTTTCAAAAACAACAAAAGTAAATTTGGAAAAGCTCAAAGTTTTTATTTCTCCCTGTGTAGTTTTTACAAAAGAGAATATAATCCTGAAATCCTTTACCACATAAAATGACCAAAACAAAAAGCAGCTTTGCCTAGCTCAGAATATACAGCTTGAGAAGTCTTTACTGAAAAAAGCAGTCATGAAGCTTATAACATAAGGAAAATAGGATGCTTTATTAATGTAAATCAAAGCAAACTGAACAGACATAACTATAAACAAGATTTTTGGAATATATTAGATGGGTTGGTTTTGGGTTGGTTTTGGATTGTTTTGGGTTTGTTGTTGTGGGGTTTTTTTTGTTTGTTTGTTGTTTTTTTTTTTAATAAACTAATGAAAAGATCACCATATTTTAATTCAAGAAACTTTCAGGGTGAGTTACAGGAATTATAGAGAAGAAAAATTAAATGAATGAGGAATGGTCAGCTGAGGAGAAAAAAAAAACCAAGAGGAACGACAAATTAAGTACTTATAAATATATAACAGGCATTCTGTAGAGTGGAGCGGGTCAGTTATTTGCACTAGGGTTTTTAGGAAAGAAGCAGAAGTGGGCTGAGGCTGCATCACTGGAAATGTAGGTCAGTTATTGGGAAAGCATTATTCTAGAAAAACATTAAGCGTAGGGAAAATTTGATAAGGGACTCTAGAATTCACTGAGAGATTTTATGTGCTGTCTTTAAAGCTTGAGTCAATTAAACTTGAAGGAACAGATTTGATAAAATAGGAATTAACCTTTACTTTTCTTTCATTGTAAAGATTTATTATTCTGTAATTGAACTGAACTGAATTAAACAAAATGTTTTAAAATCTTTTGTGTTCATTTCACATGCTTTTGTTCTTTATTGTCAAAGATACTTCAGCCCAGCAAATTATCTTGAGTACAGTAGCATCCTCTGACTCAGATATTTAACATTTTGCCCTCTTCAAATTGTGCCTTTGTGAGTGGAGATGAGAAGATAAGCAGAACTGACATCTTTCTGCATATAAACATTATGTGAATATAGCAACATGCACATATGGTCACACAGCAGATATCCAAATGATCTTTAGGGGTCTATTCACACTTCAAACCTTCAAATAAACATATCTGAACTAATAGAAAAGCAAGTATATGTCAAACAAAGTAAGCATAACACACACCACATCCATGCACCACTGAGTTCATACTACCCTTCTGAGTTAGTGTTATTACTACTATATATTTGTATTATAAAATATTAGATAGATAACATCTATGTTGATGTGTTAGATATTACACATTTTGGTATTATATTTATAACATATTGTATTACTCTTGCTATTTATTTTTGGAAGCATCTACAATTCCTTTCTCCATTTTTGTCTTTTTACAAAGCAAAACCTGAACCTCTGGATTCTTGCAAGCTGAGCTGCTGACAAGCAAATATTACGCTCCTCTAATGCAAGCCATATATCATAAGAACCACATAGTATTTTTCAGCACTCACTCACAAAGCAGCTTGCCTGAAGCAAGGTCATATTCAGTCATTATATTAGAGAATCCTGCATGAACGTGTTAGCTATGTGGTGTGTCACTTTACTTTTATAGCGGCATTACTCCAAGTTTGATGTAAATTTTTATGACCCAGAAGGTTATATCACTTAGGCACTCTGTCAAATATCTTCAGCCATATCAGTCAAGCTGCTTTTTGACAGAAGAAAGCAAAGCATGCAAGCAGTAGGCAGACCAAAGGGTCCTTGCTGTTGTTTCGGTGCTGTTTGCCCCCAAAGGACGGAACAGTCCATCTGGTTTAGTTAAGGAGTTGCTGGAGCAGTGCGTATGGAGCACTCCCTGACCTTCTTTTGGAAGTCACTTCTCAAGGTTAAGCCACATTTGAAAAGCAGTTCATCGTTGTATCTACAGTCTAAAATAATGTTAAATGACAAGTGGCATCCTTTTTGTCACATCATTTCACAAGTCAGCTGTTGGAGAAACATGAATCATTTCTGTTGCACCGGGACAATGCCAGAAGCGCTGCCTTTCTAGTTTTCTCTGCCAAAGCAAGGGAGAAAATAAATACATACATACTTTGTGCTCAGGCAGTTTTCCCCTGTATACTAGTGCCAAAATTGGTAAACAGGCAGATGTCAAGATAAATTCAGTACAGAATTGGAAACAAAGTTTATCCCATGGCTCATAAAAAGCAACTGATCAAAAAGAATATTAGTTACGAAAGGAAAAGAATACATGTTATAAAAGTGCTTTCATGTATCTTTTGCCTCACTTTATGTTTCTATCTTTTATATTGGATACTAATACCACAGCACACCTAAAATCACAAGTTTCTAAGTCACCAATGACCAGAGGATATTAAAGTCTAACTCAGGGAATCCAATTTCCATTAGTCCCAGTCCTGCACAAACTAACATAAATTTACAGCGGCATGCAGAGCAGTGAGCTATGAGTCCATAACACAGCAATGAAAAATAAAGACTTTATCATTTTAGTAGGAAGTATCTGCTGTGCCACATGGAACACTCCAGACGCCTGTAATGTGAAAAAGGTTTGGAAGCACTTCAAGCATACAAGCACAGAACAGGCACAAAGCCTTTCTTTCTGAGTGAACTTTTGATATACTTTCATGACCATGTAACCAACTACCCTGAAAAGCTTGACAGTGGATGCTAAATAAAATTAATAGTATGTGCTACAGCTTTGGACACGGCATGAAAAACCTCAAATGGTACTGATGATGTACCTAACATCAGAGAAGAGAGATATAAGACTGTACTTCTAGGTAAAGGACTTTATTTTACACATACCGAATGCATGACCACTTGTCCTTACACCTAACTGATTTTAAATAAAATTAATAGCTAGAAAAGACAGAAGCAAAGTAAAACCCTACCAATGCAGTACTGATGAAACAATAAATTCCATAAAATAAGAGATTCTTCTGTGCAGCAGGTTTTTTTCATTCTGTGCATCTGCTCAGTCTTTTTAGACACTTTTGAGACCAAATAAAGCAAAACCGAGCAAGGGAAGATCTAAGTTCTTTCACACAGGTAACCTACTAGAAAGAAAACCTGCATGCACAAAAACAAACCTTTACAACAATGTAAAAATGTATGCTTCATTACAGGATAAGCAGTGATCAAGAATGCTAAAGATGCTGGAAGCTCCATCTTACTAGATAATAAAAAGGTATTTGATTCCTGTGTATCAAAATTCTGGAAACACTCACAAATCTACAGATATTTAAATATAGTTATTTTAAATAGCAAAAAAATCCCCCGAAAAACTTACACCTCCTTCACCCTTGACTGAGTGACCACAAATTTCAGGTGATTCAACTTAATTTCTCCTGTTAGAGAATCATTATCACAAAATCCCATTTACTGAACCGTGCTTGTTTATATGACATAGATGTTTTTCTCTATATTATGAACATGTCTTATATGAACTTTCTTGTGAAAATGCAGTTGTATATAAGCCATTTTGCAAAATTCAGGTCATCTATCCTGTTCACTGTTCTCCCCTCTTCTTCAAATATGCCTGTCCTTGAGCTATTTTCTTTCCACTTCATGAACAAGAAAAGTAGCAACAGACTCAAAATAACTGTTGCTTAGTACTGCTCAGCAGATTCATTTCCGTGGATATTCATACTTAATCAGCATTCTGCCATTTGCAGTATCAGTATTAACCACTGCCCTTTTCCTTTCTGAGCACAATTATGAATGATTAACAAGACTTATAGTTCATTACAGACTTGTAATACAAGCTATTTTTCCAGTGCTCTATTTAGTACATTCAGCATTATGCAAGGCTGGTGTGGTACTTCACAGCAAAATGTTATTAGTATTTTGCTGTTCTTTCAATGTCTTTGATTATTGGAACATATGGTGTTGATGAATAAATATCATGAAGTAAGAGCTAGGATGTAAAATGGAATCCAAAGACCACAGTATCAGGGAAGACACAAAACAGCCTAAACAGCCTATAGTTGAGCCAAGTTCAGGACTTCTTATTAGAAACCAGAATATTTAACCATACAGCCTGATAGATCTGGAAGGACTAACATCATCTGGACAGCGCACAGTTTGTAAAATCACTGTTAGTTTCTGATGCCATACCAGCACTTAAGGAAAAAAATATAACCAAACCCCTGACAAACCCACATGAGTTCAGCCTCGCCTTCGTTTTCCATCAAGGACAATGCATGTGTTAAAAATACCACAATTCAGAGCACTGTATGTTTTATACCTTTGTACATTTTTTATGACAGAGTGCCTTACAATATTTGAAACTATTATCTGTTCTGAAAGCATTATATATGTAATACCTTGTTAATCTGTGAGGTAAGAAGATAGAAAAGTATTACCTCTACAATACTTGAGGCTGAAAGCCCCTTCAATTTTAAAATCAGTTTTACTCAGCTTAAACTGAACTGCTGTGAGGTGTGGTGCATCTTCAGTGGCTTCAGAGCAGGACTGGTGATATAAATATGGGATGATTCAAGCATTTGAAAAGACATCAGAAATGTGCTTGGCTCCAATTATTCCTTGTAGATTCACTATAAGCGAAGAAAAAATGTCAATCTCTACAGACATCTATTAACTCCATGCATATGCCAGAATCCACCTTGTCTTTCTTGCCATTGGTATGCAGACTATGACATGGAAAGGTCCTTACCAGAAGGTAACTGAAAAAATTAAGCAGGTGTGGAAGGTATGTGCCCCAAGAAGAGGAGAAATTGGCAAAATGTCTCACTCAAGATAGCTCAGGTCCCTCATAGAAATGTTGAGTGAAGTACCTCTGGAAGAGGACTATGTCTTTTACCCCATGTAATATCAATGCAGCCAGGAACACCTTCTAAAATGCTAATGACTTAATGCCATGAGATAAAGATACTTCCTTGGAAAACGTGGCATGCATAGGGAGATGATGTACTATATGTTGCATGGATGGAGAAATAGGAGAGGAGAAAAATAGTGCTCTTCTGTAAGGGTTTCCAGGCATTTAAAGTTTCCTTCAAAAGCCTGTTAAGAATTCAGGACAAAAACTATGCTTATCAAATACCTCTTCACATTTCTTTTACAAGCTCAGTTAGTAGCTCTACTCTTCAGAAATGTCAAAGCTACTATTCCCTTGCTGTTATATTTAAAGAAAAAGGGTAGGGATTATGCAGGCACAGCATGATTTACTCAGACACCGTCATATTCTACTTACAGCTACCGCTGTGTAAATAATCACTAACACTTGGGAAGGAAAAACACATGCATGCACCCAACCAAATCCATTTCTTTTTCCATTGAAAGAGACTTGGAATTTGGTAACTAAAGTTATTATTAACACCAAGATAAGGTTGTGCAAAACTTGTTCAGATACTTACAGAACTGTTTAGTGAAACACTCCTGAAAACAAAGAAATGAAAATAAAATATTCGCTTGTATAAAACTAATACTTTCTTTCTGGATTATAGGATTGCCTTTTAAGGCTTCTGATTAACTCCTGAACAAGATGTAGCTATCATTTCCTTACAATCAAACAGCCTATTCTGCAAGAATCTGCTCAACATCTGCTAACAACTTCTGAACATCTTCTGAACAGCTGCTAAACTTTATGACTGCTCCACTCCTATGATCATTTTGGAGCTCAGTCACAGCTCTGCCAACCTGTTTCAACAGATTGCTCCACTATAAAACAAAACTGCATAAACCAATAAAAGAAATTCAGCCACCAGTTCTGGGGACTGGAATTAGGGTGGTTTGGGTGGGCAACATAATTTTTCATAAAATGATACTCAGGAGCAAGTCTGCATGTGCTGAACAGTTTCTGGCAGTATACTACTGGACTGTCCTAAGCTTGGGGTAATTTGATAGTTCTGGCATTTTCCATTTTTTTCCAACTTTTTCCATTCTAGCTTTCAGCTAAGTAGAAACTTTACAAGTAAATATTATAATGGAGATGCGGCAATATAAAACTGTAAAATTTCAGCATTTCTACTGTTATGTTTCATCCCTTGACAGCTGCATAAGGAATTATGTAAGTGATACAACTTTTTGACTGAAGTTTCAATAGCTTAAATGTGTTCCTCTGAAGCTGGTCTAATTTTAGGCTCCTTTAGGGTCTCATTTAGGGCGCCAACTGACACCAGCATTTATTTATTCTTTTCTTCCCTCTGATTGCACAAACCCACTGTGTCATAGTAAGAAAAAGCTACAGAACATTTTAATAATTTGGAAGCACTTGAAACGATGAGATGAAATGCCAAAGATAATTTAAATTGAAGCCAGTGAACCAAAATCCCAGGCAGATTGTACTGTAGGCTCAGATTAAGGCCTTGGGCTTTATAAGAAGTTTGAATGAATCTGGAATATGGCTCTGACTCCTCTTACACTGTAAGAAATCTAACTCTGCTCAGCTGCTTGTATGTTATCTTTTTGCTCAACTCTGTCACAACTTACTACCTTACACAGATATAACTTATAAAATTTTATTACTTTAATTTTCAACTGCCTCAACTACTTTCAGTAGCTTCAGGAGTTTCCTGTCACACACCACTACTCACCCAAACTAAACCATTTCAAAATGCTTTTACACTATAGTTTTGTTTCCATTCATTTGGGACCTGACTCTGCTCTCACTGCAACGTCAGCAGCAACTCTGCCATTAGTGTGAACTATATCTATATAGATATTTTCCTTCTGTGTGTGCTTTTCCCTCATTTCCTTTCCAATAGCAGGAGGTCATGTCTGGTTTTACTTTTGATTTTCCTCTTAGTATTTAATGAAATTCTTTAATTTTTTGCACTTGCCTTTTTTTTTTCCTACGAAGTCCATATAAAGGCTAGCCAGTTTTTTTTTCTAGAAGTCTCGAAAAATATCAATTCTAGAGAAATGTGATGCTCCTCTTTTCCTGCTCTATTGCCCTCAACTACTCTTTGTAGTAGCAACTTTCCATTGATGTTGTTTCTTAAGGCAGTGTGTCATAAAAGGCTTGGTATGAAAAAGGAAGAAAATTACTTGCCTTCTTACACCTCTGTTTTTTCTCAACAACCCTTATTTCCTCTATGACCATTCTGTTCAACAAAACTATGAAGCAGTAGCAGGGGTTTTCTTGTTTAGGATTTTGCTTGATGCATGTAAAACTTAAAAGAGCGATTACACAGATCACATACTACTACTCTTTAATAATGCAAACCTTTCCTCAGAATTAAACACTATAAGAACTATCCATGAAGCCATCAGATTATTTTTTCTCCTAAAACCAAACCACTTGAATACACAAGATTACATCAAGATTTTCAACATCACTTGTGTCTTAGGAAACATTGAGTTAAGTTATTGGAGAGCAGTTCACGATTATCAGAGTGAAATTTTCAAGTGACCTCAAATTATTCCTTCATTAAAAATTAGGTTTAATTATACAGCAATTATGAAAGCTACTGAAAATACTGAAACATACTAACCAAACTGTCGAACTAGTAGCAATCTTGTTTCTCTTTTTATTAGTCAAAAAAGAATCTAGGGAACTGATTCTGAACTCTGTAAAAGTTCTTCTGTTTAATTAAGACAGAATTTATCTTTAAAATGTGGGAGGTTGGGGGCGGCAGTTGTAGTTGTTCTTGTTGAGTGGAAGGTTTGTTCACAATTGTCTACACAAATTCCTGTCATGGGTGTAGACTGTGAGACATTATGCACATTTACTGCTGTATAATAAAATTTTCTTGTATGCCTTTTTGTCATTCACAGCACTGATATAAAACAACTATACTTACAAACCCATTCATACTAAAAACGCAACGAATATAAAACTTTTCAATATATTTCCTATCTTGTTCTGTATATTCTATTATCATAAAAAATTAATTACCTCCCTATTGAAGATCACATTTTATTCACAATAAATAATTAAGTGAATGTGTTTCCTGGGTAAAAAAAAAGATGACAATAACTGTGGGAAAGTAAAGGAAGATCGGCAAGGAGGACTGTAAACACGCTCAAGTGACTTGCGTGAGGGGTGCTGGAAAACACATAGATCACACTAATTGTTGTTTAATATTATGTGCTTAACAAGTAGAACATCTGCACTTTGATAACGTAGCCCTACCATGGACTCAGAGGCACCTTACTGAACATGCCCGAGATTCCTGCCCTGCTGTTGAAGAAGCTCAAAGCACAGCAAAGAACCCTGCCTGCCTGAATCTTTGAAATACAGGTGAGAACAGCAAGTCTGAGCTCTTGCTGTCTCACTCTCTTGCTCACAAGGACTCTCTTTTGCTCCATGATGCCTGTGTCCCCTGCTTGTATGCCTCTGCCTGGGTGCTGCTCCGGACATTCCCCGATTCATGAGATATCGACACTGAATTTGTTCTTTGCATGTCATCTGTGGCTTTGTGGTTGTTCCTGTGTCCTGCCTGCATCAATTCGCACAATGACCTTGCAGTTTGTCATCTCCTGCAGTTCAGACAGCATGGGGATATTGGTAGTAGCAATTTTAGAAAATTTATGCTCTCTGATTACAGTCAACTTGTGACAAATTCAAGATCAGTAATATTTACTAACTTAAGTCCTGAAACTTTTTAGACATGGATAATTTTTCCAAGACCCTGGAAGGATCCTGAAATGGGTTTTAGACTAGACAAGGACCACTAAAATGGCAAAAGAAATTATCCAACTCTGATTCTTTCACAGTTGTCTTTACTAGTGATTTTTTATCATTTTGTCCAGTACAGACTAAAATACACTAAATAAACATGCTCTGTCACTGCATTTGGGAAACTGTTATGTGGTAAGTTTTACCAGTGTATCAGTACACTTTCCATAACATTTCTGCAACATGATTTAAAAAAAAAAAAATTTTTTTTAAAAAAATAATCACCTAGTTACTTCATGCAAGCAGTCCAATCACACTTTGCGTATATTTAACTTTGCATTTTACAGCCTTTATCTATTTTTAAATAATGCCTCTTACTGCTTTTCCGTGGCTGACAAACCAGTCTACAGATGACCTATTCTTGCTCACCCTACAGGCTATCTTTGAAATCCTTTTGACAGAGAAGTCTGGTCTCTTTTAGCTGTTTTAGAAAAAAGCAGACCCATGCTAGTTTTTCAAGCGCTCTGGGGCCTGCTGCAGCCTAACGACCTAGGCTAGTAAGATCCAAAAAATCTCTCCACAAATCAGGTGAATCAGAATTTGTTGCTTCGGTTAACTCCAAAGGAAGTTAATTTTAAAATGTTATTTTCTCCTAAACAAATGCTCTGGAAAAAATTACTATGAAATTTCAAAATTACATACCTCCCTCCTGTTCAATCCAAAGTAATGAAATACATTATTCCAAAATAAACTGTTTAAAGTGTTGAACTGATATTAAAATTTTCATTTTGAATTTGGTTCCATGCTAGCAGGATGTCAACATTGCAATTTATAGTAAAGAAAATCCAAATCACAAAGGGTCAAATGGATATCACATTTTAGGTCTAAACTGCTTTAATAAGAAAAATCTCTCATCACCTTAGAACAGTATTATTTAATTCTTAAAAGCACAGAAGGCAAAGGAAACAGGTGCAGGATTATTTAATTTGATTTAAAATGTATAATTCTCTGAACTTTTGATCAAGTTACCTAAAATGTTGGAATATCAAGATTAAATGGTCTTTAAAAAAAAAAAAACAAACCTCCAAATGATTATTTTACCTGGAGGGAGCTCTCTATTACAGTACAGAAGTAGAAAACACAGAAGTCTTAGTGTATCTTCCCATGCCTACTCAATCTGGCTCATAAAATAAGTGGAGGCTTATCAAAGAAAATTTCTAAGTGATCCCTTCATGCGGTTTAACTTTAGCATTTTTCCCCTTTTCTTATTCCTATAAGAACTGTTTATTGTACCTAAAACTATGATAATTAGAATAATTTCCTGCTGCTGTATGTATTCAAACATTATGAAATCTCTCACTTGAACATTACTTCATTATGTCTGGTGCTTCTACTTCTTGATTATGAGCATCAAACGTAGAGTTAAGCGAAGCGTAACTGGGAGTTACTTATGTGACTATGAGAAGATTACCTTCACATACCTAAAGGAGAAAACAGCTTCAAAATCAGTAATTTCTTATGAAAACCTTGGGGGAATGGGGGTGGTGGTTACTATCTGTGATTCTGACTCAGAACTAACAGGGAATAAATAGGGCACAAGACCAGAATCATCAACTGCCACTGTTTCCATATGGAGATCTAGGTTGAGAGCAGAAACCCTGATGTAATAACTGCCATAGTACGGTACTTTAGCCAACAATACAATCATCCTATCTTCACTTCCTGCCATCATAATTCAAGTATATTCAAGCAGAAGTGAGGAGTCCCCTGGTGATTTAACAGTGGAATCAAATTCCTGGAAGATTACAAATATTTCTAAAACCTAATGACCCAGTCAAAAAGTCTTTCTATAAACAAGATACTTGAGCTTGTGGATATTAATTGGTGTAGACTATCACATTCAAATGCATTAGCTATTTCTAAAAGCATCATCTGTGCATCTACTGCAAATTCAGTAATTGTTGATGTCTCTATAAGGTCTTCCGCATCAGCTGTAGCAGGGAATTTCTAGCAAAAATAGAATGAAAAAGCTTCTCAACCTAACTATATTTTATTAAATTAGTTATAAAAGTTGATGTTTATTATTTGGAAGTTGGAGAGAATTAAAAAAAAAAAGAAAAAAGGGTTTCAGTCAAATTAAGTCAGTTGGTTCAACTGTATAAATAATAGTATCCGTTCTTCTTTCACTGTTACTTCTGTGAAAGTCACGGAAGTTATCTACTGCAATAAATTTGAGATATTAATTTTACAAGACTGTAAGAGAACAACCAAGACCTCTGTCTCATTCAGCTTCAGATCGTGGGAGAGTTTCAGTAGCTTCTTCGGGCAGTTACACAAACCAAACGGCGGTTTTGTGAACTATAAATCCTGCTAATTTTAATCTTGGTGCAGAAAGACAGAGGGGAAATTTAGCAAACATATGTTTGCCTTCCTGTCCTTCTCTGTTGTAAATCAGCACTGAATTTGTACAGGTGTACCTTACACAAAACAGTTTAAGTTTGACAAAATTTTGAAAATACCTTCTTTATGATGGGAACTGGCAGCCAGCATTATTTGTATTTTATTTATTTGCATTTTCAATTGTCATATAGCTATAGGAACAGTATTTAACAGAAATAGCACCTATGAAATAATTAGATATAAAAGCATCTAGCTGATAAAAAATACACACAACTCCCAGTGTCAGAAGAGACTAGTATACTTTTCCCAAGGTTGTGAAGTAATAAGACTTTAAAATTTGTTCCCCAGAAGGACTGTAATACCATTAGCCTTAGGCAATATAGAAATTAAACAAAAGATTATAAAAGCTGTGCTCTCTCCTGCTGTAGTCTAACTCTGAAATAGAACATTGGAACCGAAGTGGTGAATAAGCAATGCAATCTTAAGGGCAATTTTTCAATATCTGAGGCAGCAGTTTTGTACCAAAATGTTCAGTAAAGCATTCTTCTAACAAGATTTTGGTAAAAATGTACTCTCATTTTTATACCTTATCTCAAAGAACATGCTTGAAAATTAAGTTTTCAAAGGATTGCAGTTTTAAGCAGACAATTCAGATTTTTGAAAGGAAAACCTCACTGGGGCAGTGCGTTTCTTTGCTCTTAAATATTATCTCTATTATTTCTTGTAATCTGGAAATTCAGAGCTGGGAAAGTATAGACAATTCATAATTTGCTTTATTTTCGACATCTTTTCTTAGTTTCTTCATTAGGAAGACACCCTAACAAAGTTACTGACATCTCTCCTATATTTTGTGAAACTACTGTTAATATGTGTTTTTAAAGAAGATGCTGCAATTTTTGCTCCCATATGCCCACTCATGGTCATTTCTTTTCTGCTTTAAATGAGATGTGTTATTTTTCCTGAATTTACCTTTTACCTCATTCCTACAGGGAGTAAAATATGGAACTAGACAATTCAAAAACAGCATTTCAACTGAGAGTAGCCTTCTTCTTTAGTCTCCTTGGCTGTGTAAATAAAAATAGTCCCTGATGTCTAATGGTTCTTACTGGCTTTATCATGCTGCTTATAATACACAGGATTTATTTTTGGAGAGTTTGCTGAGGTCCAGAGCTAAGTCATGTAACAAGCTGATGGTTAAGTATTATAGGCAGACAGGAATTCAGTGAGTAAGCCAACTCCCTGTAACTACTTTTTGTGCAACACTGAGCCACCGGGAATTAAAGTTATTTTGATGTTGAACAAATTCTTCATAAATTCAGTGGGAGATTAAAATTGTATGCACACTCTGATAAACCTTCAGCTATATAGAAGTGACAAAAACACATGTGCTACAAATCAGTAAAAATAATAATTAAAAAATACTGCATGTGTCATAAAATTTGAGACTAATAAAACATCTGATAAAACCCCACTGATATAAAATTTTTCATTCCAGTGAAATAAAAATACTTCAATCCTAGGAAAGAGATAATGACTAATGCATAAGGTATAAATCTTTTAAATTGCTCTCTGATTGCAGTAAGTATTTCTTTCCAAGAAGACAGGAGCAACACGTGTGACTATACACACAAAATTGCATGTTCATATATATAAATGTGTGTAAATACAGACACAGACATATAGAGACAGAGACATACATATTTAAATACATACTGATATTTTTAATTATAAAGATGTTTTTCATCCATACTTAGAATGTCCACATTAAAAATCAGTAAAGAAATTGTCATAAGTAAGCAAGGACAAATGAAAACTTTAGCATAACATTATATTTTACACCATGAGTGTTCTTAGCATAATGATGATCATGCCGTTGTCTTAGCAAGTCCTTAAAGTTCAAAAGTCAGGGTGATTCTGTATTCCTAAAAATGCAATGCCCTGGATGTTATGGATTCTTTCCTCTAGGATCCACATGAAAAAGGAACAGTATCCCTGTTTGCTGATAAAAAGACAAGTAAAAATAAAATCGACTTCAGTCAGAGCTGCCAAATACATATACAGCTATACATTGATAAATACAGCACTTAATTTATAATATCTAGTAGTTGTGTATCATTTAGCTATTTTGGAATAGAGGTGGAAACTAGGCCAATAGCACTTTATTCTTGAACCTCAGTATCCCTGTTTGCTGATAAAAAGGCAAGTCAAATAAAATCGACTTCAGTCAGAGCTGCCAAATACATATACAGCTAAATCTTGCATTTCATGTTTCTTCGTATTATACTGGCAGCTTAGGAATCAAACACATGGCAGCTGTTAAAATTTTAACACGTTAAATTAATGAGTGAAAAACTTCGTACAAATTATGTGAATAACTCAACAGTTAAAGAGTTAGGAGGCAAATGGAAAAGTTGAGGCAAACACAGCAAAATGATTTAAATACATTTTCTCATCTCTGTATAAAGTATAGATAAAAGAGAATCAAAAGAGCCTAGCACATCTTAAATCTGAGTATATGTGCATGGTTACCAGAAGTTTTATTTGTTGTTTCCCCTATTTTAACTCTAATCTTCTCTCATTTAGCCTAACAGAACACAGATAGCAATACTGGAGAGTGTAACAATAGTACAAAGCAAAACATTGGCAAGATGTTCAACAGCAGTTAATTCAATTACGCTTTCATATTCATCATGGTAAACAATTACATCATTCTTCTAGTATTAGGTGAAAAACTATGATATTGTCACTGCAGGATCTGACAAACACAATTAGGATTAAATTATTCTCACCCCAGTGACAGCTCAACAGAGAAAACTGCATGCATTTGGATCACTACAAAAAGGCTAAAATCAATTTGAATTGATCAGTGATAATATAATTTTCAAAATTATATAAAAAAAATATGCAGCATATGCCAACACCAAGAATATTCTATCCGGCTGTACTGATCCTAAGAATCAAAATCACTCTCTCGTTAGTTTACTCTTTGATTTCACTATTTTGCTTTTTATATGTCAAATTATGTAGTGGTTGGGATGTTCCACTCAATGCCTCAATTAAAGCATATTTGGTTGACTATTTTTCAAAAGTGTTACTGAAATTAAGGTTCAAATTAGTTATAGATTTTGTGTTCAGCTTGAAATATTAGTACCATTCCAGTTGGTACTTTGCAGTGGGCTCCATTCATCAGACATTTGGATGTTTTTGAAGAAAACCCCAAAAGAACCCCTAGGATCTTATTCTATACTGGGGTCAGTTCCGAGTCAGATTATCATGTGTGAAACATGGAAATACTGTGCCTCCAAATGTGCACTCCTTTCCCAACAGTCCTTTGAGAACACAAGTCACAGGCTTCATCATCAGAAGGGTGATATGACCCCAGAGTCCCCTCCCTTTCCTCTCTTTTCACTGTTACTGGTGATCTCCTAATCCCTTTCATCAGGTGATTTCTCCTGTAAAATACTTCAGAAGGGCAACACAAATATTCTCAGGCTCGGGGTTGGCTATATCTGGTGTATAACTTCCCTTCTTCATTTCAGACTAGGTGCATAAAGATAACCTTTGGTAAAGGTAATCTCAATGTTCCTGCAGCATTTTAAGTACAAGACAGGTGGGATGGAGTTCTCCAGAATATATCACTTAAAACTTCCAGGTGTTAAAGGGACTTGATGATATGCAGCATTTTGACAGCAAACATCAAGATCGGAACATACATTTTTTCAGGGGACACTGACAGTCTTTTAAATAATTTAGTTCACAAAACTAACCTAAGGACTTTACAGCTTTGATTTTCTGTTTTGTTTTGGATCTCAAGTGCTTGTTTACAAGAGGATGATATGATAAAAACTTAACAAGGTAAGGCAAATAGGTTTATAGGTTTATGCAAACTCCAAATATCTTTCTGCATTGTGCAGTTCGGAAAACTTAGCAATCCAACCATTTGAGGTAGTTCAACGATAAATCCAAGATGAATGCTATTCTTAATTAACATGCATAGAAGCAAGGATTCTTCATCGCCAGAGCTCATTAGCTGCTAACGACATACTTAGATTAATAATGTAAGAAAATAGTAGCAAGGCGCCTAAATGTAGTAGTAGCTGGAAGCCTTATGATTTCACTCATGAGGTCAGGCAAGAGGGAGCAGCCTCACCTCCTTCATTGCTCAGACAAACCTCTAAGTTATGAAAGAACTGGAGAACAGACAAGTTATTTGAAAGAAATACATTCTCTTCTTTGAGACATGTGAGCATCCTCTGATGGAGTGTGGCCAAAGCTGAATTTGGATGCACTCATGATCTCCAGCTACCACGACCTGACTACAGAGCACAGAGCCACTGCAGTTACTTTACCATCTCTGATCTGGGTGCTGCCACTAGTTTGTGATTATTTACTGAGCAAATCAAAAGCTCTGTGACCACTCTGCAAACACCCAGCAGAAACATTGCCATCACCCATACTGCCAAGGAGCAGGAGCCCAGTCCCAGCTGAGACAGCCCCGTGGGGGGCTTGGCCAGCTGCTGTTGGGCTGGCCAGCCCTACTCACCTTTAAACTGAGTGTGAGATGGGGGAGATATCCTGAATAACTTTGGACCTCAGACCAGGCTAAATAGAAGAGACGAGTGAACAGAAACAGAGCTATAAGGGGGGGGGGGGAGAAGAAAAAAGAAAAAGAGAGGCAGGAACAAAGAACAAAAATGCCCTGGATACTGCCTCAGGAGCTTGTATATTGATAGCCATGTTATGGACTGCATGGATGGACCTAAGAGTAAGGCAAGTGGCCGAACATGTGTTTGATGCTGCACAAACCAAAGCAAAATTCTAGCAGACTCAGTTATTCTTTGTCAGGCTGTACTGAAGAACACATGAAGTGGAGCAAGCAACTGTGCCTTCCCTCGAGGATACTGAAAAATATTTCTTTTGGATGATACACTACAACTTTGATAGCCACTGGAAAAAATGGAGGAGGTGCCAGAAGCTTGGTGGCAGTATTTATGCCCAAGTTCTTTACATTAGTATTACTAATAGAACTAGTTCAGGTAAACTTAGGAGAACCAAAGTTTGAAATTTAGTAAGTATTATCATAAAACCAATGGAAGATCTCTCCTCTTCACACCTGTGCTGGCACCAAGTAATTTTGGTGAAAATAATACAGAAAAAACAAAGATTGCTGAATTATTCCATTTCCATGAGTACCACCAGAAATGCCTCGATGTAATAATTTAAAATTAGAAATTGCTGAGACCCTGGATGATCAATAACAGTACAAAATACCAAGGCACATACCCTACATAGCTGTAAGCTATAGAAAGAATAGCTATCCATCATCACAATCGTCACACACTGATTTTCTAAGTTCTGCAGTGTTTTCTTTGCCTTTTTAAGAAGACTTATGATTATTTTTTTTTTAAATAAAATAAATGCTGTTGACTAGGATATTCTACATTCAATAGCACCACTTACAGCTAGACTCAGGGTAAGAAATGCTGTACAAACTCTTATGTGGTTCACCAATGTTCCCGCAAGGGACTAAGTTTCTGTCATTACAGAATGTCCTGAAAAAAACAAAGAGCAGCATATAGAAATCCTCTGTTAAAAAGGATTCTGTGTGCCTTTTTAGGTCCCAGTATCATCATTATTGACATGAGAGGAAAAGCTTAATTTCATTTCAGCAGGCCGTAGACTAGACACCCAAGAAACATCACAGCAGGGTTATCCAGCCTTAGAATATACCAAATGAATTTCACTGCAGCACAGATCACTGCTGTACAAAGGCAAGATGAAAAATTAATGCCTTAGATCAGAAAAGGAAACTCTGCCACAGAATAGAGCATTCCAGGAACAATTCTCATACTGAGATTTAAATTCAACCAATAAACAGACATTTTTGGAAGATGCAGATAGAAGCAGACCACAGATAAAATTCAGATCCTTGAATGTGTGCAGCTTATTCCTGGAAAAATGTATCATTGCAAATAAAAGGTCAAGTGTTATACGATAAAATTGAAATGGGAAATAGTATTCTCTTGCCATTAGATCTTTGTTTTTAAGTAACATTCATAAGCATTGTGCTCTGAATCCAAATCAGAATTGTGCAGAACAACAGCTCTACCTCACACTGCAGAAAAGTTAATTTTTTTTTCAAGAAATTAATCCTCCTAGGTAAACATATGTAGAATTTTCATCAAAATAATAAGAAGATATACATTAAATGCATAATTTTAAAAGACAATAGTTTCTAGTAGAGCAATTGAGAAGATTTCCCTCTCAGCCTTAAATCAAAGCGTATGAAGGCAATTGGAAGCTTTACATGGACAAAAAATGACAAATTAATTTGGAATAAATTAAAACAACTGGCACTACAAAAATGTTTCAAATACCTCCCACTTACTAAAATGAACAGCCTGAGCTTAAGACAAAGTGACTATGTTGGAGTTATTTGGAAAGCATTGGGGACTACCAGCGTATGTTCTGAGCACATTAAACATTAAGAATGCTATGTCAGAAATTTCACAAATATTTGAAAATATAATTATGCAAAAAAGCCAAACCCCAAAACCCAAGCCTCAGACTCAAAATCATGTCAGTTCTTACTTGATCAATCTAAATCACACAGTATCCCATGTGAAACAGAACCCAATTTCTTTATCTAATTGCTATGATAATTATTCTCTCATAGATCTCAAGAACAAGAACGGTCCACCTGTGAAGGAATTAATTCCTGCATCAAATAAAAGTAATTTTGGGAAAAAAAAGAATAAGGTCAGTATGTGGGAGAGTGCACATGTGTATATCTACCTGTGCAAGGGGAATGTATTTAATATACTTTCAGAGCATTAAAATACCCATAAGTACACCTCTAAATAGGAGAAAATATTAAACAATGATGTATTGTCAAGGGTTTCTATATTATGTAGTAAAATAAACAGTGAAATAAAGGAGCATTAGCCAGCAAAGAAAAAGCATAAAAATTCATCCTTTGGACCAATATTCGGACAAATTTAAATATACTACTTTAATTAAACAGAATTTTTCTAAGAGTCTAAGTTCATCTTCTTATTGGAAACTTCTGCTCTTCATAAAATAGTCAATATATTCAAAGTTTGGTTTGCTAATTAATCCTATTAATTAATAATCAATTAATCCTCCTATAAAGAGTAAACAATCACCATTTTTAGGATGATCTGACTTATAGATAAGTAAGCCTGAAGCCACTACATACTTCTTTTCAAATGGACTTTAATCAACTTAGTTCAAGCATAGCTTTATAAATATTCTTCCTACCCACTTCTGCAGTGGATTAAGTGACCAAATTATTATCTGATTCTAGCTTTCTCCTCCATTGAGACAGTTGTTGGCTGTTTGCCTATTACATCCCCAAGACATATGCATATTCAAGATCATTTATTAAGACTGTAACTTCCTCTCGTGCCTTGACAGCACATTTTACTCTGCTTATGCCTGTTCTGAATACTATTGTAAAGACCACCTCTGTGTGCCTTTGCATGCCATCTTTTTCCTCCTTCATCCCTCCTTTCTTCACCCTTTATAAACCAGATATAAGCACCTTGCCTTTATGAAAGCTGCTTGTGGTCTACCCAAGCTCACTTATCTCAGCCTACTACCAACTCTATCTCTAGTTGGTTTCAGATACCAACCCGCATTACCAAGTTGACCCCCATCTACTTTCCATTTAGACACTTTTGTGCTTCCCTGATTCATAAGGATCTGAAGAATAATTTCATTATTCCTACTGAGACGCTCCCTCGCTTTCCATCAAGCCTACGCAAAAAACATTTTAAAAGCTAATTCTCAACTAAAACTGTAGACACTGCACTGCCCAAAAATGTCTTGTTGAATCCTTGTATTCACGTATGTGTCTGTACCCAAACAGACTATAACTGTATTTTCAGGAAAGTTCTTGTAGCAAATTCTGCACAAGTTTTTGTTCTATCATTAGAGCACTTTGTTAAGATAACGACAAATGACAAAACATGATAATGAATATTACTTATAATATTATAATATGCTTTCTTAGCATTGATAAATCTTTACAGAATATCACAATTTTTTTCCTGACAAACACAAAACACCTGGCTTCTCATTTTTGTTGTTATTACTCCACCATGCTAACACAAACCATAATTCCTCCAGCAGTGACCAGTTTGTAATATTTGTCTCTCCTCAAACAAACCTCCTGTTAAATTTGAGATTCTCAATCCTCTTTCCCTTCAGCCACTGGCTAGATCAATACTGTAATAGATGTAACTCTCAGCAGAAAGTCTTCTCACTTTTGACACTGCAATTGGCCAAAGAAATGCAGGCAGCTTAGGTTCCTTCTTCTCAAGCCCAATTCTACAACACTGTTGACCTTGTAAAGCCTGGAGCTCTTGTATGATCTTCCCGCGTTAACCTCCAGGCTAACAATTTACTTTAAGATAAATTCAGCTACGATGGATACGATCAGTTTGAACTGTTTCATTGTTTGAATAATTCAGGCAGATCCTTTGTACTTATTGCTACAATACTGTTTCAATATAGAGGGGATAAGGCTACTAAAGACTTGTTAATGGGAAACATATGCAACTCCCTGAATTAAGATTCCAGTCTTGCCAGAGATTCCATGGGGTACCCTGCTGACATACAGAGGCATAGAATCATTTTGGTTGGAAAAGATCCTTGGGATCGAGTCCAACCACCTACCCTACTCTACAAAGTTCTCCCCTACACCATATCCCCCAACACCACATCTAAGTGACTCTTAAATCTAAATGAAACTTAAAACTTAAATGACTCAACCACCTCCCTGGGCAGCCTATTCCAATGCCCGACCACTCTTTCTGTGAAAAATTCTTTCCTAATGTTCA
>JAOTQQ010000001.1:95156217-95194617 GCA_026546715.1 Gallinago undulata | reverse complement strand
ATGCTCTAGTGCCCAAGATTATTGGTTTGTCGTGGGCTGCTGTGTGGGTGGGTGATGGTTTGTTTTTGGTTTTTTTTGTGGTTGGACTCGATGATCTCTGAGGTCCCTTCCAACCACCACAATTCTGTGATTCTGTGATCTCATCGCACTTGCATTCTTACTGAGAGTTACAAAAAGCAACTAACAGTTCAAGATTCTTTTAACACTCATACATTTTCTTTTGTATTCAGAAAGAAATTCTTTTGTATTTGTCAGAAATTTCTTTGCACAGCTACACTCTTGCTTGCAATTCCCAGGCTATACCATGCAAGAGGAAACCCATTATTGATTGCTTTTAAAATTACATTTCTCACCATAAATGCTTTAATAATTGACTGAAAAAAATGTTAGGTAACCTCTATGGGAACAGTTCCATTACAGAATGTGTTTTATCATTTATTTGTGAATGTGTTACTCATTAATAACCTGCCTCAGAGGAAGTACAGGTGATTACTTTCAGATTTTGGAGCTCAACTTTATGAGTTCTCACAGGGACATCATCTATATCATAATAACAATATTCTAAAATGTTTCCATTTGTTCAAACTATAAATCTAAGCACTTGCACTCAGCAGTAGCATGAGAAAAACAAGTTTTCTTTTCTTCGTTAAGAAAAGCAAATTAATTCCTTAAGTCCAAAAAATTTGAGTCAAAATTCTCCCCAAACATTATAAAAGCATGCAAGTTTACATAAAGTGTTAAGGTTTAAGTGAAACTTCACAAAAGACATCTTCAGAACTCAAAGATATACTTTTTTTCAGCATATTGACAAAAACTACACACTGAGGAGAATATACTCAACCATGAGAAAATCCCCATCATACTTCTCTTCCAGCTGGAGAAAAGTCCCCTATGGTTGTAACAAGATACAAGCAACCGATGCCAAACTTTTACATCCATTAAAGTACAGCAGGACGCAGTTTTTACTCAAGCAAAACTTGCCTACATTCAATATATTTGATTGTTGAAACAGTTAAGGTTGATTGTGTGTAAAGCGCAATGAACATTTCAAAGTCAAATTAATCTGAAATGATTGAGCTCAATCCTTAGCTACTGACTCCCAGAACAAGAAAAATAATTGTGTGGTAAGCAAGAAAAAGCAGAATTACCAAAGAGCTGAGCAGCACTGTTGCTGTTAGTCTCTCTAGGATGCGACATACATGAGGAATGTCCATCGCAGTGAAGAACACAGGAAAGTAATGCAGCATTACTGCCTTCCTTTTTTACCTCTTACCATACCAGAGCATCCAGCCTATTGGTCTTTGTTATTCCCCTTTTTACCAATATGAGATGTATGTTAGTATGCCTCAGTTTATTTATAAAAAATAAATATTTTTGAATTTGTTAATACCAGATTTTCAAAAGTCTATTTTGGGACAATCTAAATATGACTTGACCAAGACTTCAATTATGACTGGATTGTTACCCTTAGAATCACAGAATTGTCTAATGGTATTAGAATTATCTAGACTGCAAGGGACCTTTAAGGTCATCTAGTCCAACCATCAACCTAACTGATAAAAAAACATTGCTAAACCATGTCACTAGGCACCATGTCAACCTGTCTTTTGAATACCTCCAGGGATGGTGCCTCAACCACCACCCTGGGCAGCCCATTCCAGTGCTTAATAATCCTTTCAGTGTAAAATTTTTTCCTAATATCCAGCTTGAACCCCCCCGGTGCAACTTGAGGCCATTTCCTTTTGTCCTATTGACTGTGACTTGGGAGAAGAGACCGACCCCCACCTTTCAGGTAGTTGTAGAGAGCGATAAGGTTTCCCCTCAGCCTCTTTTTCTCCAGGCTGAAAAACTCCAGCTCCCGCAGCCTCTCCTCATAAGACTTATTCTCCAGACCCCTCACCAGCTTTGTTGCCCTTCTCTGGACCTGCTCCAGCACCTCAATGTCTTTTTTGTGGTAAGGGGCCTAAAACTAGACACAGTACTTGAGGTGGGGCCTCACCAGTGCCCGAGTACAGGGGGACAATCACCTCCTGAGTCCTATTCACCACGCTGTTCCTGATACAGGCCAAGATGCTGTTGGCTTTCTCGGCCACCTTGGCAAACTGCTGGCTCATGCTCAGCTGACAGTCAACCAACACCCCCAGGTCTTTTTCTACCAGGCAGCTCTCCAGCCACTCTGCCCCAAGCCTCTAGCTCTGCATGAGGTTGTTGTCACCCAATTGGAAGACAGCATCTTATCATATTGCTGAGGAACCTCACAAAACCAAGCCAGACAGACTAACAAACTAAAACCAGGATATATTTTTACAAGATGGTAAAACCATCTTGTTACAAAACCACACTAAGTTTTACTCTAACCAAAACCACTTTGAGACTCTAACAACCACTAACAATCCACAGGTCCATAATGTTATTTGGGAATTAATACTAAGAAGCCAGTTTAAGAATTCTTAATGTTTATGGTTGATGACAAAATGCACAATCACTCACCTAAAAAGTGTGGGCTCTAAACCTCAAGGCGATCCCTTGGATAGTGTCCCAACCCAAGGGAAGCACCTCTGACTGCAGACCCGCTGCTCTGAGAGAGATCAACTCAAAATGGCTTTCTCATGGGGCACCAGTTGATACCCAATTCAAGTATGATCTTTGATCATATAGTGTCATATAGCTCCCCTACATGAAACCCCCAACTTCCTCACCTTTCAACTGAAATGATTCTGTGTTGACCACCACTGTAGGCATAACAAGAACTGTAACAGGGAGTTTTTGCAGGCTTTTGTTGGGTCTTCATTAGGTTTTTGTGGGCTTTTGTCACATCTATGCCAGGGCAGGTACATCTGACACACATATATAGGGGAAATCCACCTGCACACAGATTTACAAAAGTTTCGTGAATGAGACCTACAAACTCATAAACTTGTTTCCAACTCTGTCACCTCACCGACTCACACACGCAGAACAGCACAAAAGTCCCCTGAGAGCTCCCAGGCTATATGCATGAGCCCCTTCACACCTAAAACACAACAGTCCAGGACTAAAATTGTTGCCATCTCTTGTGTTACAGTCCAAGGACACAGCCCCACTACAACCCTACAGCGGGGAGATGTGCCTCATGCACCGGGGAAATTTGGTGGGTTGACCCTGGCTGGAGAGCAGGTGCCCAGAGCCATTCTATCACTCCCCCTCATCAGCTGGACGGGGCAGAGAAATATAGAATGAAAGGCTCACGAGTCAAGGTAAAGACAGTGAGAGATCGTTCACCAATTACTGTCACAGGGATAATGGACTCAACTTCGGGGAAATTAATTTACTTTTTTGCCAATCATATCAGAGTAAAGTAATGAGAAATATAGCCAAATTTTAAAACACCTTGCCCCCACCCCTCCCTTCTTCCTGGGCTCAACTTCACTCCTGATTTTCTCTACCTCCTCCTGCAAAGTGGCACAGAGGGACAGGGAAAACGGGGGTTGCAGTCAGTTCATTACACTCTTCATTACTCTGCCACTCCATCCTCCTTAGGTTCTTCACCTGCTCCAGCACGAGGACTCTCCCAAAGGAGACAGTTCTCCACAAACTTCTCCTCCAACATGAGTCCTTCCCACAGGCTACAGTTCTCTTTTGAGTTCGAGTTGCTCCAGGGTGGGTCCTTTCCACAG
Source organism: Gallinago undulata (assembly GCA_026546715.1). Taxonomy (NCBI): domain Eukaryota; kingdom Metazoa; phylum Chordata; class Aves; order Charadriiformes; family Scolopacidae; genus Gallinago; species Gallinago undulata. The sequence goes on along the minus strand of JAOTQQ010000001.1, from coordinate 95,190,961 downwards.
GGTGCTGTTCTTCCATAACAGACTGCTCCAACATGGGTCCCCCACAAGGTCCCAAGTTCCGCCAGCAAACCTGCTCCAGCATGGCCTCCTCTCTGTCCATAGGTTCAGAGCTCCAGCAGAGGCTCTCCGCAAGGTCACAACCTCCTTTGGGCACACCCATCTGCTCCTGCCTGGGGTCCTCCACAGACTGAAGGTAGGTATCTGCTCCAGCACCTGGAGCACCTCCACCCTCTCCTTATTCACTGACCTTGGTGTCTGCAGAGTTGTTTATCTCACATATTCTCACTTCTCCCTCTGGCTGCTGTTTCACAGCAGGGTTTTTTCTCCCCTTCTTAAATACATTATCACAGATGTGCTACCACTGTTGCTCATTGGCTCAGCTTTGGCCAGCAGCTCTATCAGACACGGGTGAAGCGTCTAGCAGCTTCTTACAGAAGCCACCTCTGTAGCCCTCCGCTACCACAACCTTACCACACAAACTCAATGTGAGGGGGGCAGGGTATATGTGAGTGTGAAGAATATTAAAGGACCTAAGAAATCTGCACAGCAAATTAGAAAATAATAATAAACCAAACAATGATTTTAAAATATGGTAATTATATACTTAGTTGAATAGATACACAAATAGATTTTTATTTATACATGCATGTTACAGAACAAAATTGTTTCCAGTGGTGTTAAGAGTTTTGCTTGTGATCATCACTGGAGTGTACCTCTTTCAGTGGAGAAAGAACAAATAACTGTAATTTACTATGGGCTGCTGCTAATGTCACATCATGCAGCTGTATTACTGAGTCATACACACCCGCCAACAAAATCAGTCACTGGAGGCCCTCGACAATTTTTGCCTACTGTTTATCAAGATAGCTGGTCGGATCAATATTCGACAGTATACACTAACACAAAACCTGAGGTAAGACATATCTAAGTAATCAATGTGCATTTGCTTCTGAAACCTCACATCCATGTATACGAACAGAAAATAGTGACAGTTTTTCTATTTGAAACTTGCTGTTTAACCTAAGCTGGCTTCCTTGTTCCACTGTCAAAGTAGTTTCACACCAAATACTGTTCTTCAAATACACATCTTCGGAATCAAAGTGAAGAATGGCAATTTGCTAAAATTAATTCAGTTTGCAAATACTAAGTTTGCTATATATGCATACTTTATTCAGCTGCAGTTAGAAAAATCAAAGCTTTAAATGGAGTTTTTACAATTAAATATACTGAAAACCAGGTTATGGTGGCCATTGCAAGGTTCTTTATTTGCTCAAAATAATGCAAGATAAGCCAGTGTGATGTGACAAGAACATACAAGCAATTTCTGTTCTTAGTATCAGTGTAGCTTCCTGGCTATGTAGAAATCAAATTAATAGGGGTTTTTTGCTTGTTTTTTAAATCCTCACTTTTAAAGCAGCCCCCCCATCAGCTGTTTTATCAAATTTGTTGTGTTACAGTTTATCTGACTGAACAGATCTGCAGATGTTTGTAGATTAAGTAAAAAGGATTGGAACTAAGCTACAACATGAATTTATACAGCATTGAGACTTCTGGCTGCTAATCCAGGCAGTCATTGAAAACAGGTGCTCTCCAGTACTTATTTAATTCGTAACATCTTGCTGCAGTGAAAAAACACATTCATTTCAATAACAAACTTAAGGGAAGTCCTCAGTTTTAGGACACGGAAAAGAAGATAGCATAATGCTATGATTAAAAAGAGCTAAAGCCACACAACATCCATGTGTTTCTTTGAAAGCTTTGCAGGAGCTAGCCTCGTACCCAGTGTATAATAAAGGGCACAAACTTATAAATTAAAAGAAATATTAAAGTCATCCAGCTAACATAAAAACATTAAGAAAAAGGCAAAGTGATTGAATACAGCCAAGTCAGATCTCTTCAGACTTGTCCCACTCGCTAAAAAATTATCTCCCTGATAGTAAATAATACCACATACATTTCACATGGTCCACCACACATCTTTTTCCTCCTACTTCAGTGTTATTTTTAATCCACACTAATTGTAAACTTTAAGGACAAAATATTTCTTTATGTGTATGTGGAAAAAGCACAGTGGAAATGAAAGAGATACAGTATGAAATAACTGCCAGTTCATGTGGCAAGCTAAGAATTAAAAACAGTATGTATGAACATAAAAGTACTACTAGTAGTGTTGTTAATGTCCCCCTCTCAGATAAACACTTACATTTTAGTCTACTGTAAATATATACTTTTTTCTAAATTCTACAGTTCTTTAGTTCAGATTAAGTCCAATTTTTGCAGTATGTTAGTAGTTATCTGTGATTAATTATATTCAGAAGCTTTGAACAAGTCATTATCAATTGTTTTTCTGTACTACCTACAGACTTGTGATTATCCAATTCCTAATTTTTTCATGCATGTTCTTAGATTGCACTAAAAACCTCTTATTTAGTTGTTCAACCTAAAAATTGAATTTGGAAATGTCAAACCTCAATGCCATATTACCAACATTCAGGATTCAAGTTAAAGTATGCAGTGAGCGTTCACAAACGTTGTATAGCCTGATACACACTAAAGAGTAGGTTTTTCAATGGAAAACACATATCAGTAATCACAAAGGTCTTAAGCACTTCCATTAAAAACACTGAAATCTAAAGTTCTTCAAATTCACATAAATTATGTAAAATAAACTATTATTCCTTAAGCACAGTGAAAAAGTGTGAATGCCTTCCAGAGCACTTGCATATTTAGAAATTTGCTATAAATTGCAATAAACAATATGGCTGTTTAACAAAAACACCACCACCACTATTTAATAATTCTTGGACTCACACAATAAGTCATAGATAGTATTTAAAAAAAAACAACAAAAAACATTTAAATTCTCTCCAGAGGAGATCAATGCAGAAAAGACCATGATATACAGCTGCCCTCTGACACCCAAGAAGGGGGAAAATTTAAGTGAGTTTTGTAGCCTTCCCATCCTCCCTGCTCTCTGGGATGTCATCAAGAGACACCTGCTAAACAAAACATACTATGTAACAGTGCAGAGGAACCAAAGGATAATGAAGAATAACCATAGAGCTGATACCGATGAGTATATCGCCATGCCTGACGATTCTTTCTAACTTTCTTCATATCACCTCTGGTGTTACCTCTACACGTGGTCTCACCTACCTCCCTTCCTGCTCCTTCAAAAATTGACACTGGCTTTCTGCACAACACTGTTACATGTGGACACTGCAATGACCATCTTTGAGGTAGGCTCACTATAAGGTTTCAGTTGAAAGGAGGAAATTGAAATCAAAAAGCGAAAACTGAAAAGCTGTAATTTCAGGGGGAAAGGAGGCTTCAATTAGAATTTATTTTTTTATTTTAAGTTGTAAGCTTGTATTGTCATTCTACTTGTCTGCCCTATAGTTTTAAAGCAAAAGGTATTCAAGAGTATTGAAGCAAGTTCCATCTGCAAGAAAAATCACCTGCTGTGATCTAGGAGACGGATCATATCATCTAAATGCAGCCACATAGCTGCAGGAGGTCCCAGGACTTTCTGCACCTGTCCCATTTCACAACAGAGAAGAAACAGTCAGTCAATGGATGTTCTCAGTTCTCCAACTCAATCAGCCTCTCTGGCAAATTCCCCTCCCTGACTATCCAATAGAGTTGGCAGGGAATTGCACCCTTCCTCACAGGGATCTATTCCAGTAGATCCAGAGATCTACGCCCGGCTCTGCCACAGGAGGGACACTCTGTGATGGAAAGATTTTATCTAAAAAAGATAATTTGCAGTCTTTCAAGTTAAAATGTAATCTTATTTTGCCCCCTTTTTTGTAGTACAAATCTTTCTACACTTTTCCTTTACTGATCTTCCCTCCGTACCTGCTGACTGGCAAAAAAGGGTATATCTCATAAGTAAATAAATACCTAGGAGAAAAAACAAAAGGAACCTTACACAATACTGTATCTCTGTGACTATCAGGAAACTTGCTGTTCCAACGTACATATTTTTTTTCCTTTTCCTGTTTTCAGGCCAGGAGACAGATAACCAAACATGACCGTATCATTAACTTTTTGGTTTCCCCATAATAAGACAAGCTATAGGTACATATATGACGATAGGGTTAGTTCATATTTGCAAAAGGAAAATATTTTCAAATTGAATCAGATGAAATGGCTGAAGACAGGCTGCCAAGACAGAACTCCTAACAGTGGAACATTATGACAAATTCAAGTAATGAATAACAGAAAGATGTAATTGATCAATTAAACAAATGCTCAATATGTTCAGGTATTAGCATCCCTAGGAAGTGTTGTTTGGTCAACTCAAGTTCAAGGAATTTGAACTTTGCATTCCCACTTCTAATTGTATTTGCTTTTAATTAAATAAACCAGGTGAGTCTGTCAATGCCTGTTGCTTTACGTTTTTAAAAAATTCTTCAACCGTACCACACAACATCCTTTAGGAGCCAGGGGGTTCCTGAGAATATTCCCCAGGAAAAATCAACTTTTTTTTTTACAGTTAAAAAACACACTTCTGTATAGTGTTTGATTTTTTAAGACTCTAAAATAAATTCTGAAATTACAATAACAATTAGTATTTGCTATGTACAATTGACTTTTTTTTCTGCAATTAATTACTAACCTTGAGTAATTCAAAAAAATTTTGGTAAATCAAAGAATCAGATTTCATTTAACAGTCACCCAATTATTACTATACCATAACTAAGACGACCTGAACTGTTGCAATTAAGTTTATATAGTGTTCCTTGTCATGATTGTTTCTTTCTGTGTAAAAAACCCACCCAAAGCCCTGATATATACACTTGGTAAATATAGCTCAACTCTTGTTTTGGATTGACATTTAGAGAAGATATGACCTTTAACTTGCTACTTTTAAATGATGTTTATTAGAATCCTGTGCAGCATCTCCATTTTTAGAATCCTGTGCAGCATCTCCACCTTTGTGCTATGACTTGCAAATGGGGCTGGTACCGATGATTTAGCAAAGAAAGCACTTCATATTATTAGAGACATCGCCAAATTACTGTACTAGCTCACTTATTAATGCCTAAAGAAACAGAAGAATACGTGAATGCTCTACTATTTCAGTATTTTGATAAAAAAAATAATCTTGAAAGTAAATCCAAATCAAAGAGTGATAGACTGTTTACACAATCAGAGGAGATGGTATTTTTTTCAGGTTATGCCATTAAGAAATGTACACAACACAAGTAACTGTGTACCTCTTGCAATCAATGTAACTTGTTCCCTACTGACTTAAAAAGTCCCCCAAATAATGAAAAATTCTCTATCAACGAGTCTCTGAACTGTTCCAGAGACACTGGGGTCTCTATTTAATAAGTATGGATATTTTAATCCAGCTGTGAATTCTGTTCAGATACTTTCACTCTGAAATGATACTTTTAAAAGCAAATGCAATGGATAGGGAATATTGGTAGATTCACAAAGAGAGATATGTATAAAGCCGACATATATTGAAATAACTGAAATGTTGCCAGTTAGGTTGTTTTCAACTGCCAAAATCTAATTACTTGCTTCCCTATGATTTTAACAGCAGTGGTAAAACTGATCAAAGACTTTTTTATTCCCATTCATGCGCTGCTTTGTGAAACTATGAGCAATAACAAAGGCAGGATATCATTCCTTATGCCATTTAGTATTTTCTGAATAGAGAGTGTATTTCTCCACAAATACCAAAACACTTTTTTAATTCTGTGACAGATAGGCCATATTTGCCACAACGAACTTCTTATTCCCCTGAGCTACATGCTGGTGTATAATTCAAAGTTTTATACCATTTGCAAGTAGTAATGTAATATAATATTAGCAAGCACTGCCCACTGCCCAGTTACCCACCAGGACAGATTTCAAAATACAAAATTATTATTTTGAAAGTTGTTTTCATGCAGAAGAAAGTAATAGTTATCAGTTTTGAGTATGTCACAGAGTATGTCTATGACAAGCACTGACAGAATGGCATCAAATACTTCCAAAACACAGATTTGTAATTCCAGAGGTGCAAGGACAAAAGGGCTTTGGGTTGGGATCTGGGAGAAGGACCCTGAAGACGTGAAAATTGTATTAAATACAACTCAGGTCTTAGCAGACTAAGATGTAGTGGCTTCTCCTCTTCCCTCATCTACCACTCCCCACCCCACTCCCCCTGGCTTTTACAAAAACAATTTTTCCCTTAAAGTCAGTAACGTTCAGGTATTTTACAACTTAATGGGTATGAAAGAGTTAGTTCAGGATATTGACAAGTGACAAATCTTTTAATCCCTTAATTTCTGATTCATGTCTCAGCCAAAAAGCAAAGTCTCAAAATGGGACATTATGGCTATGTGAAAGATTGCTATCAATGTAAGTAGTGATCTCTCTTCAGCTCACAATGCTCAAAAGAGTCACATTGTAGACATGTGCTGCCCAAGCACACACCTCCACCAGCAGCTTTGGTACAAAGGGAAATGTGGCCGTCCTGACAGTAGTTCTTCCAACTCTTAGTTGGAGAGTGGGCACAAGCGAGATGAAATTGTTGCTTTTTAGTCCTTAAAGTATCTTACACATATCAGCTTGCCCTAGGCATGACATTCATGAAGGAATGCAAGACAAACGTTCTTTGAAAACCTATCAGAAAAGGTAGTACTAATATTAAAGTACACTGGAGATGACTAAACAGACAACATCAGATATCTACAAAAATTATTTCAAAACGTGTACAGAAGCTCTATTAGATAATAATTTTCTAATTTAGCAATTTGTTACTCTTAGAGCAAACATAAAAGAATATGCAAAGACTGATGGCTTTGGGTATTCCACTTCATTTAGGAGATACCTGATCAGGAGCAGACTGGACTGACAATTGAATAAACGAGTGGAGTCAATGCATTGTAGAAAATTTTCCTGACATTTTTTTGGTGGGCTTTTGTTGCTGGTTATATTGCTCACATGCAGTTCTACATTATGACTCACTCACATAATGGGCAGAAATTCATTGAGTATTAATGTCTTGAAGAAAATTCTTATCCCATTAAAAGAAACCTCTTGACCTTATGTAGAAAATTATACTTGCTTCCAGTAACAGCAGTGTCAAAACTGTACCTTTGCAAAGAGTATATTTTGATTATTGTTGTCTGGTCTCACTGGCAATAAAGTGATTCATTTTCTGATTACAGCTTTTAACGCTCTGTATTATCCAAGGTTGTTGTGCAGCTTGCCTAATACCATCAAATCTGAGGAGCTCTTGAGCAAAATATTTGTGCAGTAGCAATGTCACTTCTCTAATTTATGGATATGGACTCTTCCTTTTTGCTCCAAAACAAATGTTGAACCAAAGCAGACTGGTATCTCAGTGGCTACTGAGGCTTTCTTTACAATCATTACTACAGAAAGAGTACCTTATTCCGAAGTCCTTGTGAAACTATTATGTACTGCAGAAGAGAATTCACAAAGTACCCGTATCCTTTAGTAACTCTTTCTGAAGCTAACAAAACCACTAAGGAATGGTGCAACATGAAGAGATGCACGCCTTTTAGGAGTGTCACCTATCCAGCAGTCCTTGCAGGTGGAAAATAAGCGTCTCAATGTGCACATTCTACATGGGTATACAGAATCACAAGCTGAATCCACAGAAGTTCAGTCCCAGGCTTTACTCAAGTATACTACGGCATTTACAACATTTTAGCAATGTATTCATGTTCTAAACAGCACAACAGTTTAGGTAACTTGAATTTTTCCATTTGTGCATGAAAACCAGTTATCACTAAGTCTGACAAATGCAACCCCTCTTTCAGGAGTGGCAGAGGGTTAATGAACCACAGCAACACTTAGATTGTGCAGAAGACATACTTTTTGCTCCTGCAAGTGCTCACTGTCCTGCTTATAAAAGTGAGGGATTGATACGGGAAGAAAATACATTTCCCTTTGTAATCATCTCCAAGTTGAAACCTTGATTTGAAACATTCTTAATTCACTGTCACAGTGACAAGGTGCAGTGCTATGTTTTTCTATATGTACCAGCAAAGAGTGCAGCCTCTGCAAAATTCCTGAGGAAAAGCCATCATCATCAAGCACAGCTATCCTCAGAGAGACAATTCTTAAGAGACACAAGAATGCGGCAAGCAACATTCAGCACCTAACCGAGGTACTGACACCTGCTTCACAAACAATCTGTCTTACTACTTCTGTACATTAGCCTCTGTGAAAAAACAGTATTAAATATATAGCGTTACTTATGTATTGTGACAAAGCCATTTTATCATGGTTTTGAGTACTTTTGACTTTAATGTTTTGCATGAACTCTGCATAGGGCCTCACACATCCCTAATTGAACTTGATATCTACTGATTTTCTGCTATGTGAACATGCATGTTATTCATGGAGACATTCTAAATCCTTTGTTTTACAGAAGTATGGATAATGACATCATCTCTTCAGGTGAATTTGACTCCTCTGTCTTTATGTGCTTACAAGAAAGATGGAGCCTGATTTAATTGACTAGATTCTCTTTTTAAGCATATGAAAGAAAAAAGATTATTTTCTTCAGTCACTGCTCAACTTGTTCTGCAATAGCTATCTAAAACATGGTAGAAGAATCCTGCTTCAACGTATGCACTTATCTCCCATAACTACAGAAATCAAGGTGACTTGCTGACCTAGACACATGTAGGTGCCCACAGTGTTACAGGAAGACAAAGTGAAGGTCATCTTTACTAACTAAATGGTTTCTTAGAAATTCACAATATCATTAATTCAAATAATCTTGCTTATTTCTGGACAAGGGACATTCCTTGAAAATGTGATGCAATATTTTCAATATACAACAAGCTATTTGCTGTGCATATTACATCATAGGACTTTTTTTTTAGCTAAAAAAAAAATAATACAGCAACGTTTCCTTACCATGGCAGGAGCCATCCACTTCTTCATATCCTACACTGCAGATGCATCGTCCTAGAGGCACAAGCCAATCCCCATCTGCTCCGCAATACAGTTTTGGAGTATCACGTTCTTCAGCGCTCTTCACACAGGAGCCCCGTACTTCCACCAAAGAGGAAGAATCAACCCTTGGAATAGTATCAGGAAACATAGCCAAATTACGGACTGTGAAAGGGCACTTTTTGTAATAAACACGGACTGAGACCAAAGCAATGCATGCTCCAATGTCCTGAAAAGCAAGATAAAAACCTTTCTTGTTTATTGGCCCCACCTCACGAACTTCTGTGTTGAGTTTAAGAATGCGGTCACCCAAGTCCATCTGGGTAAAGCTCTCATCAGCTGCAATAGTATCAATTTTAGTGTACTGGTTTGGCTTGAATTTCACTCCATGAGACTCATCCCACTCCATGTAGTAGAGATTGAAAGTTTCCTTGCAGGTTCCCAGTACCCATGGAATACTGTTGCAGTCCCTCAGGGTAAACTTCATTTCCACATAAATCTTCTGAGCAGCATCACGGGAGATCCAGTTTGTTCGAAGCCAGTTGTTTTGGTTTGGTTCCATCACATTACATACCTGGTAAGTATGAATAGGACGATTGTGTTCATCCATTTCAGTTATGGCATCCCACTGAAAAGAAAATAAAACTGTTTGAAAACCAAGAAGAATATGTATGATATGTACGCATATACACAGAGCCTGCATATATATACACACAAACACCCCATGTACGTGCACCGTTGGCTTAACTAAGACTAAGTATTTACTTAAATTTCAGTGGAAAGACAGTATTTTTAGAAATCAAGTTACACTCCTGAAGATGCATTTTGAGTATTTCAGCAGCTGAATATTCATAGTGCCTACTGAATTCACTACTACAAAGAAGGTAGGGTTGGCCTACAGGATTGAGAAAAACATGTAGGAAATACAAGTTTAATTTACCATTTGTAAGCAATAAAAAGTTATATATATATATATCGCTATTGAAGAGATGTGGAGAGACAAGCTTCATCTGTTCATCTTCTTCTGTGAAAGAGGAAGATATCACTTAAGAATTATGTCCTAATTTTCAGAAAAATTCCTGAAAATCAGATAACTTCTAATGCCAGGTGAACATGTAGAAAACTAGCTGGCTTTACTTGACATTTTAAGAACATATAACGTCACAACATGAAAGTTGCAGAACAAGCACATCTCCGAGACCTTTCACACAATCTTTATATAAAAATGAAGTACAAAACCCACACAACAACAACACGAGGAGGGTGGGAAGTGGAAGAGTGCACCTTCTTTGGGAGTGAATTGATTGATCACAGTGGAAGCAGCAGGGAAATAACAAAAAAACCCCAAAACCACAAAAACGCCCAAAACAAACCCAAAACAAAAAAAAACCCTGTGGCCCTGTTATCCTGAAAACTTTGAATTTAAACAGTGGCTCAAATTCATGGCATTCCAAGTGCTGCCGGACACAATCAGAGGACTGGGATTTCTGGTCACCGCAGCATATGCATGTGAGCTATGCAGAAAAATAGGGTAAGTTACGTTCTTTACAGGCCATTACCTAAAGGAAGGGTTTCTTGCTTTCATAGCAAAAACAATAACCTTGCCTAAAGATCCTGTCCTAAGAATCACAAAACATACATCTTATCATAGCCAGACAATGGTAAAAAAATGGCAAAACAATCTGCTGACTGTTAAGAGCCAAGGGCTTTTGGCCTCTGAGACTCATACACATTCAAAAAGGTCAAAGCTGCTACTTCGGCATTCATGGCAAGACCAGAACAAGTTCAGATTTGGTAAAAATTTTATGATGGACTAGTTAGCACAGGGGTTTTTGTGCCACTGTCCCCAAAATGGTTTGAAATATATAACTGAAGTCTACCCTGTAGCAAACAATGAAATACCCCAAGTAGATCTTGCCTTTGGGAGAGCCATGCTCTGGTGGGCCAGGCCTCTTTTGCCAAGCATGAACCCACACAGCTTGAATTGATTCAAATTCCATAGCCATGAAGAATTAGAAGTAGTAATTAAAATACTATTTTATCATTTTAAATAAAATTAATTAAAATCCACAGCTCCAAGTCTTAAAATACCACCAGAAAGGTTCTTTAAAAACAAAGTGTATAAGTCTCTCAGCTGTTGATCCCCATTTTGCCTGCTTAGGTGAGCAAAGGTCATATCACCCTTTTTCCACATATAAAAAAGTTTAAGCATTATTACACAAATTTGTGTTATACACAAATATAACAACAATGTAGATTTATTAAAAGAACACCACAAAAATCAATCCAAATAGAAGCACAAAAGGTTTTCTGCATTTCTTTGTGTATCAAACCACGTTAAAAGGAGGATGTGCTATACGCTCCAGAGAGATCTCTGGAATAAAAAAAAAACCAAAACAAACATAAAAAACAAACGAAACCCAAAAATCACCACCCCAAAAAACTACCAAAAAAAAACCCCAAAACACCCTCCACACCACAAAAAAACCCAACCAAAACCAAAAGACCAAACCCTCAAAGAACCCGCACAAAATAAAAACCCCCAACCAACCAAGAAAAAAACAACAAACCACCACAAACCCAGAATAAAAGAGTAGTAGGTGTGATGACAACATAACTTGTAAAATACAGAGCAGTCTTCAGAACCAGAGAAAACTAGCTTAAATAAAAAAAAAACCACTTGAATATACAACTGCCTCTTGAAATATTAAGAAAAAAAAGAAATCCAACATACCCTTCCCTTACTGTGAGATTCTCTCCAGAAATATTTATGTATTCACTTTGAATCAATATCTTGATTTGAACTTAGAAATTAAAGCCCTGAAGTTAGCTGCTAACCCTGTAGTTAATAATATAAATCTATTACTTCTGTAGGAAAGTAAAGGCTCAGCACTTCAATAACTGGCTTAAAAGAATGAAACAAGACGGATTGATCAAACATGGACAGTGCTTTAGTTCATTCAAAGAAAGCCTTCTGTGCTTCATGCCACTGCCTTTCCATTGTGCTCCCAGACAGCCTGCTGGCAACTCCCAGTTTATAAAAACGCATGCATTGGGCAAGAAAAACGTTTAAAAGGCATTTGCAGAAATGTTTGACAGAAGTAGTAGTCTATTCATTATACATACAAAATATATTCAAAAAACTTTAACGTCTAATGTTTCAACTTAGCCATCACACTGAGACATTCTGTATCAGGTGTGCTTATAAGTAAAGCTATGAATTTGTTACTCTTAATTACTAATTTGTTGCTCTTAATTACTAATGCCCGATACTAAGTACAAATGAGGTGAATTCCACCACCTCAAACGTCAATGTAATTTACTGAAAAGTTTGACAGAATTGTGATAGTCTTTGACAAGGACTCATTATTGCTGCATGAAATACAATCTACTTTTAACTTTACATTAGTGCGTTTCTTCTGATTAGAACAGCCAGGAAATATTACGCAATAGTTAAATTCAGTGCAGACAACAAAAAGCCAAACAGTTTATCAAATACACACTAGTCTTCTTCTAGATGTGTTTCATTTAATTAATTAGGAGGTAACATGAAAAGTATTTATAAACATTTTAATTGTGCAAAACTATTCTTCACTAAAATCTTAGAAACAAACAAGTAATGTTTGCACAAGAATGTGGTAGCTCCCCTCAAAAAGCTGACAGTTCAGACTTCCTTTGAAATGAGCCTCTTGTTGTCCCAATGCACTGCATTACCTTCAAAATTTTTTATTATGTTCCTTTCAAACAGGGAAAACCTCCAATGATGTTGATGGAAGCAGGAGCAGTGTAGAGCTAATTCTTAGAGTTCCAGGACTTATGAATAACAAATGTCAAAAACAGGGTTTGGAGGAAAGACTTCCAAAGTCTATTTTAACACTGTGATCAACAACAGCATGAATAAGAGGTTACATTTACTTTCACATCTGGCATAGAGGAGGAGTAAGAATCACTAAAATAGAAGAACAGAGAATGTGAAGGTTGGTAGAAAGAAGATTTTAAGATTACTTGTCACATTCATGTCCAAAATATGAGATTAGTCTACAAACCACACTAAGACTATAGTTAGATAAAACCTTATCTGTTTTCATAACACTACAAGCTATTTTACAATCATTCTGTTTCATTTTAGAACTTCACTAATATTTAACAGCTGTACAGAGAACACTATAAAGAGCCAATTACATAATGGAAATCTTCTACTTAATACATGTAATACCAAAATCTGTTTTCAGTGTTTCCCACTTTTTGTTTTTCTAATTTTAAATCAAACACTACAGATTTACAAAAGCAGCAAGAACCATTTATTACAACTCAGTAGGTTGTATCACCAAAGGCTGTATGAGCATTACAAAAACAGAAATTGCATTTCACATATTTTAAGTTATTTTTAAACACATTACTGTCTGATCAGAAAAAGCCTTAGTGATACCATGCTACAAAAAAGTAAACACAGTGGACCAGTTTCAGCCTGATAGAAGCAGTCATAACTTCTCTGAAGTTATTTCAACAAATTCTGAATCTTGACTTATCTTCAAACCATGGTCAGCCTCTTAAGCAAACCCTTATTGAGGTCATATTGTGCTGCTTAAAGAAAAGGTATGTTAAATTGACAACTGGCATGGTTTGCCCAGTACTAGCCATATGCAACATGGGTTTTAGAGGAGGAACACACAACAGGAAGGACTGAGAGGATATTAGCTTGCCTGTTGTCATCTCCCAGCCCTCCCTGGCAGCAACATAAAGTCACAAGTTCCCACATCAACCCTCTGATTCCTCTTTGATTCCCAGTCCCCGGTGCTGCCTACAAGCAGCAGAGAGCAGTCACAGCACTGCACCCAAGCCAGGAATAGCACATCTTTTCCCATGTGAAGACCTACACTACAGGCACTTCCCCACCATGTCACTTGAGCCTCTCATTTCCCATGCTGGCAATGTCCATTGTGCCATTTGTGTAGAAGCAAGGCCAAGCAGATTCTCACTGTTTAGCAGAAGCCCTATTTATGCTTGCAAATAAAATATTTTAATGAATTCTTTATGTCAAACTCTACTGTAAGAAGCTTTTCCAATTAATGGGGTAGTTATATCAAGCAATTGAAAAATGTCTATTTCATGATGAGCTGATATCTAGATAACTTCATGTGTAATGAAAGACACTTTTCCCACAAGTTGTCACACTGATTGATGAATTAATAGTAGGTTCTTAATCCCAGATAACAGTTACTCAAGAACTGATGCCAGCAGCAGTTTGGGGATCTAGGGTGATAGTTTTAGCCCCCTGCACAACTCAAGATTCTTTTTATTGATATTTTACTTCATTTAAAGGAAAAGGTAGGAACACTGGTTACAGTCTAAGTAACCAGTGTCCCTACCTTTTCCTTTAAATGAAACGTCTTTACTCAGCAGTTTAAGGAATGGAAGACACCATCTGTCCTTACAAGTTTTGCTGCATTTGTATCCTGAGCTAGAAAGTTCCCTTCCCTTTCCCCTTATCCTTTCACTCAAAGGCTAATTCTGTAAAAAAATGAAGGGTTCTGCACTTACACATACCTAACCAGCATATCTTACCTCAATTGTGAATAAGGAAAGGTTGTGGCACACTTCACGTGCAACATATTTGACTATCAAGCGCACAACAGGGCCCCTGGATAAAGCATTCTACACAAGTCTTTTGTTGTTGAGCAAAACCTGTAGGGTTATACAGAGACTCGAAGGAAGAAGCTGTACATTAAGAGAACACAGGATAGGAGATTGGGAAATAAAACCTGCTGAATTCAGCCATTCTGCATTTAACTACCTCCTAAGAAATCACATCTGTAAAGGCAAGTCATCAATAGTAGTAAGTCTTATTACCTATCTGGGAACAGGAGAAAAATTTCCTTTCTAAATCAAGGAACAAAATATCTAAGGTTCATGCTACAGAGATCTGGTTTACTCCGTTTCAGAGAGCTAGGTAATTTCAGAAATGTATCTGCCAACTACTTCTTACACAAAGACACAGGCTGGCATTTGAAAACTCATGAACCTTAACTGTAGCAATGCAATTTTCTGATGTATATCCTTCATTGCCCACAGATGTCCACTAGGAACAGGTCAGCTCCCTAACAATAACATGGTCCATCCCTTTTATAAAGAACTGCTGCTATCCTAAAAGCCAGTCTAGATAAAGATACAAGTGTGTCCATGCAACTCGTGTACCCAGAAATAGTTAAGTAAGCATCTCCACATTTATGACATCCAATGAAGATGAAAAGAAAGCAGATTTTTTCTAATATTTTAATTGGTTCTTCTATTTTTGTCATTTTTATAAATGGTTTAATACTCATTTTGGTCATCAGTATTTGCAGTTCTCAGCTGGGAGTCTTCTAATGAAATCTACAAGTGAATTCTCACTTTCAACTGTTCGCTATTGACAATCTTTTAGCTCACATTTCCATGGAAACAAACTGAATGGTAAAAATAAAGAGAGTTTTAAAAGTTTTTAAAATTCCCTTATACTATCTCCACTGAGATGATCTCCATAGAAATAAGATCAGAAAGGTCTAAGCCAGGAAACAATACAGAAAGATCCGCACTTGGCACGCACAGCTGCTGGCTGCCATCTGCAAATGCAGATTTAAGCATCTAGCTGCTGTAGTGACTGACATTCAAGCAAAACCAGCTACACTACATAACAGAACTGCAGAAAAACATTTCTCTGAAATTAATGTGCTTGGAAAGTAAACATTTTAAAACACAGTTGGCATTTAAAACATTACAGTGAAGCCAGCAAGTTTAAGAATATCAAAAAAACTACAGAATTTCTGTAAATTAAAAGCTATTGAGTTAATATTTCCCCCCATTCTCTCCAACTCATTTTTCTTCGCCTCCACCTTTTTTTCAAGATATACAATTTTATGTGAAAACAGACACTCCAAAGCCCAATTAGACAAGTGATTATACTGAATTTATGAAATGTGCCTATTTAAAAGAAAATTTTTAATAGAAAAAAAAAGCAGACATAATTCCACAACTATTCATGTATCTCCTAGCAAGTACAAGTTGGCATAGCCAGCAAAATAAAACAGCAATTAAAATACTTACAGTCATACATTTAAATCAAACTGATTTAAAGTTGCTTAGGGAGTGCATAAATATATAGCATGCATTAGACTAGCTTTTCAGAACTACAGCCACAATTGCAGCACAGGTTTAGAGGAAAATATGATATCCGTTTTCCATATAGGCAGCAGCATACAGGCACAGACTACGACAGTCGATGGCAAACTCTCCATAGAATCTATAGAAGTAAATGTAATTAAAAGGGAAGAATAAAATCAGAATTTAAAAAAATAAAGACTAACTAGGGAATTATAAATATGAGAATACATGAGAGAAAGTGGCAGATCATTCTGTGTTCTTCAAATGAAAGCCTTAATAGGTCTTAGGCTGTGGAACAGCTGCTCTTCGGCTGAAGTGGCCTGGATGATTCAGAAAGCTGTTAATACACTCAAAACTGAAAATCCAGAACAGCAAGTTGCTTTTCTGGTATTTACATGAAGTGCTGAATGCTGAACAACTGTGAGGATGAGCTGCTCCAGATGATCCAGTTTTACTCTGCTCTGAAAACTACTCGTTCATATGTTCATTCTGCAGGCAAGCAAGACTAGGATCTGGTAGCATTTGGAGGATGAACTCTACAATCAAAGCAAGATCAACTTCAGGTACATGAAACGATCAACTCTCACCTGGGGATTACTCAGTGTAGGACTTTGGGATCAGAAGGCAAAAATAGGACAGCCCTGCTCTAGCTTTGTAGAGCTCATTGTGGCTGCTCCAGAAGGAAAAAAAAAAAAAAGTCACAGGTCCTGAACAGGGACCTTTGTGCATATAGTAGAAAAGATCAACATGTTTACATTTCTAAATATATAATGTGATGCAGGGCTCAAACTACTGAGGCATTCATCCATTTGACTGACCCCATTCTAAACAGCAGTATCATAAAGCACCAATGAAAGAGTTATCCATGGAATAATGTTTCTGCTGTCTGGATATGAGAAAGAAATATAAAACGGAAGTCAAAAATAACAATACACCTCTCCTTCCATTCTAGATCATGAGAAGGCAAAATATGCTCAGAAAAGAGATTCATAGAAAAATTCATAGAAAAATTAAAATAGAATTCACACATATATGCATACATACGAAGGCTATTTATAACAACCTGCTATATAATAGAAGCCAACGACTAACATATAAAATGCCATTCTCCTCAGTATGCTGGAACAAGACCATTGTTTCCCTGAACGTGTTACGGACTATAAAAGACTCAATGACTTGCATCAAGGATCTGTAAGGATCGTGTGCCAGACTGTAATTTTCTTTTTAAACGAGACACATTAGTAAAACCTCAGCAGGTGGTGAGGGATACCACAATTCAGTGGTGAAGAGTACTGCTGATTACCTTTCCAGAGGCATCCTATCCCTATGTAATGCAACACTTTCGACATATTCAGAATTTAATGGAAAGTGAGAGCAGAAAGTCTGTATCTTTTCAAGATACTATAGCTCTTAGCACTCAGCATGCCTATAAAAAATTTGCCTGTGCCATCTCTGGGACTTGCACCATGGCTTGCTGTCCCGTTTTATAGAAAATAATAATAATAATAATAATGAAGAATAAAATGGTGGTTTAGAGGTATCTGCTACTAGATTAGAGGTGGATCTAGCTAATCATAAGAACTGTGTGCTACAATTAGCAGAGAGGCTGCCAGCAGCTGTGGAGTCCCTCTCAAGACAAAACACAGAATAATGCTGATGCTGGCAGGCTAACAAGAACAAGAGGGTGGGCATCCTCATTTGGCCTCTCTGAATAAAACGTGTGGGATTAGCTAAGAATACCTGCAGAATGCAATAGGTTAAACAGTGATACTTGCATGAGGAAATACATGTTGTGGAATAACTGAGGCATATATGTAAGAAACAAGTTTTGTCACTCATTAGTAAATAAGAGATATTGTGACTTAAAATACATAAATGTAAATTCTTATATTTCCTTAGAATTAGACAAACAAACAATGAGAAAAAAATTACAACTGACAAATAAATAAATCAGACTGTAGGTATAGCTAAGTTGGGCTCCAACAGATATTAGCTGTTTAATAGTAGAAGGCTCGTTTGCTGCAGTGTTGCTTTATTTCCTGAATACAGGGAGCTGGAGCCCCTCCCAGTGTAACTGGAGTAGGAATGTTATAATACATCAGCAATGCTGCACAATAGCTGCCTGCATCAGCTTTGTGGCCTGGGGGAATTCATTGGATCTCTAAAATATCCGAGTCCAGAGATATTTAGAAACACAGAAAAAAAATAAACTGGAGGGACCTTTAAAAAGAAAACCAAAACATGAGTAGTCTCTATGTTTCTCATTCAGAAATTTCTACAAATTCAGAGATCACCTATTAATCTGACTGAGCTATTTGTGACCAGCTCCATGCAGCCATGTCAGTACTCCACTGACTGTGACCCAACAAGCCTTGTGGTTCTGGAAGTGGTTCATAGACTTCCCTCCTGCCATACCCCTACTTCTCGTGTACCTCAACCCTGCTAATTGGTTTGACCTACTGAACAGCCAGAATAACATCAGGGCAGGGAGAGACACTTGGTAGAAGATATCCTCAGCCCTCAGTTTAAGGCCTGACCTCATCTGTTTTATGAATTAATGCACACAAGACGATGAGCCAAATAACTGACTGCTACTAGCTAACCCCTTCAAAAATTGTGACATCAAGAACCTTGACATAGAGTCACAAATCTGACTTAAATGCACAAAGTTCCAAATATTAGTTCCTTTTTATTTGCTTTACAAACTATGAATCTTCAATTTTGTTATTTGAAATTCCGCTTCAGCAGCAGCAAGATCCTCTTCTGCCTTTATCACACCAAGAAGCAGAGCTTTGAGCAAATACCACAGAATCACAGCAAAACAGCAGTCCTGGCTACACGCACTCAGAAAACAGGCTGTGACTCACAGTTTCCCATTTTCATTTTCTGACTATATTGCTCAGAGAAAAAGCATTTCAGTACCAGTGATGGTGGAAACTGTATAAATAGTTCTCCAAGATCCAGGTTTTCCCACTGAGAAATGGTGGATCCCAGAGTCTATTTTTACATGGGCATTGGTGTATTTAAATTGCTGCCGTTAGCAAGCAGTCAATGAGGTTAATATGGATGAAGTAAAACCCACAAGAATATCTATACATTCGTTCTTTCTGTCTCTCCCCATTTCTTTCCTGAAGCCTCTAATGTTTAAAAAGGAGAAGGAAAAAAAAAAAAAGTCCTGCCATTTCTGCTTCATATTGAATTAGCACTAGTCAATTAGTGGTCTTAATTGAAACTATACCAAGTGGAAACAACTAAAAATAATAATTATACAAAGCAGCTATATAAGACTTTTCATCTTTGGAGTGCTATACAAACACTAACACATTAGTTTAAACTAAGACATAAAACTAAAGAAGCAAAACTAAAGATAATGAGAGGAAGGTTAAGTGACAGATCACTGAATTTTACCAACATGTTCTGCAAGTTACGGTAACGAGGAGCTTTCTGTATCAGTGCAGATGCCTTTATCTGACACCACATACACTCAGATGAACTGAAGCAATGCCACTTCAAAACTTTACTGCAACACAACATTATTCCTTTAAGCACGTTACTAATACGGTCCTTCAAAACTGCCCTTCATTCCTCTCCGCCTGTTGTGCTACCAGGCGAATTGAAGCCCGCTCCTGGGGCATGCA
The DNA here is from genome assembly GCA_026546715.1 of Gallinago undulata. Lineage (NCBI taxonomy): Eukaryota > Metazoa > Chordata > Aves > Charadriiformes > Scolopacidae > Gallinago > Gallinago undulata. The sequence goes on along the minus strand of JAOTQQ010000001.1, from coordinate 95,171,252 downwards.
CCCAGCTGAAATACCTGCGTGCAAACTGCTGATGAGCAGTTGAAGACCTGCATCTTCCACCCACCACCTCATGCCTTTCACCATCAATTAACAAGTATTATTGGTACTTAGCAATAACACAATTCACAACCTCATTTTATTTCCAAGCTACTTATCCCTTCTGAGCAATCAGGATATCAAAAGGGGTGAAAAAATCCCAACAGAACTATTGGAATTATTAAAGGTTAAAAAAAATATATATATATATTTATTGGCTTGCAAGGGATCATGTTGATATACTCAAGTGAAAGCCAAAAGCGATGGCATCATATCTTGCCATTTCAACTGACCCCAAAAGTTCTGGAAATAAAATCTGAGAAGTGAACAGAAGAACTAATTATTGGAAGTGGGGCAAGCTGAATAATATAAGTAGCAGCTCAGTTTATTTGCATATAAGTTCCTAAGTTTATTTGCATATTCTAGCTACATGGATCACAAATTTACTCATTTTCTAGGTTGAGTTAGAGCAGTGCACAAAAATTCTACAGAATAACTTTCATTGTATTTTGGAAACATTTTTAACAAAGCGTACAATTACATAAAAATCAGCAAAAACCAACTACATAAAAGTCAGCAGTATTTTTAAAAGAAAAAGATTAAAATGCTATCCATATCAACCTTATACATACAGTGTGCAAACTCCAAAACATGAACAGTGGACAAACAAATGGGGAAGAGAAAGCAAAAGAGCACAATCTCCAATGCTTTCCAGCAAATCAGTTTGTTCATACTTCCCATAAAATTGCTTATTTACTAAGAGCTTGTAAAGTAGTACTGTTCCTGGGGGAGCCCAGGCTCAATCATACTCGTTAAAGTGTACTGGAAGAAAACAACCTGCTACCCTTACCCAGTGCTCCTTCCTTTCATCCCAGTTCTCAGTGCACAAATGGAAGAAGCGTCAAGCTCCTAATTGCCCCATAGTATATATAAACTCGTATTGAAAACACTCCTTTCACTGGACTTGAGGATAGTATCATCAGAGCAACTTCTCAGCCATCTCCTCTTTTCTACATTGTGGTGCATTCTTCAGATATGTCTCAAGAGAAGATATGAACTACGATAATGAATAATTCATGCCCTCTTTCGGTCTCTCCTCCTCCTCCTATTACCCATATTTTCAATTAGATAAAAAAAACTAAAGATACTCTCTAAATCAATTTCTGGCAAAGCTAATGACAGTAAAGGAGAAAAATTCATTTTACTATATTTTACTCTTTTTTGGTAGACAGAACAACATTTCATATAATTTTATTCATAAACTCTGTGTAAAGTGGATCCTCTCTATTCTTTGTGTTGCGTGCACAACTTTGAATTATATGGGTACATGTTGGGCACTGTTTTGTTCATGCCTGCATACTTGGCAAAGTAGACCAGTCTATCTTTTTATGTAGTTTTGCAATCTCATTAGGTTCACCCAAATTAGAAAACACCTAGAAGTTATTACTTTAATGAATAACTTCCTATGATGAGACACATACAGACCTTCAGTAAATATATTTTTCCATAGGTCTGTTCAGATTTCTGAAGGGAAAAACCCTCCAAAGTGAGTTGTGGAGAAATTTATGTATTTACTTGCTCTATTTTTAGTTCACCATTTTCTCTGAAGAACACATAATTCACCCTAAGAAACACAGAACAAACTTTGGCCTTCCAGAAGGACCTGGTTTGTAACATGAGGCATCACTCACCATGTGGGTACTCTGTGTTAGGAGCATGTCCTGATCAAATCAACTGCAGTTTCCAGGAAACCATTTCTCAGTGATGGATAAGGATGTTTATGTCTCCATCTTTTACCACTTTGAAGGGATGGGCTGAACATAGAACTAAAAATAAAGGGTAGAAGTGGCCCACCATATCAAGTGATTTACCTTCACTGAATGTAATGCCTAATGAAGGCATCTTTGTTGGACTCTTATTCTTTTGTGGCAGAGATTTTGAAGCTTCTTCAGAGACTTATGGTCCCATAAAATGCTACCTTTCTAGGTGAAACAAAAGTAAGCGTCCAAACCTTCAACTATGAAGTATTTGTTTCAGTTATGCCATTCATGAAAACAAAATTAGAAACCTGGGTTTAAATATCTCTAGCTGTCTGGTGCTAAGTGTTGACAAATAAAAATCAGCAACATGTGACAATCTCTATCTCCCCACCAGCTGTTTCAGGACCTTTCTGTGAGCACAGACCATGTGTCTGAGCCATGTGTCTGGCATAAAATTCACAAGTGAATTTATAAGGCTGAAAATCACAAATCAAAGAGGTGATAGTAAGAAAAACTATGTATCAATAGCAAATTCTCAAAAAGCTCCTACAAGCAGCTATTATACTATTATACTTAGGCAATTCAGTGAAATTCCGAATGTCTGAGTTCAAAGAGCACACATACATTCATGCATGTAATTTCTGAGCAGCAAGGAGAACGAACATATTTTTTGGCATATGTATTCACAGGATTTTTTTTTTTGATGGAGGGCACTAGCAAGATTCAGATTTTTATTTAGAACTTCTAAATCAGTAAAGGTCTTCACATATCATTTATTTAAAATAGTTCTATGACTATCTGGTCTAATAAGAAACATTGAAAAAAGCTTTTATGAAAAGTTAGATTAATAACATTAAACAAATATATACCAAAAGCAAAAAATTCTTATAGAACATGACTAAAGATCTTTAACTTATTTTCTGTAGACTGAGCTAAATTTTTGCTATTAAACACACCTATTCTGTAGGTTTTTCTGTTTTTTAAATAACGCTTTTAACAGACCTTGCAGTTTTCTGGAATTCAAATGTTGGAGTATCGATGGGCCCAGAAGGAAGAAAGCAATACAATTCAGCTTTGAGAGTTAAAAGAAATTCCATTCTTTAGAATTAAGAGGTTCCACAAGAACTTAAAGTCCCTGGAAAGGGAAGAAAAGTCAATTTCATGTTCAGTTTTATCTTCCTATTGCTCTCTAAGGAAGAGACCGTAGGGCCCAAGTCTCCTCATGTAAAGGAACAAGGGACTGAGGCTACCTGAGAACGAAGAAAGAGCCCAGAGCAGGTAGAAATTACCATATAACCACAGACCCAGAGATCAATGTCATTCTTTCATCACATTTTTCTCCCCTTGGTCAATCACAGCTATGTAGATAGGAACAGACAGACAATGATTGTCTATGATTAATTGAAATAGACTGTTTCTATTGACTTCACATAAAAATAATTAAATTATTTTTGCTGCATTTTATTTGTTATACATAGACACGTAAATGGCACATTTTTATTCTGTACCCCATTTTCAATACAAAGCTCTCTGATTCTCATGAGAACAGCTACCTCAAGATTTCTGCCCTTATCAGGTTTAGGAGGCTTCATATGAAGCGTAGGTACAAAAAACATTGAGATATATCATCCGCTACTCAGTCTCATAATCACTTTTGTTGAAATTACATACCTGCAAAAATAAGTACTTCCTTAGAACACAGCATGCTGAATTCAAGTCCCTTTCCCTCCACTATCCCCAAAACACAGTAAAGTCTTTTCTAATTCTTCCTATTCTGATGAAACATGAAATAGAGGATAGTCAAAAGGAAAAATGTTTCATAGATTGGTTTACGTAGAATATTCGCCTGTAATCCCTTTTAAAATTTGCAGGGTCCTTTCTTGAAGCAAAAATGTTAAAATAAACCTACATACTTCCGTGTGTGCATCTGTTTTCTAATGAGACCTGACACAATAATTAGTGTGCAGCAAGTTAGGGTAGTTTAATATACTTCCCTTCTTGTTTCTATCCAGCTTCATAAAGGTTTCATTAATCTTTGCCAGCACCAACAGGAAAGCAATAAAATATGTATAACAAAGTAAATAACAGCACTTAATAACAATCTAAACTTTCATTTCAGTTCCACTATTAAATTTTGGTTTCTGAAAACAAACAGGCTACTTCTCAGAAAGGCTAATTAGCTGGCTAGTCAGAGAGTTCAGAAACAGTTGCTGCAGATGAGAAGTATCAGGTAAAACTTTTGGGCAAAGATGTGAATTTGATGCAGGAGGAAACAGCCACCAGAACTTCAAAGACTTCCTAATTCTATACCATGTATGTGTATTCCTACATAAGCTTTGGATATAGAAAAAGAGGCCCTTGGACCCAGGATTAGGAAGGAAAAGAGAAGAAAAAAACTAAAAAAAAAAAAAGGAAGTTGTTTTAAGCAACCTCTACCTGATAGGGAAAAACTATTTAATATAAAAATGGCATTATAACTCTTACCCAAACAGTTTTCCATCAAGAAAAAAAAACATGCTACCCTACAGAAAGGGTAGCATTTGGTCTAGGAACTGCTAGAAGATTTCTATATCAACTCAAGAGCTCTTCAGGAGTTAGCAGGTCTTCTCTATGTCCCAATTGCTTCATGTGGTGTGTCAGTAAGACTGACTCTTTCACACTTGGTAACAACCTCTCTTTTGACTCCACTTTCCCCAAATATATTACAGACCACTTCTCAGCAGTACCTATGAACAGAGCTCTGTCATATTTGCCAGCCCTAGAAAGACAGAGGACCATAAATGCACATCCATCTTCACTTCCACTTGTCTCTTTCTTGCTTCCTAAGTATCTACAGTGTCATACATATGAGAGTTTTATTTAGACTTATGGCCAGGCTTTCTGTTTCGAGTTAAAATGGAAGTAGTAATGAGAAGAAGTTATAGAACAATCCTGGTTCAAACACAAGATAACAGACATCTCACTAAGGGGTCCCAAGACCGATCAGAACCATCAGGCTAGTGACTCACGGTTTATAGCTATTCCACACTTCCCAAATATTATCTCTCATTATTACGAGACACTACTACCCCCACCCGCCTCCCACTACTTATATTTCTTCAGAGTTTGGTTTTGAACGTTCTCCTTGGAGATAGCTTCAGAGTGCTTATGAATGACATATTGCTAGTGCAGTGGAGTTGCTCATGCCCAACGTTTTCAAATTCTGTTCCTACCCCTGCCATACACATAAGCAGCGTGTAACACCACCCATTCCTCCTGCTACATTGCAGTTCATTGCAGTTCAGTTACTCTGGGCTGAAACAATTGCTGTGTCAGGGAGCACTCCACAAGCCAAATGACTTAAAATACTGGCCACTCCTTTCCAAGTGCATTCTTGTTGCAAAAAAGTTATTTTTTTGTCATCTCAGTAATATGATTTACACTAAACTATAATAGCACACTAGAGAAAGGAGAGAATGGAGAGTGGTGTAGCAGAAGCAGCCTGGGGCATAAACTTTGCACACTATCTTTGCTGCCAATGTATCAAGAAATCCCAGAGGGAGCTACTAAGAGCTCACTCCCCCTTTATTTTTCACATACTGTTATCACAGTGTATAAACTAGGCACCTAAAAATCTCTTTTTAGCACTGGACATCTGGAGTGCTAGCTACACACTATTTTCTTTATACAGATTAATTCAATGTTATACAAGATGACTATTTATACATACAGTATAAATAGATACATCAAGTATAAATATACAGACAGATCATGACCACAAAGTCACAATCCAAGTAACATTGTTCTCTGATAAATCAGACAGCAGGACTTGGTAATTTTTCTGCCCAGCACCGTAGCTCCCTGCCGCACCAGAATATCCACTTAAGTTCCCTACCAGTTTTCCACAGAAATTGTGAGTAACACACACAATGGGCCCAGTAACAAATCTTTGCCTGGTGATGGACCTGCAGGAAAATCCCCTGCTCCGTCCACCAGTGTTGAGCAACCTCCCTTACAGCAGCAAGAAGTATGTCTCAAAAAGAACACACAGAAACTTTCGTTAATGTTCAATACCCATGGAGTTTACCGGATTTTTCACCTACTTTTCTTTTTCCATTCAAAATGAAGTTATACTACTCATTCCAATAACACACAGATTGTAATTAGCAGTTGAAAGAAATAAACATTTGAAATCCGAGAAGCATACAAATATGAGTTCTTGTACTATTTTTCTAGTGTAAGCCTTTTCATTAATATAAAAAGATTTATTTACTCAAATTTTGAAAAAATGGGAGAAAGATGGAGTGCACCCATGATATTTTCTGATGGGAGGGTTTCAAATAACTGAAATTCAAGAAAATTGTACTAAAAGACAAATTCCGTGTCATATTCTCTCATTCTCTATGTAGGTGAAGTGGGCAACAGGAAAACAATCTATTGAAAGCTGGAAGAATCACTTGAAATCAAAGAGCTCAACTACTGTTTAGGAAATCCAGATAGTACTGCTTGTGCTGCCAAACTTTTCTGGAACAAACCTTTGTGCTCTGTTTTTCTCTTTACTAAAACCACAACGCTTAAGGTCATCAGTTTGCAAGTATGGAGTTACATGATTTGGGCCATAAATTTACACAATCAGATAGAAAGTGACAGGTAGAACAGTAATAAGAAACCAAGAAAAACACAAGCAGTGATATATTCAGTTGAGCTTCTCATAGAAATCTTAAAATATTTAGAATTTCAGACTATCAAATAGAGTTCCATTTTTCTAAAACAGAGATTTACAAAACCAAACATCAAATCTGAGAACATGAAGATAAGAATTGTTCTGAATTCAGTACTTGCATTAATCACTACAGATACACATGTGCTTCTGCACCTACGGATCTTCAGTCTGTCTTTGCAGGTTTCCTGTTACAGCATGCATGTCTCTCACCCAAAAAAAGAGAGCCTACAATCTCAATGACAACACCATTTCAGTTTGCCTTCCATTTCTGAAAGTCTGTTCTCCCTTTATGTTTTGAAGAAAGGAAAGATTAATTAGTCTTTTCCTTATGTTAATCTATTTCCAATTCAAACTGTTGATCCTATTTTATTAGCCTCGGTGAAGAATATTCTGCATTTCTCACAAATGCAAGGATAAAGCTGCTTTGTAGAGATGGCTAATATCCTATTATCTAACAATTCAATTAATTTGGAATGTGTCTTACTGATTAATAAAACCTTTTACAGAACTGGATGTTTCATCTGTATTCATAACGTGACACTAATGGCTTCCTTAATTCAGCAAGTTATACAACACAGATGATAAAATATTTATGTTAAGATATTGTAAATTTCATTTTTTATTAACATTTGATAATAATAAAGTTTGTCTCATATTCTAGTCTAGTTTTATAATTAAATTCGGCACATCTACAGGCTAAATGAAACTGGGCAAGAGAAGCAGATGGAGTAGCTTCTGGCCCCTGCAGAGAAATTGAGGTATTTTGTTATAAAATGAGAACAGACTTGATAGGACACCGACAGAACTGCTGTGGCAGCAGTTACCATGAAAACATTTAGCATGCGATTTAAATAAACCATTACTTTTGAGGGCATGCCATTTTTTGAAATATGCATCTGTATGCAGTTTTGTAGTTTTATGCACATCAGTGTATTCAATTTGCATATTAGCGTGGGCTAATAAAGATATACACATTATATACTCACAGAGAAGTGCCTGGAAGAATCTGAGTGACAGTCTCAAAAGGGACAAGAAGGTCAACTCAAAAATCAAACTCTTGCTTCTTTAATAGTATGAGATAAAATTTTACTTTTCAATATTTTGCAGGTTTTGCTCTGAATTAAAAAAAAAAAAAAACACACCACCAATACTCCATAGTCACATGAGCTTTGGAATTGATGTAACATGCTCAGTAAATAAAAAACAGATAGACCGATTGATTTTTCTACCACTGAAGTGGAAAAAACAGAAAATGAAACAGAACTTTCTTCATGGAGTGATAGTCATCTAGTGTTCATCAAGTGACCCATCCTACAAGTCTACCTTTAATCACAAAGAGCACACATATCACTGCCTGCAATAGAAACCTATTCTTCTATTAGTTCTGTTATTGTCTTAAAAAATGAAACAACATGAATAAGATTATGACTCTCAAAGAAAGCTGTCCTTTTTGCTCAGTTGATTTTTAAAACATGATTACTTTGCATCTTTTCTAGAGATACAGTTCACAACCATGCCTTAGACTTCAGCAGTGAATTCATTCAAAAAGAAACATTTTACTTGCTGATCAGAACCTGCCTCTTCCCTCTTGCAGCACTGCTGCAAGTAAAATAGCCTCTGATACTAGGAGTAAGTATATACGTTCCAATGAAAGTGCATATATTTCATTTTTAACAGAAATACTCTTTAATATGTCAGCTACTTATTTATTCCTACTTCATTCAAATGGTACTTTCCACCGGCAAAACGCAAATAGCACTTCCAAGGTACATTTAACATAGGTTTTATATCACAACACAAGGTATAAACCACAGCCCTGCAGAATGACAGTATCCGCAGTGCTCTTATTTAGAAGAAATGTTCCTGAACAGAATCTAGAAGACAAGATGAGCCATAATTATGATTCCTCAATGGCTGTTTGAACTTCCCTGCACTGTTTCACATGTCTGTACTTCCCAGTGATCATCTTCAGATGCTACAGCTGACAGAGTCACTGATTCTGGAAAAACTTCCTCTGATTATGGAAATTATATGTGTAATGAAAACCAAAATACATCTTCAGCAATGACAGTCAAATTGTAAAACAGTAAAAGAAATCTATCATTTGCATTTCTTATTTCCCAGTATAGGCAAAAACCACAGCACAAAGGAGGCCCTTGGGAAATAAAACTAGAATAATTTCCTTGTAGTTAGTTAAGTCTTACTTCAAGACTTTTCATTACAAGTCAACAATTATTTATCTGTGCAGAAAGAAAAACATCGAACAAGAACACTGCAAGTGTTAAGAACATTTTAGGAAAACCATAATAGGAGTTAGTACTGGAAATAATCCAGGATAGGAATAAATGCAAGACATACTTTAAACCCAAAGATCTGCTACGTCACATGCCTGCTGAAAGCACCTAGATATCACCCACAAAAAAAGTAGTGCTCTTTAGAAGTGTAAGCTCTTTGAAAAGGACTCTTGTGTATCCCTCAGTAGGGAATACGGTTACTGCTCATAATTACTAATATAAACCATCATAAAAGCAAACATATATGGTCCTCTCCAGAAGGAAAAAGGAGACTTAGTCACCCAGGGTACAGAGACCACTGAGGTGCTCAAAGACCTTTTTGCCTCAGTCTTCACCAGCAAGTGCTCTAGCCACACCACCCAAGTTATAGAAGACAAAAGGCAGGGAATTGGAGAATGGAGAACTGCCCACTATAGGAGAAGACCAGGTTCAAGACCATCTAAGGAACCTGAAGGTACCTAAGTCCGTGGAACCTGATGAGATGTGTCTGAGGGTCCTGAGGGAACTGGCAGATTAAGTTGTTAAGTCAGTATGCACCATACTTGAGAAGTCCTGGCAGTCTGGTGAAGCTCCCACTGACTGGAAAAGGGGAAATATAATACCCACTGTTCTTAGGAAGTTCACCATGCTGCAGAAAAGGAGTGGCAGTCTGCATGACCACAGAGGGAAAAAGAAATTAAAAATAAATAAATAAAACAACCAAAAAAGGAAGTGTCATCTGGATGTCATCTACTCCCACATCTTGTACGCAGCAAAGCAAGCAGCAGATTTAGGTAAGGGTGCCTGGAGTCTTGCTCAGCTCATCCCTGAGAATGGACATCCAACCACCTTCCTCAGCATTTGCTCTAGAGTTTGCTAGCAAAAAAAAAAAAAAAAAATTGTTGGCCAAACCGACTTTCACTCTGTCACAGGCTGTGAACGCACCCCCCCTTTCCTGCATCTACAACCTCTCCTTATGTGGGAAAAGGCTGCAATTGGGTCTCCTGAGCCTCCTCCAGGCTGAACAAGCCCCACCCTCCGGCTGCTTCTTATATGTCATATGCTTCAGCCCCTTGCTGCTTTTCAGCTGAACTTCTAGTTTGCCTATAAGTTGTTTCATGGACTTTTCAGCACACCAAACATTTCCCTTATCAATCAATAAACAACAATCAGCTTATTCAAAAACACCTTGAAAAGTAGATCAGCATTTTAGTATCCAAGAAAGCTACTAAACTGGTAAATGAAATGTCCAGAGAAAACATCCAGGCACTGGCACAGAACTGAGCTATTTTTTTTTATTAACAGTTTCTATTAGACAATATTAGATATGATATAATATTATTGTACTATTAGATAGTAGTAACAAATTGTTGTCCCTCACATGTTTTGCACACATCCAAATGCTCCCCCAAATAACTATCAGGCACAATTAGCAAGGTTAAACACGAAATGCTTCTACAGGCCATTTTTAATATGCAGTTTCCACACAATGATCCTCTTCTGGAGGCTAACAAACTCAAAAATAGCTGTAAGTTATTCCAATGAACATCCCAAGCATGTTTAATTTACTGATACTGATGTCTCCTATGCTTCCATCATCTTATCTTAGTGACTTAACCAAACACTGTGTTTATCTCTCTTTGGTTAATATTAAAAAAGATACTCATTCATAGCTGATGTTTTGTGATAACCAAGAATAAAAATTCTTCTCTTCTGTCATCAACTGTGTAATGTCCATATCAACTCCTATCTACACCCAGTTAAATTACAGCAAAGAAGAGTGGAGAATCATACTGAAAGCCACTCACTATCACTTTCATCCTTTGCCATATACACCAGGGAACGTACTTCCACTGCACAGACAACTGTTGATCCTCAATACATCATGCAGTAATAAAAAAATCCTATCTTTTACTGCAATCTCCCTTTCTATAACTGTTTTGCAAACTGTGCAGGGGAAATAAGACTATACTAAGAGCTGTGGTAAACACATAGTGTACACACAAAGTAAATACACAAGGAAAAAGCAGTTAAACAACAGAAGACAACACCAGTTAAAGACTCTATTCCCAAGTTATGTATGTTGGAAGATCACTTCTCTTTTGCAATTTTCATTATGACAAACTTAAAAATGCAGATATCATTAAACAAAATGCAGTTAAAAGTATATGCAAGAGAATGGCACTTTTTCCTCCTTAACACCTACCTATGACTTCTATTCACAATAAAGCAATTTTCCAGTTCCTTAGAAAAAAAATAAACTCTCCAGCAGAGATTTTACTTCACAGAAATATTAAATATAAAGTAACTTGTAAAAAAAAAAACTTATTTTAAAAAACTTATTTTACCAAAGAACTACAGTTAAAATGCTCACATTAAGGCACCTAACATTGAAAAGCTCTCCTTAGAGTGCACAAGTTTAAGAGGAAGAAAGTAATCACGAGTAAAATATTCAAATAGGTTTTTTTGTTCCTTTACTGCAGAATATTAAGCTGAACTTTTATTTTAAAACTTTAATTTTTCCTCAAACCTGTATACTAGTACCTATTAGTAATTAAAGTGTAATTAGTGCTGAAGCAATACAATCATACAGCATTTTGTTTCTTTGTATTGAATTCCAACTCTGTCTGCAGGATTGTTATCCTTTTACTAAGATAATTATACATCTAGAACCAAAACATCTAAGTAGTAATTAACAGTAAATGCTATCTTAAAAAGCCATTTCCATTTTAATTATTTTACAGTAAAATGTTTAAAAATCAAGGTTTAAAGTCAAATAAGACATACAAGGAAGGGTATTTCTGGTGTTTAAAAATAAAATTTCTTCAAAGTTAATCTCATTCTCACATTAACATTCTCCTTTTATGATCAGTCTGCTCTTTTCCTGCTACTAGATTTTATTTTTTTTAAAACTCTTTTCAACGTTAATTGACATAATTGCTAAAATACTTTGCCTTAATAAACAAAAGACCAAGAAATTTAGAAATATTGTTAGCTTATTTGGAAGATACAAAATTACAACAGAACATGACAAGTCAGAAAGCTAATTTCATATTTTAAAGTCCACTGGAAAGCTATCTAACACCCACATAGTATCCAAAAAGACAAAATAAAGAGATTCGTTCAACAGATGTACAAAAGGAGTGGAAAAACATTTCCTACAAGAAAGATTAATGTTTTTGATAACAGAACACTAGTGTTTGGCCTCAGTTTCCTTTCAACTCCCAGAAATCCTTTATAATGCAATTTAAGGAGGTTTAAAGCAACATATAATTGCAACTGTCTTGAAAAGATGCCAAATTCATTCAATTTTTTCATACTCAATCTTTTTCTATTTTACCATTTAAGATGTTGATCTCTACAAATAGCACCATTAATAACCTTTGAAACAAGATTCCGATGTTGTCTGTATATGTACAAGATACATACACCACATTCTGGTGTTTACTGAGGGTACAGCCACTGCCAAAACACACAATTATCAATTGCGACATCTGGGCCAACATAAGTGCTTTCAGCTGTAGTGGAAGACAACTTATGGACAAAAAGTCCTAAATGAGCCACTCTAAATGAACCTTTTGTGACAGTATCTCGAACCCTAACACAGTATTTCATAAACATTCCTAAAACATGAAGGATGCTTTGATATTGGCTTGCTGGGAACAAGGGATTGATGTTTTGAGCCCCCCTTCCCTAGTTTATTACTTCTTTTCCACAGCAGTCTCTCAAAAAAGCTTAACGGTTCTTCAGAAGTCACTATGCATATTTAACTACTAATTTTAGGCATTGAGCAGATATACCAAATTAAATGGTTAATGACCAATATGACCAAAACCTACACATAAAGGTTTAAGTCCCTTAAGAAAATGTGTTTCTTTTAAGCAGCACAGTTGCATTGATATTCTAAATATTGATCATTTGCAGACAAAACAACAGAAAAGCAAATTAAAGTTTATCAGGTAGTGAGAAACTGGCATTCTGAATCAATGAATCAGTCTGTTACATTTAATCCCAATTGATTTGAGTAGTTCAGTACATCTTCTGAGCTTGTCTTTATGTCATATTTTAAAGAGTAAGGCAAATGGAAATTTATTAAGCTATGAATCCTTTATTACTTAAATTCAATAAGCTCTAAATGGCTCATCCATAAATGGCAGCTCAAGTTCTCCATGTTTAATTTTTTTTTTTAATACAATAAAAAGCTTCAGTAGAACTGACACGGTGGTCTAGTGGCAGCATGATGTACTGCAGCCCAAGGGAGAGTGGGAATGCCACAGGGAGCGCAAACACAATCCAACAGAGTCTGAATGTTATCACTGAGCTCTTGAAACCAAAGGTAAAGCTGCCAAACACAGAGAGAACAGTCCACCCAGCAGAATTAAAGTCTCCAAGATATGGGGTAAAGATGAAATTACATATTGTTTCCTGTTGAGGAAGCAACCAATCACCAATTACTACTTTGTTACCTAGATGGACCAAATGATACAAACTACAGATTTCGACACTAGAAAATGACCTAACAAGAGCACTGAATAAACTGTATTACAATCCAAAATACCTCCCACCCCCTACAAATAACTGCTTATACAACCAGTGCTTACCAAGCAAGACTAACTTGAGTAACAGCTCAGAGCATCATAAAACGTATATTAAGAATGCCTTCTTTCATCCCTATGTATTCTCCCAGGTAGCATTGTCCTAATGAAGGACAGCAGATGCTGCTGTCAGTTTTGTTTCTTCCTCTGGTAATGTCAGGAAAGCCACAAACATCAGAGCATGCAACCCTCACTGAAATGTAACAAGGCTTGCTTGTAATGCCAACCAGCTGCTACAGAAATCCTCATCACAACCATTAACTAAGGAAGAGGTGAAATCCTTATGGTTAGTCAGGGTAGCTATATCTGGTGAGGTTTTGCAGATATAAGTGATACAAGAAATAGACAAAACAGAAGCTCTTCAAGGGGTAGTAAAAGACCACCAAAATGTACATCAGGAACATTTACATCCCACACTGAATTGCTGCATCTGAGAAAAACGCACCATTTTTATTTAGCTCCTGGACAGAAAAGATTTAGCTCTTGCAATTTACTCCAATACAAACACAGAAACGCAACAAGCCAATTTTAAAACTAATTGCCTTTTGAGATCCAGATCTAAATTAGTTTTCATATTCAGTAAACCTAGTAAACAATCTTGAAGTTCAACACAGAGTAATAACACAGAATTATACCAGCAGTGTTTCCAAGTAAAATACTACAAAACTGTGTAGAGAAGTATCCTGTACAGCATATTTTGTGAGAGAGTGGGGAACACCACACAAAGAACCTACGAACATCATCCACTTCTTGAAAACAAGCTTGTATCCAAGCTGACTCCATTGGAGCAGCAGCGTGAACATGCCTAGTAGAAGCAGGGTAAAATGTGGACATTCTTCTCAAGGTCATCTTTTGTCTCTCCTTTTGAGCAGTGTCAAAAGTGGGTCTGCAAAAATCACAGGACAGCTATATCAAATATTTTCTTTTATAGGGCTTATTCGTGGTCTTAACAACTTTGCTCTGGGCAGTAAGAAGCTGTATGGTATCACATAAGAATGGTCAACAAGTGGTCTTTCTATGCCATATCATCTGCTTTTTCACATTACTTGAACAGCTGACTCCATAGTGCTTTAAATATGAAGATGTGGTAATTGATACATGGTACAGGAGTTGTTTAACTTCAGGTATGTGTTAAAAGCCAAATAAATTAATGGATGCTTTCTATTGCATGGGGATATATTCACAGTACAATACTGAGTATATATTCATCAGCAAAAAAATTTTAAACCACTGACTGGAAAGACTTAGTTTTCAACTGAATGCTGAGCCAATTTTCACTGTCAGAAACATCTAGGAAATTATTTATTTTGTTACTTATCTGGTATTAACTCCATATGTTGATGTTTATTTGAAATACAAGTTAGTACAATACTGTAATAGGATGCAGATCTCTAATATTCTAGATGAAATAACACATTCTCATCCTGATAAAATAAATGCAAATTTTGTCATAACTTAACAGCATAAAAAAAAAAAAATCACCAAAAACATACTACTCAGATTGGACTTGTTAAGTCTGCATAGAAACATACTTAAAGTGGACTAAATAGAGGATAAAATAAAATGGAGATAACTTCCTGATACAAATGGTTGGTGAGCCTACCAGGGGAGGTGCCTTGCTAGACCTACTGTTCACAAACAAAGAAGGGCTAGTGGGGGATGTGGAGGT
>JAOTQQ010000001.1:95123519-95156117 GCA_026546715.1 Gallinago undulata | reverse complement strand
GTTGGCCTCTTCTCCCAAGGGAATAACGACAGGACCAGAGGAAATGGTATGAAGCTGTGGCAAGGGAGATTTAGATTGTTTGTTGGTTTGTTTTTTTTTTTTTAATGTGGCTGGACTCGATGTTCTCAAAGGTCCCTTCCAACCACTAAGATTCTGTGATTCTGTAAATGTAACAATCTAGACAAGCAAGTCTGTGAAGCTTTGAGGTAATTTCTTCAAGATTCCTTCAGGGGATACATAAACTATTGCCTATTTTACCAACAAACAAGTCTTCTCCGATTATTATGGCAATGCACCCCAGAGCCAAATAATTATTGTGTCACGTAGTAAGCACATAAGGAAGTAAACTGGGTGGAATTGAAGCAAGAAATTTTCTGCTTGTTAGCAAAATAAAATAAAAATAATGTATGCACACACACACTTTAGTGAAGTGACACAAGAATATTCCACTCACTCTGAAATGAATGGTGCATTAGAACAGCCCACCGTAATTTTCCATTCACTTTTTGCAATCTAGATTCCTTAAAAATTAAATATACTTTAAAAAAGAAAAAACATTGCTTAGAACATACAAAAGCAAAACATACCTGTATTTTCAAAATTAAGTCTTTATGACATGCTTTTTCTGACCACAAGCATGTGCTTAACTGGACAAGATAATTTGAAGTTTGAGTCATTCCCTTTAAAACCTTATGATAAGGAAAACCTTTAAACAAGCAAAAAAATCCACAGCACTAAGCTGCATCTTCTGTATATAGAGAGACTGTTCCTATTCAAGGTATCTTCCTTTTAAAGCTGGATTCCACTTGCCATATTTATTTTTAACCAGGAACCTACATTCTATTAGTTTTACAGCAAACACAAATGAACTATTTTGCCTTCTGCTTTGTACACTAACATTTGTCTTGGCCTGTGTTTTTAATCCACAGTTTTCTTCTTGGCTTAAATCAGCTGGAAACTTAAAAACTCACACTTGGGTTGTTCCATAGGTCTTATTTCACATTTGATAACAAGAAAGTACGAGTTTCGTGGAAGGGACATTATTAATAGTAATACTGAGAAGCCAAGCATGGTAAAGAGTATATGATAGAGTACTGTGAAGTATTTAGAGTCCCCTTGAACAGTACAAGTCTTCACAACTGTAACAATTTTGAAGGCTCGCCCCCAACTTCTTTAGGCTTTTTTTAAAGAAAGTTTGCCAAATCCTATTTGGTCTGCATGCATAAAAATAATAAATGGCTAGTCACATTTCAAAGAAAAGAAATATGATGATACGAAAAAAAATACTTAAGTAGTATTCATTCACTGAAATGCAAAATGTCACTGTAACATATGGTAAGAGAACTTCAGTCAGAGATTTGTTATATATTTAAATCTAAAAAAAAAACCAACAAAACCCAGCTCTTGAGATAAATGTGCTATGTACAGAAGGTACCAAATTACAATTCAGGTGAGCAATAAGTTTCACAACCTCAGTATACTTAATTTTTAAATCTTATTCTTTCTTATCAAAGAATAAAAGACGGATAAACTGAAACGTATTTCAGCATGACTGGATATGTCATGGCCCTTCATCAAAATATAGCTTTCTCTTCTAAAATATCAGAGGAAGAGCTAACCTAGGAAGTGTGCAAGAGATTAATGAAAGTGAACCTACAAATAAATACTGGTGTAGGATACGCTGCAAGCACTGTAAGTCATTTAATATTGTTAAAACAGAAAAATTGTTTTATTCCACATGAAGCCCTCTGAAGATGAATGAAATGCTGAATGCTGTGGGAATATCAATAATATGATCCAATTAAGAACATAACTAATCAAAATTACATTCAAGAAAAACTCCTCTTCATGTAGT
This sequence comes from Gallinago undulata, assembly GCA_026546715.1. Lineage (NCBI taxonomy): Eukaryota > Metazoa > Chordata > Aves > Charadriiformes > Scolopacidae > Gallinago > Gallinago undulata. The sequence goes on along the minus strand of JAOTQQ010000001.1, from coordinate 95,154,262 downwards.
TTAGGCACAACTTCATTGCTTCAGAGCACCCATATGAATAAATACACTGGGGTTCCGATATCTTTTTATCTTCTATATAGTGACTTTCACTATTTTTAAAGTAAACCCAAGCCTTCTCTTCTATTTTTTACATAATCCTCATCATCAGCCTTTTTATCACTCAAGAACATGAATCTGGACACTTATCTTTAGCTGCTAAATCCTCACATGAAGATGCACAACTTCGTGTGTCTGGTTGTAAAAACATCTCATCTTGCTAATTTACTTCTAACCTTGAGCTTTTTTTGTGTGCTCTTCTTACCATCTTTTTATCTCTTCCTTAGTTTGTAAACACTAGGATAGCAATAATCATCTTTCTTGTCTTTGTACCACACAAGACATACTGAGACCAATATGTATCTAGCACCTTTTTTCCAATATAGGAACACCAGTACAAAAAGTATTATGGATCAGAATCACACTTTCACAGGAACAGTCCTCATACAGGCTGACCAGTTCATAACACAAACCTGAGGAGGGGGGGGGAACAAACCAGAAAACCCTATATATCCTACATGTACCACTATATACTAGATTATAAACTGAAGCTATACCTCTCTTCCAAGATCCACAAGGGCATAAAAAAACCCAAAGAACCCAAGACCCCTACTTGAACTCTAAGAAAAACCCAGATACAGGCAGAGGTAACTCTAATGTCATCTTATTCTACAATTTCATAAGGAGAGGGTTGGTTTTTTAATGTCTTCAAGCTTTTACAAAGAAACATATCATATAATGATTAGGACATAACTGGAAGGCATTACTACTGATACTGTATGTGTTAAAACAAGGATAGAAACAGGAAAACAAAAGTTCTTAACCAAAAAAGTTACTTTCAGAAAATATTATTCTATTCAAACCTGCTTATTTAGGTTGATTCTGAAAAAAATAAGTCAGAAGAACATGAAGAATAATTTTAATTTGGAAATCAATATGGAAAAGTATGTTAATATGCAGAATCACTTAAATATTTAAAACACTCAAAATGCAAACAGTTTTTGCTCCTAATTTTTAAGCACATATTTCTGGAAACTTTTCATTATGTGAAAATATTCATTGCTTTGCCTTTTCATCCTTTATAAGATTTTAATATGCTTTGTAGATCAACTATTCGAATTTCCCACAGGTCATAAATTCCACTTTTGAAACTTCTCTGACAGACTTCAAGACTAGAATAGGATTTAGATTACTTGCATCGCTTTCTGTCAATTATCCACCTATTACTTATTCACTTGAGCTATCCAAGTGTTACAGCAATACATTAATAATTTTCCCATGAATTCCTACGCATTATTTTTCATTTGCCAACATGACAAATAACTATATCATCACCTCTGTCAGAAATTTTTAATCAGCAGATCTCAAAGGTCTCTGCAAAGAGAGAAAATACTCAGCAGTTTAATTGCTTTAGCAATTCATTACTTTTTCACAAAAAAAATCAGCTTTTGTGAACAGCTTGTTTCAACAACAGGACTGGTTTTCCCAATTTTCTGATCTGGGTTTCTTAAGGACGGCAGGAAGACAGCTTGTTATGAAATTTAAAACAATACAAAAAACCCACCCAACACAAACATTTACTATTTGGGCACATTAAAATTTTGCAAATATTCTGAAGTTCAGAAAGTTTTCAGAAAGCAAAAGACCTGAAATGAAATGTTCTGATGAAGCCAATTTCATTAATGTGTTGCTTCATAAATTAGTAATTAAAAATATGAGATTTTATTTTTCATTCTGGTATGAAAGATTTATCTTATATCATTCCTCGTGGTATGCAAATACAGTATACAATCTATTACCAATAAGCACCTTAGCCTTGCGCTGTAGATGAAAGAATAGAGACACAGAGACCCCTAGAGTTAAAGCAGAGATTGGAGAAGGCAGACACCTAGTCTTCTTCCATCTCTGCTGGGCTACATTGCTTCCTGTGGGGTCAGTTTAAATAAATACATAAACCTACACTTGCAGGTTGCAGAACATAGTCATGCATTCATGAAAACAGCCCAGTTACTGTAAATGCGTCAAAAGAAAAAAAGGTCTAGAGTTGCTCTCTCGCCTACACATCATAGCATGATTTCCCAAGAAGAAGTCTCAGTGCTATGAGCCTCTACTGCTCCAAACGTTTGATTCAGACGAACCCTCATGGGGATCCAACACCTGTAAGTGCTCTAACAACACATCTCCATCTCAAGTGTTCCACACACAAAAATATAGTATTTCTACCCCTTCCTTCCAAAAAGGCAAATACCTAACCTCAGTTAATGGTTTAAAGAGGATATTTTCATAATGCGATTGTACACATTCACAAGACAGAATCAGGCATCTGGAGGAATTTTTTTGAGGGGTTGGAAAGGTATACATAGGTGTTGTTAGAAGGGGGTTTTTTTGCATATTAAAGTCTACCAGCGCATCATGGTTTGGGCCTCAAACCAGGACACGGAGTTTTTGGGCAGAAAGAAGACTTGATAAGTTGCCCCCATCCATTTCAAAATGCAGGACGAAGTGATAGAGCAGTATGGCTTAAACAGCAACAACAAAACTTGCTTCACTTACAAAATATAATAGTAGGATAAGTTGGAGTACAGAGCTGCAGGAACTGAATATGGATATGTCTGCCAAAGAGACCAGAGCAGAAGCAGGGAGGTGATTATTCCCCTATACTCAGCACTGGTGAGGCCACACCTTGAGTACTGTGTCCAGTTCCGGGCACCTCAATACAAGAGAGACATCGAGGTGCTGGAGTGAGTGCAGAGGAGGGCAATGAAGCTGGTGAAGGGCCTGGAGCATAAATCTTATGAAAAGCGGTTGAAGGAGCTGGGTCTGTTTAGTTTGAGGAAGAGGAGGCCGAGGGGAGACCTCATGACTCTCTACAACTACTTGAAAGGCCACTGTAGAGAGGTTGGTGCTGGTCTCTTCTCGCAGGTAATTAGTGACAGAACGAGAAGGAATGGCTTCAAGCTCCAACAGGGTAGGTTTAGACTGAACATTAGGAAAGAATTTTTCAGAGAAAGAGCATTAGACTAGGCTGCCCAGGGAGGTGGTTGAGACACCATCCCTGGACATGTTTAAGAGTCACTTAGATGTGGTGTTGGGGGATATAGTGTAGGGGAGAACTTTGTAGAGTAGGGTTGTTGGTTGGACTCGATGATCCCAAGGATCTCTTCCAACCTAAATGATTCTATAATTCTAATATAAATAGCATGCAGAGAGCTAGAATGATTTTGCTGAAGTTTTTACTACAGCTAAAAGCCTTTTGACAATAGTTAAAGGAAGTTAATACAGGTACAAGTGTCAGAGGGCACCAATTAAAGAGGGACATTAACATCATTTCAGGAACTTCAGAAGCAGAGGTGCTGCCTGCTTATATTCACATGAAGTAGGTCGACTACTCCTACCTGAACTTCACACAGTCTACTAGCCAAAGCAACTGTTTCTGGAAGTGAGCCTTTCATATCAAAAAAGGTCAGCTCCAAGCTATTAAGTAACTGAGAAAAAAAAAATCCCCTGTGAAGACAGAATAGTAGTATTATACCAGAAAGAGATTACAAACTCTTTGAAGTAAGGTCTGAACCTTACTAGGGGTTCATTCAGGACCGATCCAGACTTCGTTATCTGCCAAACTGCAGTGTATAGACAGGACTACAATCTTAATAAAAACAATAGTAGAACAGGAAGGATTTATAACAGATACTAATATATACTAATATTGACAGGATATAAGAACGCTGACACATACATTCTGAAGAAAGCTGACCTTCAGCTAGACCTTAAGAGCAAAACATCCAAGTAACTCATAACTGGGTCATGTAGCTACACTGAGATTAAGATTCATATATGCATCTTGTAAAGAAAAAAGAAAAAAAAAAGAAATAACCAACAATGCTTCTTACTCCCTTACTCAGAAAAGCCAAAACACAAAGCCACACCTGAGAAAAACACCTACAAACACAACACTCACTTTACAGCAATCATTGAACTTACCTAAATCAAAAAAATTCTTCTCCACAAAAAGAAGTTCATCCTTACTTTTTATAAAATTACATTCTAAACCCACCCCTCATCACATCAAAAATCTTCTCCCTGAATTCACCACTCATCTTCAGTCATCTTTATTCCTTCATTTTTGTCTTTCCAGCATGGCCAGCTGCAAGCAATGCTCCTGCTTGGACAACCCCCAGCTGTAGCTGGGCAGCAAATCAGACCAGTTAATTGGGGAGTTACACCACAGCTGTCCTCCTGCCACTAAAAACTTGCCTTTCTCACCCTTCTGCAGCCCTCAGTTTTCAGAGATGTAGGAACTGCAGGTCCTTGAGACTTTCACCCTTTTGATGTGGGAAATTAGCTCCTTTATCTTTATATATGCTTTTTCTTGTCTCCACACAGAAGTACAATTGATGTGGTAGGAAAGCTAAAAGAAGCAGAAAGCAATGAAAAGAGAAACCCCTTCTCCCCAATTCAGTATTAAGAAGCCATGGATTACCAGCTTGATGATGCTGTATACTGAGGAATATATGCTCACAGCTTCTAAAGCTTAAAATGTTAGCAAATATTGGTGAATTCCTTGCACTTGTTTTAGTAAAGCTATTTGCTAGTTTTCTGCAACAGCAGAGCTAGCATTGTCTTTGCCTTCTAAAGGACAAAAAGGGCCAAGAAATACACAGTGGCCAACTCCAGTAAATCCCCTTGTACTCAGACAAAATAGGGATCAGGGTGCTCACAAAGGAATAACATATTATCAAGATACTAAGAGAACACTAAGCAGCAATATGAGAATATAAAAGTTGAAAGGTAAAATGTTTAGAAGGGAAAGAGTAAATAGAATTTGCATTATCTCTCTGATTCACTCTCCATGAGGAGAAATTAGAAGTACTTTTAGAAATCTTCTGTGTGGAACGAATATTGAAATTCAAAAGTGGAAAGTTACATTCTTACAATCCCATCAGCTTGAGGAGAAAATGACATTTCTGATTCATTTTCCAACCAAACTGGTGACAAAGTTCCCTTTGAAAGAGCCTTGAGTTATCTGTCTGACCAATTTTCTCCAAAAGGAACACTGTATGTAAAATGCTCTTCTTCAGGGAAATACGACAAGAATCTGATTAGGCAGTCACCAACATGTATGACAGATTATGACACACATGAGTTTGCTGAAATCCTGACAAAATGGGTATAGTTTTTTTCATCCACCAAGCTTGGAAGTCTAATTTATGGCAAGACCATGCTGGATAATAGGTCTCTCATAAGCTACATAATTGGCCAAATAATGCAGTCTATGAATGGAAAACAACTATTATTCTCCTAGTTTGTAAATCCTTAGCTCTGGAAATGCTTCTCTCAAGTAGCAAACTTTTAATAAACCTACAGAGTGGGCAGATACTTGAAGTATGATCAACATTTACAAATCACTACAACAAATGCCATCACAAAATACAAACTAAAGACTTACAGTAACAAGCCACTCTCCATACACTGAGACTCAAACACAGGACAAGGAAAACACATAAACAAATATAAGAAGACTGCACTAGCCAGACAGGAAAAACACACATTTGGCTTGTGACAGAAAGCCAAGCTCATCTAGGGGCTTAGAGATTAAGGAGCCAGAACTGCCATATTTGCAACATTGTATTAGAAAATATGGAATTTTCAGGGCTCACTGACAGTAGTATCCAGATTATATCTTTCCAAATTAAATCAAATGACTACTGCTGCATGAAGCAGCAAAGTGAAAGCAAAATGAAGAGAGCTAACAAATGTGAAAAAGTTGAATCAATAATTTTGCAAACAAATCTCTCATCAGTTCATCCTACTGTTGCAGTGCAAGAGGTATATATTAGAAATTAGAAGACTGCTCCATTTTCCCTGCTCTAGGAAGCCTTAAAGGATGATATTACTCTACCAGGATGCAGTAATACGAACAAATTTTACTGATTCTGTTACTGAAAAAGATCAGGATTACATGGAATTTCATTCTGGTTTGCTTGGTTATTACATTTTTGGGAACCCTTTGGCCAACTTTGTGTTAGATTTTCAGGCAGGAATGAAAAGTGTTTCATAAGACAGTTAAGAATCTGTGAAGACAGTTAAGAATCTGTGGCATAGCTTAAAGGAATCACATTGAAGCTTCATGTGAAGGAAGTTCCTGAAGCTGGTAGGCAACTCCTGCTTCCCTGAGAAAGCAAGAAGAAACATAGGCAGAGAAAGAACAGTAGAACACAAAGAATACATACTTCATTAGCAAAGGTCAGAAAGGCAAAAGCTTTTGATGCAACAAAGAGCAGTCATGGAACTACCAAGGTGTCAATGGGCTCCACAACAGGTCAAGGCACTGCTAGTAGAGCTTGTTCTACACTGACAAGTGTGACAAGAAAAAAACGCAGCAGCAATTTGCCTTTAAAGCAGTGATTCCTAGAATGGAGGACTGTAGGGCCACCCATGAACCACTCAGCCATAGCATTTGGTAAGTGAAAGCACCTTCATTTGTTAAATGAAACCCCTCTCCCATGACTATGCACTCCCCAGGTGTCTGCCATACAAGGCTGAGGCCTCCCTCCCTTGGGTCCTTTACTAAGCTGCATGCTGACCCAAAAGGTAAATCAGTCTGGCAACAACCGAATTATGCATTCACATGGAAAACTGAAGCTTATTGATCTAGTGAAATCTCAAAGCTAATCCAGTTTGCAATGTAGTGGAGGCACAACTGGATGGTACCATATAATTGGTGAATCTGTATTTGAGAGAATTGAAGACCTGCTGTTTTGTGGTTAATTTCCTCTGGAAATTGAAGAACATTATTTGGTTTTGTTTCTAACTTTAAAGCTTGCAGGAGCTATGAAATTTTACCTGAAGAATCCAATGTAGGTAATATGATAGGACAAGATGCACCCTTGTTAAACAGTTTAGATAATGATTTGGAATAAAAATTAGGAGGAGTAATAGTGAAACAATGAAGATAAGCGTGTCAGCAAAGTTGCTTAGCAAGACATATTATTTAAATTTTTACTAATAAGAATAATAAATGGAATAAAAAAGCAGAGAAATTAACGTGCAAGTTGCACATAAACATATAAATTTTTACATATACTATATTGTCATATAATTTTCTCTGATTTTTTTTTAATAGAAGGAAGAGAAGAGAGAAAGCAAAACCTAGCATACGAGTAACACAACTGCCACCTTAAAAGTTATTGTATAATTAAAATTCACTTCTTAGCATGAATTTTTGAAATTAGTGGCGGAATGAGCACCAGGGAAATGTACATCATTCACAGGATGAATAAGAAAAGTCCATTCATTTTTTCATGCTGTGAGAAACACCGGCTCACACTTAGACTTTAAAGAGGACAAAGTCACCGAAGCAAAGGTATAAAAATTTATTGTACGAAACAGCGCTGAATTGGGTGCTTCTCAAAGCAGAGGCACATCGATCTCTAGCTTTTAGATATTTTATAGCTTTTTCCCAGCCTCCTGAGTTCCTGTCTCTCTTCTCATTGGCTGAGAAGTTGGAGCTCACATTCTTCCCAACCACCTAATCTATTACAGGTCTAGTTTACACCTTTTTACCTTACAAGGCACAAACACCCATTCTACAAAATCATTATCTTAAACACACCTCCAATTAGTTACACTACACGTTATTTCACAGTTTTTGCTATCATCTACTGTTCAGTAGTTAGTAGTTACAAGCACCCTGGTGGTCGTCTACTTCATCTGGTGGTGCTCGTATCCTCATTTTCATCCGTCATGCTCTAGATGGCCTTCCTCCACTTATCAGTTTTCCCTGTCCTTTGCTCACTTATCGGTCTGCCATCAGTCCTTTGTCCACTTACCAGTCTGCCATCAATCTGGTTCTCTTCACCTAAATAACTTCCCATAAACTAGGACCTCAGGACCACTCCAGGGCATTTCTAGGGATTAGCTGGATACGATGGAGGAGGCTCCACTATCACCAAGCCTCCTCTGTCAATACAGGCACACTGACAAAAAAAAAATATATCAAGTAGCTGAAGCAACACTCAGCTCATTTCTCACAATGCATAGAGTATGCTAACTGATCTAAATTATGCATGAGTAAGTTTGATTGCATATCTGTTAATCCTTAAAGAAAACCACTATGAAATTAGGTTTGTAACAAGTACATAGAGGTTCACTGAGCTTGCATAGTATGCAGGCTCTAGATATAGAGTCAGCATAGGCTATTTCAATTCTGAAAAAGAAAAGTCCAGAGAAAATTCCCCAAAGAGAGTATTTTGATAAGACTTGGAATGAACAGTATTGAAAGTTCACGGGCTTCTCTTTCTGTTACACTAGCTCCTTAAGACTTTAACATACTTTGCATATCTGCCTTTATCAGAAATACTAACCAATAAATTTAACAAATGACATCTTTCTGAGTCCTGTAAAAATACTAGAATCAAATAGAAGTTCTAAACATATAATAGTTCCGTGACTAACAATAAGCTTTGTACTTATGAATAGTAAAGAAGGATTGTGGGTTATCAAATTTATTGTGGGTTATCAACTCTCTTATTTTAAGGCAAAATACCATTTCTCTGCATGAAAGTAATTCATTTCCCAACACATGTGTACCTCCCTTTACTGACAAAAATCATATTTATAAGTTCAGACAATACCAGTGACTTCAATACTCATTCCTATGCTGATGAATTACAAAATTAATGGAGGTCCTTGTTATGAATCAGAACTACTTTGCGGCTTTACTATGTTTATTACCAAACTCCAGCCAAGTGATATATCTTTTTCATCTCTGAATTGGCAACAGAATAAATAAGAAAATATTTAATGAGGATATCTGAGTTCAGCCAGTGCTGTTCATTGGTGTCTGTTGCCTACAGTCATCCAAAGCCTTGTTTGCACTTTTAAAAATCTTTTTCCTAGAGTAAACATGTAAGGAATACTAGACAAATTAATTTTACTGCGACTCCAATCAAAGATGGTCAACCATTAACCAAGTGTGGAGGATGCCACAGTAATAAAACTGACACGTTTTTATCTTGAGATAATCATGCATGTTATAAAGCCATACATGAACTGGTGGTAAAACAGTGCTCTCATTCAGTGAAAACAATAACTTTGTTACAGGGGCTCTTACTGCAGCAGCTCTTCATTAAATCCAAATACCTGATGAGTATAACAGCCTCCCTGCCCCACTGGAAAATGGCTTTCTCAAGTGTCCACAACCATTTCTATTAGTTTTTTCCTTCTTCATGATTTACTTTCAAATCTGACAGAAATTTTAACTAACAACATCAGTGGGAGACATTCAACTCTTCCACTGACAATTTGAGCCTCAGCTTCAGCACTAGTGATTAAATTAGCAAGTCAAACAAGGTAAATGTGGAAGGAGGAAACAGAGACATCTTTTCTGCACTTTCCATTCCAAACTGATTATGCTGATGGACACATTTTGTTTTTAAATCACGAATGTATCTGCCCAAACAATCCATTTGACATTGTTTTCACAAATAAGTAATTTAACGTAGGGAATTTTTTTACAGAGCTTAATCGGCTACCATAATAAAAGGGGACAATTGAGGAGGAACACACAAACTAACATCAGTAACTTCCAGCCACTGGCAATTTGCCTGTTCTTTACAAACCCAATGTGTCCTCTGTTTATTAAGATGGACAAAATATTCCCTACTTGTTCAGCCAAATACGTTGGCAAAACATGGACATTTATTTTAACAACCTTAAATTCAAGGGCAATCCAAAGAGAAAGAAGCAGGAGAACAAACTACTTCACAGGGCATTAACAAATCCATTATACTGACAGAGCTCTCTTCTACAAGGAACCAAGAAAAAACTTCCAACACAAGGTACTGAAGAACAGCATACTCCCAGATATCTGCATCACTTAGAACTGAACAATAAAACAGATTTTGCATTTACTTAAATACTCATTTCATTCATTCATTTGTTCATTTAGACAGTTCTTCAGCTGGATTTAAATAATTACCTGGTTTGCTTTGAGAAAAGGTACTAGCCAGACTATGTTCTCTTATATTGATTATAACTATTGTTATCATTTATGTTTAGCCACTTTATGTCTTCACTTTCACTTTTCATTGAGAAACTTCATTATTATCTTAGTCACAAGGGAAGCATAATCAAACAAGTCACATTTAACAAAGAATATGTTTAAAAGCAACTGTAGCTTCTTAGTGTTGGATGCCAACATTTTTTCCCCAGAAAATCAAACCTTTTCCAGCTTTTCCAGTAGAGAAACAGCTCTTTCCTTGGACCTTACACCTAGCCATTTCTTTTTCTCATCTTTTTTCTTTTTTTTTCAGAGACTACACAGTTCATTCTAATTGCTTTCTATTTCAGCAAATAATAAAGTGCTGGTTGCTTCAAACCTGATAAAAGCTCTTTTTAGGTCAACATGCCCAGGCTGCTCTCACACCTGAATTTAAGCAATCCATGTGCTTGCACACATTCTTTACTCTTTAAATCCTCCCACTACTCCTATCGTAAGATAGTGTATCTGTTGAAAATGTCATGAAAGGTAAGGCACATAATAGGTACACAGTTACCTAAACTTAAACACTGCATTTTTTATAAGGGAGAAAAGCAGTTATGAAATTGGTTTTGCCTCTCAGATTTTCCAACCAAGATCTCCCCCAGGCTGATGCCATATGAGTAGTTTCTGCTTGGACAGGTGCTCTTTTGACCACATACTCATTCCTGATATTTCCTTAACACAAATGAAACTCTAGCCATGTCAGTCTAATGCAATTCACTCTGGTGACAGAACTTTGTTCTCTGTTCCCCCGAACTTTGTGTTAATGTAAGTCTGGATCTTGTGCTTTGTTAGTGGAACAGTAATCTCCTGCTAGAATACAGTTTTCAGACAACTTCTACTTTTGACTTAAGTGTGCCTATTGATAGCAAATCTACTCTATCTATAAACTATCCCCACATTATCTTCTCTGTAACAAATTTACTTCTTCAGTCTCTATTTCATAGCTCTACATTAACCAATTCAGACATCAACTGAGGTGTTAATAACTGTGGTGACTCAAGGTTTTAGTGAATTAAATGTGTGGAATCTTATATAAATTTATCTACATTTACCTTTAGTATTTAGTTTCAGTGGAAGAGATCACAAACTTGAGCGGCAAAATTCCTCACTACAGGAAGCAGCAAAAGATGACCAAAACTTTGGTGCTGAAATGCATGTCACATTTTCAATAGAGTAACTTTTAACCACAGAGTTAGAGAGCTCAACTGATTGGGTATTTGTGCTTAACCATTTCCCATTAAATAAATGATATTTTCATTTAATTACAGTGGTACAACATTGCCCACTGGCAGTGATAGCTACTCAAGCTAAGTTCAACATTACTGAAGCATAGCTACTTAGTTAAGACAGTTAAATTTTAGATATTTAATAAACATAAAACGTTAAGCCATGCTGTACATTTTAGCCTAGCTACTAAACCAAAAGGAAAGATTTGTATAGATGGTATTAAAAAAAAAAAAAAGAAGCTAAATTTTCTTTGTGGAAAAAGGAAAGATATCATGGAAACTACAGCAGCTCCAATTTGAAATCAAGATCATGCAGACAGACATAGTCATCAAAAGTTTTTCTTCTCTGACACCGAAGGGGTTACCATCAAAATATCTAATGCCTGTATACAGAACACTGTTTACGTCGTTTCTAGGAAAGTTTTATTAAAAGTCCTGTGTGATGGATTACTTAGTCTAAAAGCAGCAGGTAACCAAGTTGGAACAGAAATATTGAATAGAACTAGTTAAAGAACAAAAAGTAGAGAGTATAAGCAAAAGAAGATCTATATACAGCAAAGGAAAAGCACTTTGAGGAGCCCTACTGTCCATGCTAGAATTAGGGCAAGAACAGCATTTTTGAAGACAAAAGAGTGAACCAGACATATCCAATGATTTAAAAGAGCAGAAATGTGGACAGGTAAAGAAAAATTCTCATCAATGTAGCAGTAAAGATAGCTGTAAGGGAATGGGCTTGAAGTACGTTAAACTCCAGAACACGTAGACTGCATTACTTGACTTTGACTTACATTTTAAATAGGGAAATCAGACAAAATAACATAAAAAGAGATTAAAGAGAAATACAGTCAAGATTTCAAAAAGACACTTTCTGAATTAAAAATTGATTCAGTAGCTTCCATGAGACTGAATTTGAAAAAGATAAAAAAAACCTGCATCCATTTTGCATTAAGCGGTATGACAATTTACAGAAGAACTATTAGCCACTATAAATCAACACTATAATGCACTTTAATGCAAATTTTGCCTTTACTTGTACCTCTTGTGGATGTTGTTAGGATAAGAACAGAGGTTAGGGAGTGGAAAATGTGTATTTTATCACTGTGTTTTTATTTGTCTAAGGGAACATTGGAATTTCTCTAACTAGGACTCTGCCCACATTCACCATGAAAGGATATGAAGAAAGGTTTTTGCTTTGGTACCTGAAACAGCATGCTTCCCCAAAGCAACCGATTACCTCAAACAGCAGTCTTTTAAAACTGCTTTATTGTAACCCTTGGAAAAAATAGAGATTTCAGAGGTTCTTAACTCCAGCTACATTGCTGTTTTAAGTAGTTGATAGTCACTATACCTGATCTCAGTGAAAAGAAGTACACATCTGAATTAGATGTTTTCATCAAGTATACTCATAAATACATAGATTGATACAAAATAAAAAGGTCAGTCACAAGGGCACTTCATCCTAAAAGATGGAAAAGAATAGAGTAGGGAAGGAGGCAGGAAGGGATCAGCCTTCTCTGTGTGAAGAATTCCTTGATAAACCATCAAGTACCACTGATGTCCTACGAAGAGACAATTGCAGCTTCAAAGGAATGAAATGCTGCTTAATGTAGGTAGAGGAGTGCTAAGACTGAGGAGTGCAATCTCCTGAATAAATTCAAATTAAACTTGTTTCAAGAGGAAGGACTGCTCTTCACTACATATTCTATAGCCTAAGCCCCTCCATGAGTTATGAATTTTGTGGTGTATCTCTACCGTTGAAATATCATAAAAGTGATTCTTTCATGATCTAATGATTTTTCTCACATCAGAGTCCCTTCTGCATTACTTTTATTACACATTTCTTCCCAGGAATCCAATACAAAAAGAGAGACAACAAGAAAAATACCTTTCCTATCTATCCTGTCCACTCAATGAACACATTTGAATAAGTGTAAGGAATGAGCTGTAAAGATCTTGTGTTCTCCTTGTTACCATTGATTCTATGCTACAGTTCTCACAGCTAAACTGGAAAGGTTTAAAAAACTGCCAAGTTTCTCAGACTGCAATATGTCCTGTATTATTTCCACAACCAAGTAGGTACACTTCATGGGTAGGATTAAGAAAACATGGAGGATTATTTTGTGATTTATCTTTTTGGTGGTTTCTTGGGACCAAATGTTCCCAAACTCCCACTTAGGCTGGAAATATGTTGGGTTTTGTCTTTTCATATTAGGTTATGAAAGTATTTATTTATCTAACAGTAGATATAACTAGGGAAAAGGGGGGGGGGGATTTGCAAAACTTAAAAGGGACTTAAAAATGTGAAATACATATGTCAAGCTTTTCAGTAAGCAATACTCATGCTCTTTGTATTCTGTATTTGTGTAGGGTTCTGTCTTTGCACTATTCACTTAAAACAATGGCATGACACTTTCCTTTTGTAATTTTCATGTATCTATCTTGTGATTTTAAAGAAAGTAAAATTTATTACCATGAAGTCTGGTGTCAGTCAACTTGTTAAATAAAATAGTTGTCTCTGCATGGCTTTTAAAGTTGTATTTAATTCTACATCTTTTGTCCCTAAAATTAAATTCTGGGATTAAGATTGAACCTCTGCTTCAAAGTCTGAATTTTCACTCTCCCCTCCCTATTTTTTTGTTTCCGCAAGGCATTTCAAATGAGAAAAATTAAAACAGCAGCATATATAGCTGTGTAAATTTAAAATAGCAGAAACGTCTATATTGTGATTATTTAAGTAAGACACTTAAAAATTCATGACAACATAATTCACTATGTCATTTACAACTACCATACACACTCTTCCTCACACAAGTTTTCCAATAGGATTTATCAGATTCCCTTCCATACAATCCTGGAGCAGACTTTGGAATGCTTGTTGGAGGCCCAGTGTTTTATTTAGAATGCTGTGCAGTGTGTTACTTACACTGCTTATCTTATAGGAGGGGAGTTTTTTTATGATTCTAAGGACAACATGTCAGAAAACCTTTTTGTAAGGCTAAGTTAGATGTAGGGCTCTCAAGATTCATTTGACAGAAAATAAGTCTTTGTACATATAAAATACAACTTCTAAACTAATCTATTCTCAAGATCTAATTAACTGATTTAATCTAATTGATCTAATTGATTTTTCCTAGTACTTATAACAAGCAGTTTATGAAAGAGTCTATGACGATCCCTCTCTGAGGCACCACAGAGTGAAAATATTCTCTTATACATTCTCTTCCATCAAGATGTATTTTGAATTTCATTGGACTTGTGACAGATGTTAAGGTTACAGAAAAAAGGAATCTCCAAGATATCAAAGGAGAAATTCTCAGTAATTTACATATGGCAAACTACTGAAGCAATTGCTGTTTTAAAAAGATGTTGTGATTGCTATTTCTAATCACAGCATTTGCAAACAGATTACCATTTGTCTAACCTTTTTTAAAGTATACATTTGAAGATAAATTGCCAATACACAACGAATCTATTTAACTTGTGAAAGAAGATGGAGTCTTTTAAAGGTAGTGGAAATGCTAGCTATTAAAAACATTACAATACAATAAACTAATACTGGCTTCTCTGCCCTTGTATGTTCTGTGAAATTACTGGTAGAGGGAATACAATAGTGTGAGGATAAACTAATTCAGGATGTTGAACAGTCTAAAATAATTTGTCTGGGATACAAAGAAACGTCAATATGGAAGTGTACCAAAGCATAACCTGAGAGAGGTGAATAGACTTTCTGGATTGGTTATCACTTATTGCAGATAAAGCAAAAAATTCACCTAGCTAGAAAGAGAGAGATGCAGATCCATTATGTATTAAATTGTTGAAATATACATTTACTGTTTTAATTTATGTTAATGCGTTTGTTACAAATCACAGAAAAGATATGAAAATAATTTCCAGATGATTTCACCTAAACATCTGGAGGTCTCAACATTTACCCACTCCCACTTGTGCTATACCGTCACTTGCACCTTTATTTTCTGGTACTTTCATAAATTTTCTATTCCTTACTGTCCAAGGCTGCCGTCAGGACTCAGTACCTTTGTTCCATTAAACTGTGTGCAACTGACCTTATTGATAGCTCTGCCATCTCACGTCAGCATTTCACAGGCATTGAAATTACTTTGATTCAGCTTCTGCAATAGCATTTTAATGGTAGTGTCTCATCGGCCTTTTACTGAAAATAAAAGAACAGGAGACTTTAAAGAAAGAAGGAAAAAGATTTCAAGCCCACCAACATATGAAAAGAGATAGTTGATCTCCAAAAGAAATAAGGTTTCTGTGACTGCTGCCTGCCTGTCCATAATTCCTTCCATTAATAACTGTTGAACTTCTTAGCTTAGTTTACCGAAAATCTCCATGCTACACCAACTCCAAATATTTTGTGAGAATCAGAGCATGAAAATAGTGACCCAAATGAAGGAAAGATCAGGAGTGTTTGGTCTCTGGTCTGCTGTTTGGTTTCTTCTGCAAGCTGGCTGGCTGGAATCAGCTGCAGCACATCTTTTTTCTTGCCTTTGCTGTGATGGCTACTCCAGCATAAAACTCTTGTGCTGCAGAGCATGCAGGATGAAATGGAGTCGCAGGATACAGATTGACAGATAACGTGGTTTTGCTGTTAATGTGTCTCATAGATCAACTTACATTAAACGAGGTACTCTCTTTCTATTACTGTGCTCCTGTCTTCCTTTTGCTATGTAACATATTTGATGGTATACTTAAAAAAACCTAACATGTGTAAGTGACTGTATTTACTACACCACTTGGAAAGCACTATATTAGAATGTATGCTTTAAGTGTCCAGTAATGAACCATGTACCTCAAGAAGCTGAAGACACTTTGAAAGGCACATAAAGCTTGAGTTACTCATTCTGTAAACTGTGCTTTATCCCATCTTATACACTTTTTCCCCCCTATTTGCTAGAAAGGAAGATGTTGATATCCCTTTCACACATTTCTGTATCTCAAAGAATGCCCATTCTAGCAAGCTTATGCTTGGGACTACTCCTTTAAATATTCAGCCTAAAATTTAGAATCTAAGAAAAAAAAATCAAAGACCTTATTGCTGTATACAGAATTAACACATTTTACTCATTTAGAAAATAAAGGCATATTCATCATCACCTACTTCAATATTTCTCTAAAATCTAGTTCTGTAAAAAAAATCTGCATTGGGTAGTTTTGTTGAGATTTATAAATGGGCCAGCTGAGTCTGTGAATAACTATTGTTTGTGCTTAACATTAAAAAAACAAACACAAGAAAGTCAGTAAACTGCTAAGAAAAAATCCATTCAACTTTCTAACTAATGTGCTTTTCTAAAGAAACATTTCCCTCTGTTAGTTAAGATGTCTTATCTGAGATGATCTTATGTATACAGACCCAAATATATTGCCCTTTTCCCAAAACCTTCCAGTTATACCCTCCCAGTCAGTATCAGATAGGCACTGGCTATCAATATTGCAAACTGCCACTTCTTTTCCAGCCTTTAGTTCAGCCTTTAGTTTCTAAGTGAGTTAGAAATGGTTTTATCACTGGAAAAATGTTTTCAGTATGCATGTATAGAGCTGAACTGCTAAGATGGAGCACAAGTCTTATGAGGAGAGGCTGAGGGAGCTGGGGTTGTTCAGTCTGGGGAAGAGGAGGCTGAGGGGAGACCTTATCGCTCTCTACAACTCCCTGAAAGGAGGCTGTAGAGAGGCAGGGGTCGGTCTCTTCTCCCAAGTCACCGATGATAGGACAAGGGGCAATGGCTTCAAGTTGCGCCAGGGGAGGTTCAGGTTAGATATTAGGAAATATTTCTTAACTGAAAAGGTTATCAGGCATTGGAATGGGCTGCCCAGGGAGGTGGTTGAGGCACCATCCCTGGAGGTATTCAAGAGACAATTTGACATGGTGCTCAGAGATATGGATTAGTGTTGGGTTGGTGTTGGTTTGGGTGTGCTGTGTTGTTTGCGGGGTTTGTTTGTTTGTGTTTTATTGTTTGTGTTTTTTGTTTTGGTTTGGGTTTGGTTTTTTTTTGTTGTTGTTTGTTTGGGGTTTTTTTTCATTAATTGGACTAGGTGATCTTAAAATGTCCCTTCCAAACAGATTCTGTGATTCTGTGATGGATCATATCTAGTTG
The DNA here is from genome assembly GCA_026546715.1 of Gallinago undulata. NCBI lineage: Eukaryota > Metazoa > Chordata > Aves > Charadriiformes > Scolopacidae > Gallinago > Gallinago undulata. The sequence continues at coordinate 95,136,839 of JAOTQQ010000001.1, read as the reverse complement.
GTCTTTTCCCACCACCTTGTGCTTTACAATCACTAGAGTACTCATCTTCATAATATCTTTTTGAGACAGGAAAGGATCACCTCCTATAATAAAGGTATTGAAACAGTAAAATTAAGTAACTTGCATGAACAGCAATCTCCTCTAACCTACTTCCCTGGGAACAGCTGATGAGATAGACGGTGGTAACTCAGAGTCAACATGCAATCTGTCATTTCCACTCATGACAAAGGTAAACAGCACCATGTTGCATTTCTTGTGACATTTACTCAATTTGAAGAAAGACAATATCAACAGTGGTTACATGCCACCTGTCTTAGAAACATAATGCCTCTACAGTGAAAAAGTGTCCATCTTCTATGGGAAATAGCATGTTTCCATGGCACGCAGCACTGTCAGTTAAGAAACCATTTATCATAAGCTTTTTGACACTCTACCAACATATTTAACCATTTTCAATGCATTAACATTTTGAAAACCAGGCTTGGTATTCTAAATAATTCTAATTCTAAATTCTAAATATTTTCCTGTCTTCTTTGCTATGCTAGTGACTAGCAAGACAAATCTTCACAATATTTTACACCTTTTAGGAGTCAAACCAGAATAGATGTTCCGAAGTTATCAGACAAAGAAATAAATAGTGTGTGTAGCTGCTGGCTGGGTATTGGATTTGGAACACGAAACTCTAGGGGGTTTTTCTACCACACTCTATTCTTCAGGGACATGCAGTATTGTAACATACAAAAATGACTTTTCTGTCCTTGCAACATTTACTTTAGTGTTATCTAGTATTACGCACTAAAAGTCGTAAGCCAGTAAAATCACAGGCTTAATGTACAGTAACAGAAGCAAATTATCTCTATGTATTTTCCTAATATTTGCTGCTCTTTGCCCTGTGATTGATTACAAGTAGAATGTCTGTTTATTTACAGAGAATACATAGTTCTCTGCATATATTGGCCTCAAACCTATTCTATTTTTCTCACTGACTTAAATAGGAACAGGATTAAATCTCTGATGGAAGCTTTACTGCATAGGAAGCATTGATTTGAGAGATTAGCAATATGCTCTTGTGGCAAAATACATTTTTCATCACAGCTAAGCAAAAGAGGTTACAAGACAGTGTGTTGAGATGCTTTATGTGCTTTTATCAACCTGTGTAATTTTTTTCCAAAGTACACTTGATTATACAGAGCCTCATGTCATCATTAAACTGGAATGGCTTTAAGTAATTTCTTTGGGCCATGGAGTATTCTAAGGACAGTTACGAAAGATATTTTTCCTTATTTGGAAAAGAAAGCAATATTCTAAAAATCACATGCTCCTGATTTATTGTATTCTACTACATATATGTAACACTTGCATGAAGAAAACCAAACTTTGTGGTTCCACTGTTAAGCACTTACCTGAACTGCTGCTCCAGCTAGATTTAGGCTTTAGACAGAAAGTTGCTGTCAGAAATTTCACATTTCCTTCTGGGGAGTGACTTTCACAGAATTTCACAGAAATGCTGAAGTTACATATGGATTTACTTTTCTCAAACTAATGGGCAGGTACGCTTTGCATTAAGCTGACTATATATTTAGCAAAGACTATTTTTTTTCATAAACCAGCATAAATTTTAGGAATAGAGACTAAACAGTAATTCTAGTCTTTGCATGTACATAGTTTCATTTGTGCTATTCTGAACATACATTTCCTTCATAACTACCAACTGGGTACTGATGTCATTCTAGAGAGCCCCCTCTGTGGGTACAGATTTGCAGGAGAGAGCATGACTTTTTATCTCTTCCTACTGACTTTCCTCAGAAATCAGAATCAGATTGCTGCAGTCTTTGCTAGGATGGTCAGAGACATTTACATTTGCAAAACTGAGCCACAGAAGTCTGCATTTACAAGTAGTTCCTAAACTACTATGTAAAAAACAGCTGAAGAGGAAAAAATATTACTGGAGATGCCAAAGGTTCCTGAATTTTCATAAAATCACTGTGTTACAAACCTATGGAATTTCTAAGGTATCTTAATTTTACTTTTTTATATAGATTGAAACACTCTCTCAGCCTACATGTCAGACATATGTAATTTAACACTCATTTGTGATCATTGAGATGTCTAAGGAGCATCCCCTGCATTGGGATATGAGCAGTATTAGTAAGACATCCAGAAATAAGAAGCATACAAAATTGTATGAAACTTTGCTCATTATGAAGGACTGCCACATACTTCTCAAAAATAGCTTCAGCTCCTTCCTTGATGCTTTTTAATCTGTGTCTGCTTAGGGACCACATAAATATTTTTAATGCATCCACATACACATCTGCTAAATTATATCTAATCAGCTTTTAAATTTTCTTCCAAGCCATGTTAATAAAACAGGAAATTAATAGGAGACTTCTTCAAAAACTTTTTGTATTTTGTCCTCTTGTTCCCACAATCAGCACATTTCATGGTCTCAGTTTTCACTGATTTGAATGGAAATGTGGAGGAGTTGTTGATCCCATACTGCCCTAAGTTATACAGAATCTGGGCTTCTGATACTTGGTTAAATCTCACACGGCTGCAGATCCGTGGAGTAGCTTGAGTTGTTTAATGTGAATGAGCAATTACTCATAGCCTACACATTCAGACACGCTCTATTGAGCTTGTCTCTCTGCTCCTTTGTCAAACTCAGTATTTCTAGACATGTATAATCTTTTTTAAGTCTTTATACTGCAAACAGTTAAGCATTTACTAAAATTTGCTTACATGAATCTCTTAAGTGTAGTTATTTCTATAAAGCTTCCATATATTTAAATGAACTTAGGCTAAAGATTTATCTACAACATAGCCTTAGTTACTCCCACAGAGTTCTAGATTTTTATTATAAATGTGCATTTTATGCAAATTAGATCACATTGCACATGTTGAAACTTGCATTTTTATTTGGTGGGACCAAAGTATGCAACACTGAAAGATTCAATTAGATTCTGAATAAAAATACTGTTGGAAACAATATTGCTAATGTACTCAATTATCTAGTGCTTAATTAATTTCTCTAGACAAGTAAGGTTTTAGTAGCTGTTGTATTTCAAGGGTTTGCAATAATTGTGCTTTGAGATTTTAAACTTTTAGAATTTGCATACTATTTATATTATTGTTTAGCTGGTTGTGCTTTTACATGTTGAGATAACCTATTTTATTCTGTGGCTATCAAAAGCTTTGTAGGTGGAGGTTATAGCTTTTACTGGACTATTTGATATCATGGAAAAAGCAGGTAAATTTTCTCCTCTATCTAAAGCAGACCAGGAGAAAGGGTTTTGTGCATGAAAGATTGTGTGCTCAAGTAGTCTAATGAGTTAAATTACCTCCACCTACAAACTTTGTCTAATTCATGTCCACATACCACCATAACCTTAATAACAGTACTACTTATACTTTATATGGAGTGATCCATCTCTTACCAGTTGCTGCACCTACAGCACTCTCCTAATAGCCATCCTATACCCTCTGCCTCAAAATCTGATTGCAAAATTCTGTAATTAGAGATGACATCTGAAAGCAGAAACAACCACACTAAGGCCTGTGGCCTGCTGCCTTGCAGTTGAGAGGTTTTCAATGAACTTCATATTTTGAGTGAGTGAGATTTTTTATGCTGCACTTGTTAATATTTGTACAAATTATGCCTTCCAGGATCAAATTCTCAAGATTTGTTCTCTGCTCCACTGAATATATTACTGTCACAGACATGATACATCAAATCACAGGGAAAAAAAAGTTCATTATTTTACCTGCAATTGGGTATGGGACATTCAGATTTTAATACAACTTTTACTGCACATTCATGCTAATGTTTTTCTCAATATGGAAAACATTCTGTAAAGTGAACAAATCCATTGTTATCCTTTACTTCAGTGGGACAGGAAGTAACATCAAATGCAGCAGAGAAGCTTTGGTACACACTTGAAATTGTGACAGATCTGTAGTAATCTCCAGTCTCTTGGGAAGCTTTGTCCTTTATTGATCTTTATTTCCCACAACTCACTAGAAAGCCTAACTTGAGAAGATTTGGCCCCTCACATATAAAAAAGTAAAGTTTTAAACACATTGTTCTTTGCAGACTGGTCAACTTTTGATAAAGCCTTTTTTCCATTTACATGCATATCTCATTTCTCATTCTTTTACAATATCTGGATATAAAATGAAAATATTAAAGTATTACAAGACACATTACATTTCTAATCCATCTATTCCTCCCAAAAGCATTAAATCACCTACAAAAAACTGTTACATAGCCATGCTGAAGCATCATTTCTCACAAATTTTAACATTTTTATTAGAATTTTGGGAAGCAAGTTGAATTCTGTATTTCTCTATATGGCCCAAAGTACTTTCACATTTTCTTTCTGTCAGAAATATTCATGTGAAACATTTGTTTTGAAAAGACCCACTGGGAAACAATCACATTTTACTCATGTTCTTGTATTAAATGTGTGGACTTGCAAGTACCCCTTGAATCAGATGAAGAGGGGAAATTTTTATATAAATGAATTCAAATTAATTCAGCACATTTCACTGCCAACGACTGTTTTCTGTGAGTATAGATGTGACCACTGTTTACTGTGGCTGAAGAAAATCTGAAAGCAGCTGTTGTAATGTAAAGTTCCTGTGATGTGCATGTTTCACTCTTGACATCGTATTTCTTAAAGTCTTTGTCTGAATGCTACAGTTTTGAGCTATGAGTGATGTGCTCTTTGCAACCTATGCTGGAACGCCTGCGGTCACTCCTGGCTCCTATTTGCAGATCTTCCTTCAGTTTCCCTTGGCATCACTGAGCCCTTGATGAAACAAAATAGTTGCTGATAGCTGTCTGAAACGGTATGTCGAGCTTTATACTTGAAAGTGTGCTTCAATTGAAGTAGGGGGAAAAAAATCACTTTTGTGATCCTGTGAGAAAGATAGAAAACTATTCATGTACCATTGATCAAAAGGATTAAGTTACACTGAGAAAAGGCTCTATTATGATAGATCAGATGTTTTGATTAAATTTTCTAAACTCTTGCAGTAAAACCATTTTTTCCATTAAACTATCTAGTGCTGCTCTTTAAAGAAATGCTCCTCATCTAAGTTCTCACTATAATAAATATTGGTTTTAAAATGTCAAATTTGAACACTGAGTATGCTTTCAAATGCAAAAAATGACTTCTTGTAAAGAGGCAGATCATTATATAGAGTGTAATGATGTGAGAATGGAAGAGAAAGAAAAAGCTTTCTTAAGCTTTAAGAGCTTCTTAATTCCAAATATGGGTCCACTACTTGCTGACCCTGAGGTAGCTTGAGTGAGATAAGCCACTTCTTTTTTACTGCATTTCCCAACTATGACTTGATGTTTTTCACAGGAAGAATTTGGCATTATATTATCAGCACTATCTTGAACTCAGTAAGCTTAAAAGGTTAAAACCCATTCGCTCCACAGAAATATCAGGTATGCTGAACCCTTTTGGAGGGACAGAGTGGAAATCCATGGAACACATGAGGGGGACACATCTCCCAGAACACTAAGCCCCACTGGTACATGTACTCTGAGACCCCCTGCTATGGCTGTAAACCTGCTCCAGAACACTGACTGTCAGAAACTTCCTAAGTTAATCAAGTTAATAATACCACAGTATATCTTCCTAACCGATGCCCTTATACACAGTCAAAGTCCACAGGATATGTATCACAGCCTCAAACTTGAGAATATGTTTAAGATAATGATATCTAGATCTTGTTAGGGTAGAGAGCCTAGAAAGAAATTTCACTCCAACTGAAATACATTTTTCTCAGGAATTGTCTCCTATTATGCTATTTAGAATCAAAATTGCAAAAGCATCTTAACTTGACCAATACAGCATCTTACACTAAGGATTTAATTCTCAGAGCCAGTACAGTGGATTTGCTTGGCAGCAGGAACAACGTTTAGTGTCAGATTTTATTTTTTTAATGCTTAAATTTTGTATCTTCCTCAAATTCCTCTTTAAGAAAGATAACGAACACAAGCTTTACATCGTCATCTTGATAAGAAAAAATCCCGAACAGGTCAATGATGTTAGCTAGAAATTGTTTTATAAAGATGTAAAAAATAAGCAATTTGCCAGCAGAATATGTAACAAGGTACTTTATTTTATATATCATATTTGTTAAAATGATGTATTTTTTCCCAAATGCCATTGGGCCATTGAGTCAAAATACCTTTCAGCCATTATATGTATTCATTCAGGTATCTGTGACACTTTAAACACTACACATCATGGCATCAGAGAAATGTAAGGAAGTTTACACCAATAACACCAAGGCTGACAAAAAACGCTTAGCTTCAATCCAGCTTTTTCATTCTGGAGGCAAAAGAATAGAAAAGAACTTCCAAAAAATTTCCCTAAACAGATCAAAAAAACTTAATGCAGGTAGAAATATTTTTTTAAAAATGTATTAATTACGGAACCATCCATGTGAAAAAGACTTTGGGAAGTCATTTAGTTTGACCTCTAAATCAAAACAGGATCAACCAGTCAGGTCTTGAAAACCTCCAAACATGAAGAATACACAGCCTCTCTGGCCACCCAGTCCCATTGGTTAATTGTGCTCAGGGAGAAAAAGTTCTTCGTTATATCTGGTCAGAATTTCCCCATTTCATTTTATGCTTATTGTCTCTCATCATATTCCTGTGCATGCCAGCAAGAACTGGCTCTATCTTTTTCCCTTTGTAGGTACTGACATGTGGATACTAGGTCCTCCCAAAGACTTCTCTTCTGCAGACTAAACAAACCCACTTCCCTCAATGTCTTCTGAAAGGGCATAACCATGATGGTGAGCTGCTAGATGATCAAGTTAATCAACATCTGTCTTGTACTGGGGGCCCAAAACTGGATAAAGTATACCAATCAGAACTTAACAAGTGCTAAGTAAAGAGGAATAATCATCACCCCGACTATGCTCTTGTTAATACCTATGTCATGGTTTAACGCCAGGCAGCAACTAGGAGCACGCAGGTGCTCACTTTCCCCCTAGTTGGGATGAGGGAGAGAACTGGAAGAGTAAAAGCAAGAGAAAACTCATGGGTTGAGATAAACACAGTTTAATAGGTAAAGCAAAAGCTGTGCACACAAGCAAAGCAAAACGAGGAACTAATTTACTGCTTCCGATTAGCAGGCAGGTGTTCATCCACCTCCAGGAAAGCAGGGCTCGGCCACATGTAATTGTTACTTGGGAAGACAAAATGCTATAACTCTGAATGTCTCCCACTTCCTTCTTCTCCCGGATTTACATACTGAGCATGATGTTATGTGGTATGGAATATTCCTTTAGTCAGCCACCTGTCCCAGTTGTGTCCCCTCCCAACTTTTTGTGCGCTCCCAGCTGACTCACTGGTGGGGCAGTGTGAGGACCAGAAAAGGCCTTGACTGCTTAGCAACAACCAAAGACATCAGTGTTTTACCAACATTATTTTCATCCAAGCTAGTAAGAAAGCTAGTAAGAAACTCTATCCCAGCAGAAACCATGACAACAGGACATGCTGCTAGCATTCTGCACTGCAAGGGCACACTGCTGGCTCACGTTTACCCTGCTGTCCACCAGGACTGGCAAGCAAATCCTTTTCAGCAAAGCTGCTGGCCAAATCAATCAGTACTCAGCTTGTACTGTTGCAATAGGTTACTCTATCCCAGCTACAGAACCTTTTTTTTGTCCTTGTTAAAATTCACAAAGTTCCTATCAGCCCATTTCTCTAACTTGCCTGGGTCCCTCTGAATGGTGCTACTATCATAGAACCATAGAATCATTTAGGTTTGAAAAGACCTTTAAGATAATTAAGTCTAACCGTTAAACCAGTACTGCTAAAACTACCACTAAACCATGTCCCTAATTGTCACATAGAATCATAGAATTGTCTAGGTTGGAAGGCACCTTTCAGATCACCTAGTCCAAACATCAACCTAACACTGACCTTGAGGTCTTTTACATACCTCCAGGGATGGCAACTTAACCACTTCCCTGGGCAGTCTGTTCCAATGCTTGACAACTCTTCCAGTCAAGACATTTTTCTTAATATCCAGTCTGAACCTCCCCTGGTGCAACTTGAGGCTTTTTCCTCTTGCCCTATCGTTTGTTTCCTGGGAGAAGAGACTGACCCCCCACCTCACTACAACCCCCTCTCAGGTAGTTGGAGAGAGCAATAAGGTCTCCCCTCAGCTTCCTTTTCTCCAGGCTAAACAGGTAACCCCATCACAATGACATTTATTGTTTCATATCTACATATATTTGTGCATGTGTATACGTCCTCATATGGTTGTAGAATTTTAAAATCAAAAGATTACTTTAAAAGAAAATTATAATCAGTCTTTTTAACATTGAGAACAAGCGACAAAGAAGATTTCAACAGCCTGAAAACAGTTCTCTCTTGCAATCTTTGAGCAAGTACAGCTACAGCTGAAAATAGGAAGTGGGATCTGCTTTTCTGCGATCAAAGTAATGCAATGCACTGTGTTCAGTGATTTTTATTACTTGTGTGAGAAATAATAACAACAATTATTTTTATTTTGTGTTCTTTCCCTCTTAAGCTGCATTTCTACTAAACTTTTAAAAGTGTAATAATTTTATACTGTTTCCTTTTACCGTATCAAAGATAATTAACATGAAAATTTGCCTGTTCAAGTTATTGGCACAGGTCAAATTAATTTGTTAGAACTTTCTTTTTATCCAAGGACTTGTACAAAAGCTTAACTCATTAAATGTTTGTAGAACAGATACAGAAAAATTACTTAGCTTTTCTCAGCTTACTGCTCTAGGCAAAAATATTTTTCATTCATCTTTACATGACTCAGATCTGCCCTAACATTCTAGACTGGTCTCCAATATTTGGTTGATTGATATTCTAGCACAGGAATGTCCTGTTGTAATGCACAAGAAGCCAAGCAGGCATGGCAGATGGTCAACAAGGAATTGTGGAACTCCTGCCTGAGCTTATACACGAAAAGGAAGTGCATGGAAAAATACAACAGGGTCATCTTGAGAAGAATATAGATGGGGTATATAGGAATACATACCATGGGTATGTAGGAACAGAATTTAAAAATCTATAGCCCAGATGAACCTGGAGGGGGATGTAAAAGGTAACAAAAAAGGCTTTTCTAGGTACACCAGCAACAAAATGGGAAAATGCAGGATTACTGCTCAATGAAGCAGAGGATCTGAGAACAAACAACATGAACAAAGCTAAGGTACTCACTAAGTTTTTTGCCTCAGTCTTTACTGCCAAAGTCTTATCTCAGACTAGAAAAAAATCCGTCAATCTCCAAAAGGGCACAAAGGAAAGATTTTGGGTGCTACAGACTGGTCAGCCTAACTTCTATCCCTGGGAAGATTATGGAGCAAATCTTTCTCAAAAGAAGGCACATGAAGGAGAATAATGTCACTGAGAAGATCTAGCACAGAGTTACTAAGGGCAAATTTCATCTGATCAACATGATCGACTTCTATGATGAGATAAGTGGCTGTGTGGCCAAGGGGAGTGCAGCAGTTATTCTTTATCTTCACTTAATCTAGGTTTTTGGCTTTTTGCATATGACACTTGGGCAGAGGAAGAAGAGGATATTATGGAGAGCCGGAGAGCCTGTCATTCACAGAGATTTTGAGAAATGGCCAAACAGAAACCTCTGGAAGTTCAACAAAGGCAACTGCCAAATCCTTCATCTGAAAGGTAATATGCCTCTCTATTTGTAAAGGTTGGCAACTGATTGACCAGAAAACCACTTTGCAGAAAAAGATTGGGAATCTTGGTGGACACAAGTTGAATACAACTTCCCAGTACAGGAACAACATTGGCATACTTAAGTGAGTCTCATAGAGGTTCAACAAGATGGTGATGGGGGTGGAGCACATGAGATGTAAGGAGAAGTAGAGTTCAGCCTGAGAAAGAACTAAGGGGGTATCTCCCTATGTTGTCTGCAGCTAATCAATATCTGGTCACAAAGAAGTCACCACGAGACTCTGCTGTGAACACAGTGAAAAGACACAAGGAAACCACCTCATGTTCCAACAATGAGCATTCTGGACAGATATAAGGAAAAAAATTATTCACAACAAAGACAGTCAAGTGCTGAAATAGGCTGCCCAGAGACTGAAGAATCTCCATCCTTGGAAATACTTAAAAATTTGCCTGGAAAAATCCTAAGCTACCTGGCCTAACTTTGAAATTAGCTTTGTTTGAGCAGGGGTTGGATCACCAAAAGTCCCTTCCCAACTAAATTATTCTATAGTTTTATGATTTTGTGGGTTTTCTTGCTTGACTTACTGGGATTGCCTTTACCAGTCTTAGAATTGTCAAAACAGAATATGCCATTTCCTCTTAACAGTGACAGGATCTGTCACTTGGGAGTCATCACATTCAAATGTTGCTCTCTTCCCTAAAGATCATGGGCATGATCTTTTGTCTTCTGACCTTTGGAACCTGTCCCTTAGAAGGAAGCATTCTCATTTTTACAAGCCCACTTCAGTCTCTGCAAAACACGACTGCTACTGCCTTTTTTTAATTACCTGTTGCTATGACCATGTTATCCCTCTACAAACATCTTCACTGTTTTTTTTCTTTTATTTGTTTAAATCATATCAGAACTCTGCACCTCCTTCTTCTCTATTAGTGTGTCTACTCTTGTGTTCCTGCAGAAATTACTAGGCTGTCTGGCCCTTAAACTATTTCTCATGACTCATTTTTGCCTTTCCACTTAGAAGAGATATTGTGACTAATCATAGCTAGAGGGACAATAGGAAAAATGAGTTAACTGGAGTTCTGCTTTCCTGCAGATGGCCCTAAACACCTGCCTAACAACAGGAAGCAGTGAATTAATTTCTTGTTCTGCTTTGCTTGCATGCACGCTTTTGCTTTATCTATTATACTGCCTTTAGCAAAACCCTCGAGTTTTCTCACTTTTAATCTTTCAATTCTCTCCCCCTATCCCACTGCAGGAGTGAGCAAGTGGCTACATGGTGCTGCTGGGGTTAAACCACAACAGCTCCACAGATTTTTCACAGCAAATACAAACAGAACATCCTATCTGATTCAAAATTAGATTTTTTCTTAATAGGCTGTTTTGTCAGGAAAGCAACTGCATTAATTCAGCTCTATCTTTAGTTAAAACAAAAAGAATAGTAAGATGTAGGCTACCACAGAGCATAAACAAAACCTTCCCTAACTGCATCTATTGTTCACTGTATAACAGAGGACTGTCATATTCTAGGGTGCACTGATCCTGTCTTAATCAAAAGGAAAACTACTACATTTAGTTCCTGACCGAGTCTTCTTTCCTCTCTCTTATCTTCTATGTATTTTTCTTTCTTGAACTGGCAACATGAACAAAATGTCCACTGGGAGACAGTCTACAACTATCAAAAACAATCTAAGAAAGAATTTTAACTACTATAAATAGTAATAAAACATTTCAAAATTGTATTTAAGAAAGTACGAGTACTGAGACCTTCAGATGGAGCTTCTAACAGGAGTAAAGCAAGGTCAGAGAAAGATGGTTTCTGTTTACCTATAGGACCTTCAGTAATTAAAACAAGCCCCTAATTGTATTTTTAAAACATATTTCAAAACTTCATGGATGCGATGAATCAGCTTATAGTAATAGAAAAGGTACCAATAAACAAAAGGTATTTCCCTTTTTAATCTAAACTTGCAATTATATTCTTAACACTTTGGAAACATTGTACAGGAGCTACTTACTGAATGACCTGTTGGTAATGAATGTAGTTATAAGCTGGAAAGTTTTCAGTCAGTACAACAGACAAATGAGAATCAACAAAACAATATTGACTTGTCTGTATGGTTCACTATAAACCACAAAGAACACAAACTGTACCTCTGTAAGACACCATTTCAATCTCTACTTTTGGTTTTAAATTGCAAGAGCATTACACATATAAAGAGTAAGAGGACTCTGTAAGACAAAAGAATAAATTCAAAGGTTTCTAGTGATCTGTTTCAAAAACAGATCTAAATGAACAGCATGCAAAATGTTTACATCAAAGAGTTTATTTCTGTGGGTGTGTTTTAGCAAAACACAAGCTATTCCAGCAGTGTTCTCCTGAAGCCAGAAGCCATGGTGATTCGGTCTGCATATCACTAAATCCTAGGTGAAAGGCCTTCCTATTATGCCTGCCCAAAAGATACACAGATACCATATTTATATAACCAAAGACACATTGACCAGCAAATTGATAGCATATTTTGTTTGGGTTCTACAAAATTTATATTTGGAAAAATTCCCTCTCCCTACCAACAACTCGGATGCTTAAACAGTTCTCCAAAACTGTGAAGTTGTTTAAAAAATATATAGTATCTACAGTAAGAAACGTACTAAATTAAAATACATATATGAGTAATACACGTTTTCAATGAATAATGTGTTAGATGTTAGGTCACAGTGATACCGTATCAATTAAATTGTACTAGACTCAAAGCTAACTGGGGAGGTCCCAACAGACTGGAGGGTGGCAAATATAACACCCATCTACAAGAAAGGCAAAAAGGAGGAACCAGGAAACTATAGACCTGTCAGTCTGACCTCGATACCAGGGAAGGTCATGGAACAGATCATCTTGAGTGCCATCACAAGCCACATAATGGACAACCAGGGAACCAGGCCTAGTCAGCATGGGTTTATGAAAGGCAGGTCACGAACCTGATCTCCTTCTATGACAAGATGATCCAATTATTGGATGAGGGAAAGGCAGTGGATATTGTATACCTGGAGTTTTGAAAAGCATTTAATACTGTCCCCCATAAATTCTAGTGGAAAAACTGGCTGCACATGGCCTGGATGAGCCTATGATCTGCTGGATCAAACACTGGCTGGCTGGAAGGTCCCAAAGAGTGGTGCTCAATGGATTTAAATTGTGGCCAGTCACAAGTGGTATGCCTCAGAGCTCAGTGTTGGGACCATTTCTGTTTAACAACATCTTTATTGACGATCTTGGTAAGGGCATAGGGTGTATCATCAGCAAGTTTGCAGATGACACCAAGTTAAGCAGGACTGTTGATTCACATGAGGTTAGGGAAGCTCTACAGAGAGACTTAGATACATTGGATCATTGGGCCAACATTAATGGTACGAGCTTCAACAAGGCCAAGTGCCAAATCCTGCACTTAGGCCACAATAACTCCATGCACCACTACAGGCTTGGAGAAGTGTGGCTGGAAAGCTGCCTGGCAGAAAAAGACCTGAGGGTTCTGATTGACAAGTGGCTGAATATGAGCCGGCAGTGTGCCCAGGTGGCCAAGAAAGCCAATGGCATCCTGGCTTGTATTAG
>JAOTQQ010000001.1:95100471-95123419 GCA_026546715.1 Gallinago undulata | reverse complement strand
CCTGGACGTGTTTAAGAGTCATTTAGATGTGGTGTTGGGGGATATGGTGTAGGGGAGAACTTTGTAGAGTAGGGTTGTTGGTTGGACTCGATGATCCCAAGGATCTTTTCCAACCTAAATAATTCTATGATTCTATGACATTCAGGCAGTAATGCATAGCTTTGCCAAAATTTCTGTGATGTATTATCACATGTAGTATTTTATCTCATTTCTTTTTTCTTTTTAAAAAATCCCACCCTCAGATAATTTTCAACACCACTTCTTCAGTTTGTCAAGATCCTGCCTTCCAAGGTATCTGCAACCTTGCAAAAGCAGTAATCTTTTTTATCATAACACTCAACATGGGAATATTGGCTAGTTTTTCTTGCTAAAACATAAATTTGCATTTCTAACATTTAGTCTAATAAATTCTCAGTCTCTTAAATTTATGAATGGACCAAACTTCCAAACTTGTATATAAATGTGTTGTGTCAAAATCAATTTGTTACCTGTCAAATGCTCCATTTTACTGATCTGAAAGATTTCTGCTCTGTATTATATCACCTAGTCTACCAGAAGCAATACTACACTAAAACCTTACCATTATTCTTTATTGGTTTTTTTGATGCAAATTGTCTCCCAAATAACAACTGGTCTGTAAAATGTATATACAAAATATACTCAGGTACTAAGCTTTATTGAAATTCATACTGTAGTGAAACATCACTGTATTTTTCAGACCAGTATATTCCACTGCACACTAATATACTACGACATTTTGAAATAGTGATAAAGCTCATGTCTAATCTATATTGCACCAGTTTTACCAATTGTCTTATGGCACTTTCATGCACTTTCAAATTACTTACACTGATTATTTTTACTCACTTTTCTGGTAATTTAGTTACATTTTAGATGCATTCCTCTGAAGCACTTCAGACATCTGGTAAACATGTTTTATCTGATTTTACCCATCAGCCTGAATAAAAACTACAATTCTAAAGCATGTCTATATTTTGTAATGAAGTCATACATAACAAGTATGTATGTATGTAACAGCAATATGTACCAACATGAGATTACCTCATCATTCACAAACTTTAAAGGAATGGTCATGTTACTATCTGTTGAGGAAAAGTCCCTTACATTATGCATCTCCTTTTTCCTTTTTTTTCTTTCTCTTTAAATGATACCATCTTCAAAATCCCTGTAGTGACTCTTTCTTTCAGCACAGATTTCATCATTCAAGCTAGAGTAGAGCTTGCCTAGTTGTTAACATTTCTAGTTTGTTAATCTCAGTCCTTTCATTATCTCTCCACACCCAGTAGTTCTTAATGACTCCTGAATGTGACACATGCAATATTACCTGGTTAACATGACCTAAAAACGGAAGCACTCTTTTAGTAATTCAGGTTTCTTAAAGCAGTTACTGTAATGAACGCTTCCAGCATAGCTTTCATGCAAAAGGCCTTCCCAGCTAACAATCCAAGTTTATCTTTTATTCAAAAATTTCTTAGGGAGCATTTTAGTATTCATTTGCTGACATATTGTTAACACAAATGTACAGCTGTAGTAAAGAAGCATGTAAGATCGCAATAGTAGATGCTATCACATAGTGTTACTACCCTAAACAGACAAACATCTCTGTTTCCACTGTTTCAAATTGGAAACAAGCATATTTGTTCTCAGTATGTTCTTACAGAGGAAGGCCAAAGGGCTGTTTCAGAGGGGTTGGTCAGTTGTCTTGTTTTGAAAGCATATTTTTTTATTATTTTTGTTCTATTATCTACAATACTTTGAAGGTATTAACTGATATGTATTTTACAAGTTGAAGATTCAGAGGGTATGCCTATGAATATGAATGTAATAAAGAAAAAGAACCCCAGTGCTCAGAGTTGCATGATACTCTAATACTACGATGACATACTGATGACGGGATATGCTCAGCTGGCATTCAAGTCTGAAACACAATCAACTGATATAGTAATATAAACATATATGGGCAATAAAATACCTGCCAGTTAGACTAATTTAGATGATATGGACATGGGAAACCGGAGCAAATCCTCACTCAGTGTTTGATAACCGGGATCACAGCATTTCAAATTCTAGCTGTAGTTGGAGATATTTTACAGATGGCAGTGAAAGTTTAAAGATGGAGTTTAAAGATGGAGATGGATGGTATTTTAATTATAAAGTATTAATATTTTCTAAAAAAGAAAAATGTCACTCGACTCAGAAAATCAATCATAACATTGTTGTCACATATTAAATACTTTATTATCAAATTACCCTATATATGATTTGTCATTTTTGCTTTAAGTACATTAAATTAATGTCATCATAATTTCTTACTTGTCCCATTTTCCAACTGACCAACTGTCAGTTACTATTTCTAGACACAATTACAAATTCAGCACAAAACGTGTCAAAATGAATGCAGAACAGATTGAACACTGAGGGGAATCTAACCGATGCTCGAGCTAGCAGAAATGAAAATGTTGCAAGCCTGCTGACAGACTGGAAGGGAGTAGAAGGAAGTCAAATGAACTGCTAGAAAAGCCAGAAAACTTGTGAGACAGCAAGGTGCAAAAAAGCTAGACTTACAACACCTGCAATGTAATAATAATTTCTAAAATTCAGCACATCATATGAAGACATGCATGATCAAAGAAAACAATCTACTGATATTTGTACATTATAATGCCACTTCTGCTATTAAGAAGTCAGCAACCTATTAATTAAAGAAATGCTCTCTGCTCTTAACACACTATTTTAATTAAAGTAACAAAACTGAAAACAGTAACGGTTACCTAAAACATTTTGAATTTTCTGCTGGAAAATATATTTCATGATCTGTGCATAAGGAAAATTAAAGTAAAAATGTGGCATGTGTTGATCACTCCTTTATTCTTGACTAATTCCAGGATTCATAAGCGAAATTCTTTTAGTAGTTTTGTCTGGTATTATTTTTTCTCTTAGGTAGCTGAAGTCTAAACTTTTCAACAACTCTTTATCAAGGTATGATATCAGATACACAAAATATATTGTCATATGGCCCATCGGCTATTTTCATTGTATTTGGGATGGAAAAGAATGCACAATATTTCTACAGGGGTAAAGAGACACCCTTCAGAATTCTCAAATTAGAATCAGATCCCAAGAAAAGAAAATCTTATTATTTATGTCATTTGTCTATGGAGTCTTTAAAATTAGATTGAGCTTCCTTTTTATAAGATATGTCAACCAATCAATGCACTTAAGAAGAAAAGTCTTAGTATTTAATTTTATTTTAAAAATTATGGAGATAGAAATTCAGTTTCAGCTGAAACTTTTTATTGAATTGCCTTTTCCTTAAAATGCTGGTCCTTCCTGCTGCACTCTTAGCACACCTGTGTAACTAGTTTTCTGCCATAATGTCCTTTGGCTGTGTAGCCCCCATCCAAGGCAAATGGAAAGTCAGATCCACAGATGCATACTGTAAGCCTTAAATGCACTAGAAGAGCCATATCTGAAGTTAAAGATCCTGGGTTTTTTTACATTAGTAAACCCCCTGTTCTGGCATGTTTGTATGCCAGATGGAAAATGCAGTAAGTCCCTTGTGTCAATCTAGAGATTAAGCTAAATTCCCAGTGTGGTCTCAGTTGAGGATATAATTAGCCCATAAGCGCAGGCCCAAGTATTTGTGCTCCGATTCCAGAGGCAGTTAACTGTAATACTTTGCTCTTGTTCATAGACATTGTCCTGCCTTTATTCTCATTTTAGGTAGATGAACTTACTTCTGGCAAGATGCATTTAATATAGCCAGGTCTATATACCAATGGTTCAGAGATTTTTGCTACTGCAGTTTCTGTAGGGTTTCACTCATTTCTAAGACATATGCTGTCCATAACACCCCTGTCTGTGACTTCAACAGGTACAAAAGACATACCCATTAACCTATATTGCACACAATTTTAGATCAAGGTGTTTCATCAGGTATGCGAGATGCCATCTGTATCTACACCAAGATGTAGACATGAAAGTATTCCACTTTCAGCTGTTGGCCAAGACAGTCTCCCTGTTCCTTCTGCATTCACCTGTGAGTGGTAAAATTTAGTCCCCTGTTTAATAAGTGAAAAAGACCTGGAAATCCATGAATGGTAAGAACTTTACATTTGCCTTTAATTTAAGGCCTCAAAATGTACTTTACTCTCTGAGAGGATTTTTTAAAATCCTGGGATTAAGAAAGTTGCTGTCTCAAATATCATGTAAGTCAGCATTAGCTGTGGCATTATTTTAGACAAACTAAGATTTTGAATAAAAGTATTATTCTTCTAATGTCATATTCCCAAGGGTAATGAAAGTAACTACAAATCATATCACACAAGGCTATGAACTTTACAGGGCTGTATTTCATTTGCCATATGAACCACACAGTATCTAAAAATTCAACTTCCAAGGAATCTAGGTGTGATGTAGTTGACACAGAACAACTTTTATGACACTAGTCAACACTGTTTAGATATCCTATGCCAAGGAACTACAATTATTACATGTCATCATTCCTAAAATTTAAACAAAGCAGCTTTGAAATATCAGTGTAAAGGTGAGCAGACCAAAAATGAGTAATAAACATTCAACTCTTGTAATGAAGTGAAATTTGAAGATTCTATCCAAAGTAACTGAAAAACTGTACAAAATCACCAACAGAATTGTACAGAAACAATTTTACACTAATCTTCAGAAACATTTTTGGTGTCTATGATATCCTTGACCTTATTGTTAAATCACAACTTAGCAGCTAACCCATTTCATTTTCAGTACAATCACGTAAAATAGTTGCTTCAGCAAAGTATATTGCTTCTTAACAAGTAGTTTAATACTTACTACACTTTTCTTTGACAACATTTCGGTTCTTCTACACATCACCTACAATAGTTGTATTTAAAATTACAACTCTAAAAAAGAATTAGATATGCTGTTTTAAATGAAACCATTTCTTTTAGCTAAAATTCAGAAGCTTTCCAAAAGCACCCCCTACATGAATTTTAATACTTAAAAATAAAAAAATTCTTAATCATATATTTTTTTCATAATATTACAAGAAGACAAATTATTCAGGATATATAATTAAATATTTTCAATGTCTATGCATCCTGTGAATCAGCAGGACGTAGGCTGAAGTCACACACAATCATAAAGTTTTATTGAAGTGCTCACAGAACACTAAAATGCCAGGGAATTTTGGACTACAGTTCACATAAATATTAAATCATTCTCGTATTGCTGTCAAAAACTGTCAAGTCTCAGTTTAAATTGTTGTTCTGAAACTTTGCAAGAGTTGGTGGTAAGTGAACTATGGCGACCACAGTAAGGTTAGTTTTTCTGCTTACTGGCAACATATCACTAATGTTTAATTGATTTACTTTGTAAAGAGAACAAAAAAGAGATATATTGAAAAGAAAAAAAAACTTCTTTTCAATGCAACATTTAAAGAGAATAGTTTTCTGGGGCTAAAAGCCAAAAAAGCTTTCTAGGCTTTTTTCCTCTCTATAATGTAATGCAGTTGACTATAACCATGTATTATAGTTACTGCTATTATCCTATTTTTGACATTTTGTTAAAAAAACCTACAATCCATTACTCTTAGTAAATGTTCCTATGTCTAAATTTGTCTTCACTGAAGTTCTGGGTTTTTTCTGACTAACCGTAACTCTGCGGGCACAAAACATATGTGATGAAAATTTTAAAAAGCCCTGCTATATACAGCAGTACTACACAAAAAGGCATAAATATGATAGCAGTGAAAAACCTGTCCGAATACTCCATAAAGATTCAAGCTTTACTCTTGCACAAAATTTACCCCATTGCTTGTGATTAATTTGTTATCCCTAGTACCATATTTTACTGTATATTCATAACTTTAAAATACATGCAGGAAGTTACATTACTCCAAGGGAGTCAAGAAACAGAAAATTTAATAATCATAGATTATAAATGATCTCTAGCTCAGGCAACCAAGTTGTAGATTCATGATGGTTCCCGTGAGGAAGAAGTATTCAGATTAAAGCCATTGCAGTAACACTTACCCTGTTATCCTGGCTCTTCTGTAGCAAAGAAGGAAAACCTTTACCCTTAGAAATAGTCTTCAGTATATAAATCAAAACAATTTTGAAGAACAAAACATTTTCCCTTTGGAAATTTCCTGCACTGACCCAAATGGGGAAAAAAAAATTTCTAAGTTGTTTTCATGTTCATCAGACACTGATCCTATTCTGCAGGTAAATCACCTGGGCTTGAGCTAAAACCAAATTTCTTATAGCACTGCTATCTCAAATACCTAACAGAGAATTTGATTTTTTTACTGAGGTTGTTTGCTGCGTGTTCATCTTAACATACTACTATCTACTTCATAGAAAGTTCAAGAACTACTACAGTATTTGGCACATTCGTGTTTCTGGAAAAACTTCACCATTGCATTTTCCTTTTTCCTTTTCAGAAAGATGCAAAATTTCACACAAAATCAGCTTTCTTTTCTAAATGTTCTGTTGCATTTTATTTTCAGAGGCAAAGAGGAAAAGTGTCACAGCAAAAGAACCTTAGAAATTTGAAGATGAGTTAGGGCACTGAAGGAACAAATTCAAACACCGAGTCCTACTGAGCTGCACAAAGTGCAAAAGAAATTCCATAATACACTGTAATCTCAGAACAGGTAATTGTACAACTCCATGTACCAGATCTAAGCACATACAGTCCTAGAGGAGTGTGTATCTCTTTGCACATCTCTCATGTTCATATACAATTGTGACTTTCATATATAAAACTTAAGTGACCGCACACATAACAGAAATACCCAGCTTTTGAGGTGATAGCTAGTTATAGCAGTAGGCAGCTGCTGAAATAGTTTTGCTGTATTCCATTGTGGAGGACCAAAACTGGAAAACAACGTATCATTTTGCAACTATTCTCTTAAGAATACTGTCCCTAAGGCTATGTCTGTACTGGTACAGTAGACGGGGCTAGGGCAGTAGGTTCAAACACTGATGCACCATTATCCGTATTTCTTACTAGTTCGCAGAGCCTCCTGTGTGCCTTTGGTCTTTGCCAACTAGCAACTCCCCTAGATATTTTCTGGGCATGGTGCATCTCATTAGTGCATGTCAGACAGGGACTTCTCCCAGCAAGTGGTATGGATGAGGCCTGTAGTGAGCTAATGGTTATTAAACTACCAACATCTGTTTTTTTCTGATTGCCTACATACATTTGTATTCTGACACAATGTGGATATACAAGGCCAGTTCTTCCCAGAATTTAAACAGTTTTTTTAACTTTAAGCATGCCACTTCAAAAGAAATACCTATACCTTTAAAGATAGGGACAAGTTAAAGCACTTTGGAAGGAAAAACTCTAAGTTTTTAAGCACTTCCACTACACAAATAACAATAAAAACGATATGAAAGCAGATTGCCAAAGAAGGAAGCTCCTTTACTTTCCAGATTTATAGAGTAAAAACTGCTTATCCCCTAGACAGAGACTCAGATATGAGCAAGTATTTAAAATGGCTTTGTGGAGACACCTGATTCCGGTTTATTTAACAGCATAGACCTAAATTCATTAGCTGTGCATGAAGTACTTGTTTTGAATTTGCATATAGATATCTCATTTGTCTAAGTGGTTTGAAAATATTAATTTGTGCTAGCTTCACAATGCAATTTGGTACAAAGACCTCGGAGCTTTTTCTACTGAACTGGTATACTCATAGAATCAATGCTGTGGAGAAACACACGGAGAGTTTCTGAGAGCCATAAAATCTAGGGGTTTGCTCCCTAGGTAGCAAATTTTGTCCTTCTGGAGTGCCTGTGTGCTTGGATTTGGTGCCCACTGAACTGGCTATACTACTTGTGGCTCAGCTGATACCCTCATTGGACTTGCTCAAGAACCTGCAGCTTTGCTCCACCAGGCAGTGAAAATAGTCCTACAAGTCCTTCATCTACAGCTGAAGCTGTTCATTGTCAGAAATCAAATACTGTATTAAATTGATCACAGTGCAATGGTTATGGCAATTCCTACACTTTATCCAAAGAAATACTAACATTTGAGTTTCAAAGAGAAAGAGAACAAAATCACGTGGAATTTAACTACTTTTCATCAATTTCTCTTAATGGATAAGAATGGGCCATAGGCCTTCTAACTGCAGGGCAGAAAGCTTTAAGTAAAATGACTTTGGGCAGTATAAACAGAGAAAAACCAAAAACAGAAAAGGTAAGAAAAATCTTGATGCAACCACATTGGCAGCAAAAGCAATTGCCCTTAGTTATTGTGTCATGGAATGAAAAGCTAAGGCTAATCCCTTTAGCTTTCCCACGTGAAAGTGGAATCCAAAACTAATCCTTTTATAGTAGCTATACCACATGAAATGGGGTGTTTAAACAAATCCCCTTAATCATCATGGCAAGAATCAGGGAGCTAAAGTCAATCCCCTTAGCTATCCTACATGAAACAGAGAACCAAAGCAATCTCCTTAGTTATGCTACTGTTAATAATGAATTCTATCAGTGTTTTAAACTATTTTGATATAAAATTACTAGTAGCATTCTTCTGACATACCATGACCCCATGTGAATATGCAGTAATATCTTTGGTACAGTAATTTGAACATTACTAGTCCAATCTTCTGGTGTAAATTAGATGCCTAATGCTCACCACTTCATGACTGACTGGTAATAAGCATAATGCAATATCTATGTATCAGTTAGCTGAGAGGCAAAAAACCCGAGTTCTTCCTTGAGAAAAATTAGGAAATTGGGAGTATTCCTTGTAGTATGGAAAACTGACAAAATGTACTAACAGATATACAGAGAAATCACTGAACAAGGCCATATTAAGCATATCATCACATAATTTAGCTGTTGTGTCTGCTAACTTAAATGTTTCATTTAAGTATACATAATCCAGCAACCAGGCACTATTCGTGACCATTTGCACAGATCAAGGGTACTCATCCTACCTGACCCTCAAGGCAGAATGCTGACATACATCTGAGAGCAAAGTCCACAGTGCAGACCTGAGACTGCAGGTGGTGCCTCGATATTTCTCCTGGGGCAGGGATAGGTGGCAGACCTGCCTGCAAAAGGTATGCCCAGGTGGAGGACCTCCTGCCACAGGTGGCTGAACTGTAGGAGGAGGTGAGGCATACCATCAGGAAGGTTGAGAAGGAGTTAGATAGCTGGTTACAAGCGCAGTCTTCAGTGGATCCACAGCCAGCCAACCAAAAACTTGCCTACCAGCACACACTGAAGGGAGAGGGGCCAATAATCCAGAAGAAGAGAAGCTTGCAACAGCAAGGACCAGCAGGAGGAAGAGACTTCCCCTGAAGCTTGAGATGCCCTTGCAGAACTGCTTCACTGCTTTGCAGAGTGGAGACAAAAGATCAGTCACATCTAGAGAGACATCGGAGCTAAGTAAGGCACTGACCATGAGACGGTGGAGTTCAAGATCCTTAGAGTGGCAAGCAGGGTGCACAGCAAGCTCAATACCCGGCATTTCAGAAGAGCAGACTTTGGCCTCTTCGGGGATCTGCTTGGTAGAGTACCATAGGATAAAGCCCTGGAGGGAAGAGGGGCCCAATAAAGCTGGCTAACATTCAAGGATCACCTCATCCAAGCTCAGGAGTGATGCATCCCAACAATGAGGAAGTCAGGCAAAAATGCCAGAATGTCTGCATGGATGAACAAGGAGCTCCTGGACAATCACAAACAGAAAAAGGAAGCCTTCCACAGAGGGTGGAAGCAAGGAGAGGTATCCTGGCAGGACTATAGAAAAAAAACTGTCCAAGCAGCTAGGCATTAGGTTAGGAAAGTTAAAGCCCAGATAAATCTGGCCAGGGACATGAAGGACAACAAGAAAAGCTTCTAAAAGTATGTCAGTGATAAAAGGAAGACTAGGGAAAATGTAGGCCTCTCCTAGGAACACAGGCTGAGGGACTTGGGGTTGTTCAGTTTGGAGAAGTCTTATAGCAGCCTTCCAGTACCTAAACGGGGCCTACAGGAGATACAGGAAGGGCATCTTCATCAGAGAGTATAGCATAGGACGAGAAGTAATGGTTTTAAACTGAAAGAGGAGAGATTTAGATTAGATATTAGGAAGAATAGGTGAGGGTGGTGAGACACTGAAACAGGTTGCCCAGAGAAACTGTGGATGCCCCATCCCTGGAATTGTTCAAGGCCAGGCTGAATGGGGTTTTGAGTAACCTAGTCTAGTAGAAGGTAGTTTCCCTGCCCATGGCAGCAGGGGTTGGAACTAGGTAATCTTTAAGAACCCTTCCAACCCAAACCATTTTATGATTTTATGATTCATTATACCTAGAAGATCCACTTTTAGGAAATAAATTATTCCTATCATTAAAAATGGTAAAAAGAAGGCAGCAGTTTGCTTAGAGTTTCCTTCAATTACTGACCATAGCACATGAATAAAAAGCAGCAACTGGCCCTGATGCACTGAAGCATCTTTTGCTCCTGCCACTTCTGTCTTTTTCTCTTGGAAAAGAAATATTTTTGTGGCTTTTAAAAAATCCAGAGAGATAGCTTTTCAGAATACCTGGATATTTATCAAGTGCTTAAACATTTAGGAGACCATTTACTAAGCACATAGGAATTCCAAGGAGTATTTCCCATGAGTTCATTATAGCGGTTTTAGTCTCTAAAAATACAATGGCTCAGATAAAAAGATGTTTAGTATGCACCTAGTATTTCCATAAATATTGTTTTTCTTCCATTTTCTTTTTTTCCTTCCTTTCCCACTATTTTTTAATGAAGGCAACATTCAATTTGACATTCTTCAAAGCTTCATGTATGTGCACAGTGAATGCTGAATTATATCAGAACAATATTACATTTAATTGGGAATAGACATAAGTGATTTTTTTTTAATTTCAGAGTATTTACCTGTTGGCAGAAACCATAAAGATTCTGTAATTCAACACTGCTGAAAATATATCCCATGTGATTTAATTGAATCATTCTTCCTCCCTCAACCCAGTATGTTTTCTTCTGAAAACATGATTCTCTCTCTACAGAAAAAGACAAGATTCTGTTTATTTTCACCAAATTATACTTTTTTCTTACTGCCATTTTTGGCAACTGAAGACATTGTAAATTTCTGAATGCAAGATATGAATGTGAAACCTACAAAGACTTAAAAGCTATTTTTCATGCACTCAGTACACAGATGTGCAACCCATGTATGGTACTCTGATTTACTTTAACTTCCAACTGACATATTTTTGAAAAAACAATACAGGATTTAGCATACATTTTGAGGGGCTGCACAACTGAAAAAGTCAAATGTTTACTGTGCTCTGCTAATTAGAGTGTTTCTCATACCTACAAGCAGAAACATAACAGAAAATATAAATACTGCTACTCTGAGCCCTCTTTTGCTATATAATATAAAACATATACTGAAAAATAATCATTTTTTGTGCATTAAAATTAAAAGATATGCATTACACAAGATACATTAAAAATCAGCATGCCAAGAAAATGAAGTAAATAGTTTTACATTTGCTGATTGGCAGTTTCTGGGAACTGAGTGAATGAACAGGTTCTAACCAAAGTATAAACGAAGTTTTTAAGGAAAAAAAGGTTTGTATTTTAAATAGCACTTCTCTGCATCAAGGATTCCAAGACTGTCTGCTTTGCTTCCTTTACTGTGTTCCTGATGGTACTCAAAAGTGATTTTAAAAACAAAACCAAAAACCCAAGAGTGCTTAACAGTCATGAAAGCATATGGTCAAGAAGGCGGCAAAGAGTATTTTGTGTGAGAAGGCAGTTGGGGAAGTTTGATCTTCACCAATAAAGAGACCAACTCAATAAGGATCATATAGTTCCTTCATTAAGTTGATACACTTAAATTTCAGCTGTGTGGCTTGGTATGTTTTATGTTAAATATCTGAATACTCATGGAGGATGAAATGGAGATGACAAGCTCCTAGCTTTATATCCTAATAAGAGGTCATCCATCTAGAAAACCAGTAATAAAAATGCTCATGCTTTGCAAGTGGCCCATAGTTCCAGCTATATAGAGGAAATTTTGCTTTTACTAGGAATATATTTGTATACAGCACCATCTAAATTAAACAGGAATAGAAAAATAATGGAAAAAGTAGATGCAGCATAACTATCATAAAGTTCAGACTTAGTACATAATAGATTAAAAATACAATAAATTGCTTTTGGTTGAGTAGTCTAGAGACTAGTATTGCTTTATTATTACAGATTACTATTTAAGTATACAGCTGTTCTGTACTGAACCATTCAAATATGTTTATAATCCTCCTTCATTGTATCTTCTTTCCTACAAGTGGGTTGGTTTTTTTTAAATTTATAGCAAATTATATCTCATTCTTTAGTCTATCAATGCTTTAGATCTGTGACGGCACACTGGAAAGCACAAATGGGCCCTAATGTGTTTGCAATATCCAAATAAGAACACAATAGTTTATTTTGCCAATAACTATCCTCTGTGGAATCTGTAATTAGATGTTTCACACAAAACCAAAAGAAAAAGAATGAGGATACTGCCCAAATGTAGGTACAAAAAAAAATTAGGATGACAAATAATATCTCTTCTTCACAGTGCCTGGGACATTTTGTGAATTTAACCATTTGAAAAGGAACATGCTTTGGTAACCCTTCATTCATCCAGTAGATACTCAAATTCCCAGAAGAGTCACAGCTAATTCTTTGGCCGGGGTTTTCAGGTTCCACATGCAGGCAAATTAATATTTTTGCCACTGTAACAGGAACCACAGGCAAAAACAAAAATTCAGGCATGCACCAAATTACTTAGACATTGCCAGTACTAGGGACATACATACAGGTTCCAAGAGAACCTTTTATACTCTAAGAGATGGTCCTAAAAGAAACATGGAAATTTGACTTCCACACCCAAGTCATCTTAAAGTAGCAACAGCAATTCCTTTAGAAAAGCCTTCCTAGACATTTTACTAGATCTTGGATATCCCTAATTGTTTAATCCCTGCAGATGGAAATTAATCTCAAAAAAAGTACCCCCCAGCTTACCTTTTCCCTCATACAGTATGTCTTTACCATCAAAAAGGATTCTAAATAGGGCATTGCAGAGCATGGTGTCTGATTATGTCCAAATTACAGTTCAAATACTTGACTTCAAATATTTTACTTAGTTATTTCTGTAAATTCCCCACATTGTGTGAAAATCTGATTAGCTTTCTTCTTTTTTTTCATCCCTGTGAAAATCTGATTAGCTTTCTTCTTTTTTTTCATCCCTGTAAAATGTTCTGACATTGCAGCTGAACTGCTGTAATAGAGGCAAGAATTCAGAAAATTGGATACATTTTTTCTCAAAAATGTTCTCTGTTCTTAGTTAAAAACTCTGCTTCTTGCTACTTCTGCAACATTTCTCGACATGGCTGCAGTTCACTGTTCCACAGACTATTCAAAGTGTGTCCAGGTGGCCAAAACCCCAAAAGAATCCTGGCTTGTAACAGAAATAGCGTGGTCAGCAAGACTAGGGAAGTGATCATCCACCTTGCACTGGCCACTGGTGAAGCTGCACCTTGAATATTGTGTTCAGTTTTGGGCCCCTCACTACAAGAAAGACGCTGAGGTGCTGGAGTGAGTCCAGAAAAGGGCAATGAAGCTGGTGAAGGGTCTAGAGAACAAGTCTGATGAGCAGCAGCTGTGGGAACTGGAATTGTTTAGCCTGGAGAAAAAAAAGGCTGAGGGGAGACCTTATCGCTCTCTCCATCTACCTGAAAGGAGGTTGTAGAGAGGTAACAAGCAGGTAACAAGCAATAGGACAAGAGGAAATGGCTTCAAGTTGTGCCAGGGGAGGTTTAGATTGGATATTAGGAAAAATGTCTTGACTGAAAGGGTTGTTAAGCGTTGGAACAAGCTGCCCAGGGAAGTGGCTGAGTCACCATCCCTGGAGGTACATAAAAGACCTGTAGTGGTGGTTTTTGCAGTGGTTGGTTTATGGTTGGATTTGATGATCTTAAAGGTCTTTTCCAACCTAAATAATTCTATGTTTCTATTATTTACTTGGAATAACAGTGAAACATCTTCAGAGAGAAGTAATTTTTTGGAATTGAATTTTTTTCCATTGACTTTCACACAACTTCAATTACATTTACTGGTTCTGAATGGCATAAAGTTAATGTTCTTCATAATTTTCCATATGGTGCTATGCTTTAGACAAGTGACCAAAACAGTGCTGATAATACACCACGTTTTAAGTGTTGTTGAACAGTGCTTGCACAGCATCAAGGCCATCTCTGTTTCTTACTTTGTACTCTAGAGGACTAAGCTGGGGGTGAGCAAGAGGTGGGGAGGGGACACAGATGGACAAAAGGCATATTCCATTCCATATAATGTCATGCTCAGCAGTCAAGCTGAAGGGCATAATGGTGGTAGTTTCTTCAAAGTAGTCATTGCTTGGAGACTGATAGACATTAATCTGCTGGTGGGAGGTGTTAAAGGAGTGCCTTGGCATCACTTTTTTTTTCTCCAGCTTACTTCTTTTTCCTGTCCCACAATTTTTTGCCCTTCCAATTCTCTCCCCTATCCCACTGGGTAGGAGTGAATAAGTGACTGGGCAGGCGCTTAGCTGCTGGCTGGGGCTAATCCACCATGATATGCCATATTAAGAAGCAGAGTATGTCTTTGAACTCCTATATCTTGTTCACTAAGTCCCAGTTCTCCAACCACAGAGCAGATTGGAACCTATAAATACAATTAGATTTCTTAATTCTGGCTTAAACGACCTAAAGTATCTTGTTTACCCCACAAATCATGACCTTAAGCTGTGTTTATAGAGACAGTTTAGTGAACATAACATGCTATGACCTTTTTAAGGCATTATATTGGGTGTCCCATGATGCATGATTAAAAGTAGTTTGCAATATTCAAGCAGAGATTACAGAGACTAGAAAATATTATCATACATTGTATAGTCATATAGCATCATGAATATAATATTTTAGCTATAAAAATGAAACACTGTTAAGGTTTTTCTAATGAGACTTTTCAAAGATAAGTGGTTTGGTAAATATTTAGAACACAGAAGTCACACAGAATGAAATAAATATTTTGATCAGGAACACTCATTGAAGGTTGATGTATATTTACATCTCTAGGAGTAGAAATGCCACTTTACCTAACAGATAGATTACTATGTGATATAAAACTGCAGTTCTGGAAGACAATAATGAGTCACAGTGAGAACCAACTGAATGTGAGCTCCCAATATTATTATGTTAGTGAGAATGCCTAGTGTGATCTCTTTGATGATTAAACAGGAGAGCAGTAAAGTGGCATGATGATTTCTCACTGTAGAAAGCAATGAAATTGACTGTAAGTACTACATACTCGTGTCCATGTTTTCAAAAAAGAACCACACAATGATTTCAACTTTGGAGAAGCAGGAGGAGCAATGAAAGACTTCACAAATTTAGATAAAGTATGAGGCTGAGAAGGAAGAATCAGACAAGCAGGAACGCTTTTTTAAACAGAGATCTAATTAATCAATGGAACAATTTAGAGAGAGAAATTATGGTTTCTTGATAAGAAATATATACTCTTAAAAAGATATACTCCAGTAAAATACTTGTTACTGAGTAAACACAAAGGCAAGTCTTGAAATCTTACAGAACCTGATATAAGGGCAATCTGATTAATTGCTCTTTCTGGTCATAAAGGATTTAAATATCTATTAAGTAGTAATAGTTACAGTATTAAACGTGAAGATTAGAAGTACTGATGATATTGTAATTAACACTGCTATATGAAATGTTCAAATCACAGTCAGCCTTTAAATCAATATTGAAGTGACCATGTAGGTATGCAAATTTACATGTTTACAAATACATAACTTATCTGTCTTTTTCATAGACAAATTCAAATGACTGGGAAGTATAGTTAGAACAATTTGCATTTCTTTCATGCTATAATCTGTACTATTTATTTGTTGTTACCTTTTATAAAATGTAGCTCTCTGCCTGTAGATAACAAGATAATATGGAATGCATAACTGAATCATTGAAATTAAGTTATCTCCATATCTACCATACACTCCCTACCTTTTTCTTATGATGCCATACTGCTCCCTGAGCTTGTTTAATGCTCTAACTTCACTTTCTGTTTGTGTATTAGCGATTTCACTATGCACATCTTAGTCTTATATCTCAGACACCTGCTTATCTTGCTTTTACCACTTTCACGTTACTTGCTCTGTTCTCTTTCATTTATTATTTCCCCACCTTATATTTCTTCTTACTATATTGTCTGTGTTGTGCCTAAAGCTGAACCTGATATCTGTATTATCATTTCACGCAG
Source organism: Gallinago undulata (assembly GCA_026546715.1). Lineage (NCBI taxonomy): Eukaryota > Metazoa > Chordata > Aves > Charadriiformes > Scolopacidae > Gallinago > Gallinago undulata. The sequence continues at coordinate 95,107,085 of JAOTQQ010000001.1, read as the reverse complement.
TAAATTCGTACTGCCTTTCTTTCTTTGTTCTTTTTTTAAAGTTAACTTTCTTAGCTGACTTCTTACACTGTTTTCTACTCTTTATGCATCCAATGACTTTGTATTGGAGAGTTCTAATTTTTTGCCGATTGCTTTGTTTATTGACGGTTTTAATAAAGGAATAAGCCAAAGCTTCTCTCTCTTTAGAAGTGTTTTGGTGTTATGTGACTTCAAAGGAAATTGGGAGAATTCTAAAAAATAATCAACCTGCTTAAGCAAAATAATAGCTAAAAACCTTAAGTACTGTATAAGAAAGTTCCATGACATATTGGAGATCACCTTCAGAGGTATCAGTTAAAAAATGAAGGTGAAGTTAAAAAATGAAGGTGAAAATTCCGCTACATCAAAAGAAATGCTTGCAGGTTGGCACTGGAAAACCCCAGTATCATCTCTGATTACAACATTAAAAAGAGTAGTAAGTGAGAACTGGTGAAAAACAGTAGTATGCCATTCAAAAATGTGTTACCATAAACTATAGAAATGTCTTCCAATTAGCTAAGAAGCATCTAAAAAGTGAATTGTTGACTGATGCACATAGTGTAAAACCATTATTTTATCAAAGAGTGTAAAATAATCAGCCTGGTAGGGAAAAAAAATCAGTACTTTGACGAGTTCAGTCTCAACAAATTAATAACAGAGAAAAACTCCTAAACCTGTATATTAAAGATAGTTATTAAAAATCTTAAAAGATTTAAAAAAGAAGATATTTAAAACAATTACTTCTGCGGATAAATCAATAGCAAAATTACCAATTGACAAGAAAGCTATTTTAATAACTGCAGAAACTGGGATTAAAATAGTTTTATCACTCACATAGCTGTCAAATAATTTAGAGGACTTATAGTAGGCTCTTTACTGCTGAGGCTATATGTTTTTTCTACTATGACAAGTCAAGGTAGCTTGTACAAGCCTCTTCCACATGTAAATAATTTCTCAGAGCCTGGTGTTATGAGTCACCTTGTCCTTTTATAGTAATTTAAAAATGTTTCTGGAGTTTATGAAGTGGCTACATACAAGTTAAAATTTAGATTTATGTCAGAAGCAGCATATTTTGTCATTATTAATTAATACAGAACACAGTATTCCAAATTAACAGTTACAAAGCAGATTCATCTTACACAAAATAAGGTATTCATAGAGTTAAGCAGCAGTACTTATGGTAGAAGTTTTTCAGGAACAGACAGGCCCTTATGATAATAGTCTCCAAACCACAGCTCACGAGCACACTTTGCTCACAAAGTTGTGTTACAATGCTTAATGCAATGGGAAATAAATATTTTTTTAAAAAAATAATAAACAAAGTTGCGTTAAAGTCATAATGAAAAACCCCAACAACCAGAATTGCTTAAGGTACATTATTTCATTAGTATTACTGATAATGGATAAATGAAGGTTGTGGACCACTACATTTCAGTAAGCCTTCAGGTTTTTTTCCTTTCCTCCCTAATTGTCAAAACCTTAACAACCACTTAAATGGTGCTTAATCCCCTAGAAAAAAACCTGCCCTTTTAACAGTCACAGCACCTCAGAGTGTAGTGAGAAAACCTAAGAAAAATAATACTGTCCTCAAGGTCAGCAAACTGACTTCAGCTGGAGCCCTGGATAATGGTTTACAAGAACTCGACTGGCAGCCCACTAGCTCACGTTCACATCCTCTTTTGATAACTATGAAGGAGTTCCTTCCCATTTTTTGTACCAATCAAAAAAACCTTGTTCTGCATTTTCAAGGTTATGGAGTGACAGTTTGTTGAGTAAAGATGTACTTTCATTCCATAGCATATGCTTTTTCATAAATCAATCGGTCATTTTGAACTGTAGCCCAAAGAACAGAGGAAGTATCAAATGTGTCCGTTATTAAAGTAGAAATTTTAGACAGCCCATCATCGAGAAGCTAAATTGGAACTCAATCAACAAAAGCTGATTCTATTGACCTCAAAGATATTAATGTTTTATGCTGCATTTTTGTAGTCCTAAGCATTCAATTTATTACCTGTTCAAAATAGAAGGAAAAAATCTGTCAAGCAAATAAAGAAAGTACATTTGTAAGAAAAACTATTGTATTCTCATGCTTCAGGAAGGTTGCACAAATAACTGATAAGAAAATGAAAAAATAAAATCACATATTATATTACCAATGAATGGATAACACAGTTGTGCATGACTCATCTCTGCAGCTAAATGATGGCATTGCATACAAATGTCGCATACAAAACTAGTCTGTTATATCTTTACTTGCTGAGGTAGGTACCTCTAGAAGTTACCAAAACTGCTGAAAGCTTGCAAACATTATGTTATGAATCTACTAAAAATAAAAAGTCTTGGTGGTGAAGGTTAAAGTTCTGCAAATTCCAAAAGAATTTTATTTCGTCTACTTCATCCCTAGCCTGTTAGTTTAAAATCTCTGAGGCATACTCAATATTATCCAAATCCCAAGCATTAATATTTCAGCTGCTATTTAATTTAATGGAAACATTCTTCGTGACTGAGTATGCCAGTAAATTAATGACTTCTGTTAATGTCACAGTCTCAAGAAAACCTATCATCCCATCCTTATAACCTCAAAAATGTTAATATCAATGACATTTTTCTTACACACGTAAACATCACACACACATTTATTTTGGAAAAAAAATATATTAAATTAACATGTAAGATTTACTCAGTATCTGAACAAAAACCTCTACCAAAAGCATCACAAAAACAAAACTTGTCACCCTCCTCCAGGAAAAGGGAAAATGCTGACGTGCCCATCATGGGACAAATAGGTTCTTATTTCTGCAGTGATAATCTCAATCACACCAATAATTATCCCATATTATGAATTCTGTTAGGACACATAAATAACTCAGATTAGATAGCACTGTGGACATAAAACATATCTGATGTTTGTTTTATTTCTTTACTAAATCAGTAAGTATAATAGGAGTTATTAGCTGACCCCAAAAGCACTATTTTGCCTTACATTTTAATAAGAATCAAGTAAAAATTAACAGGAACATTGGTCCTTTGTTTCAGAGATTGCATGCAAAAGTGACATGAGGAAGCATACAAATGCCATCTTCTGTTAATTACATGAGCAATTGCAAGCTCAATTTTCTTCTTACCTTTGTGGAAGATACAGAATCCCAGAATAACTTAAATAGAAACAGTTCAGAAATACATTCCACTTTACTTTTAACTTTAATATCTTCAATATTTTATAAGCCAAAGTAATGTAACTTCTCATATTTTAATAGCTTTATGCAATTTTTCAGTATCTTCAGATGTCTAAACTTTGTTCCTTCTTTCAGCACCATTTCAGAGGTGCAGCAGCACTGGTACTTGGTCCTACTGCTCACAGCAGCCTTTTCTGGAATTTTGTGAGAAATGGAGGACCCTGTTTGTATGCATATCCAGCCATCTCCTGCTGAATGTGACCAATATCTGATAGTCTCTATCTCTACTGGGCAGAGTCCAGAAAAGGGTTATGAGGATTATCAGGGGACTGGGGCACATCCCTACTGAGGACATGCTGAGAGACTTGGGTCTAAACAGCCTGGAGAAGAGAAAACTGAAAGGGGACCTCATCAATGTTTATAAGTATCTAAAGGGTGAGCAATAAGAAGATGGGGCCAGACTCTTTTCAGTGGTGCCCAGTGACAGGACAAGGGGCAACAGGCACAAACTGGAACACAGGAAGTTCCATCTCAACATGAGGAAAAACTTCTTCAGTTTGAGGGCCACAGAGCACTGGAACAAGCTACCCAGAGAGGTTGTGGAATCTCCTTCTCTAGAGACGTTCAAAACCTGCCTGAATGAGTTCCTGTGCAACCTGCTCTAGGTGAACCTGCATTGGCAGAGGCATTAGACTAGATTATCTCCAAAAGTCTCTTCCAACTGCTACCATTGTGTCATTCTTTTGTGCTTCTACCACCTGTACAACTTCCCCAAAGTTTGTTTAAAAACTTCTTTGCTGTAGTACACAGGATTCTTTGTTCTGTTTACAGCTTAGATTAATTAATCAACAGATTATACATATTTTCTTCCTGAGTTAACGGCACATGCAAACTTCTCTTAACTACCTCTCCATAGTTAATCTCAGTTCCTCTCAGTTTTCGCTCTAGCCTCTTCTGTCTATTTTATGTCCCAGGAAGCCTTATTCTATACGTTTTCCTCATGTTACAAACTGCTTTTCTCTTCTCTAACAATTGAATCCCAAGTACTGATTCAAATGTAAACTCAGTCTATTCTAGTATATGCAGCTAATTCTTAAAACACAGCAAAGGTTCCAAAACACCCAAAAACCTCATATACTGCAAACCTAAGGTTATGTATGAATAACCAAAATAGCTATGTTTTAAATCGACTTTGAGGGTAGTTTTCTTTCTGCTTGTATATTGTGGTTATTGTTACTGGACTACCTAAAGCTTTTAAGAATTTACAGAATAACTGAAATTATATCTTGTATGCTTTCTAAATGCCAGTCTCCCTGTTCAATTTAATGGAGCTCATCACAAAGCTAAAGCAAAAATTCTTCGCTGTATTTTCTCATCATAGCGTATGACAGTATTTGCTTTGTCTAGGATTTTTGAAGGAAATAAAACTTTCAGAATTGTAACTCAGATTGCATGAGACTGCATGTGAAATGTAAAACGGAGAAGTATCTGCAAGAGACTGAAATTATGTCTGGGGATACAAAGAACTAGAAAAGCCTGAGAAAGAGTAATCCATAAAGTTGAAAATAGGCTCAGATTAACAAATGTCACATTGCTTGAAATCCCGGAGGGCAGAGACACAGAAGGCATTTTATAAAAATGGATTATTAAGGTGCTGAGGATAGACAATTTCTGCTTCCTTCTGGAACAGATCACAAGAAAAGAAATAGCTAAAAATGAAAAACAATTTTTCACTCAGAAAAACAGTATTTTCTGAGCATATTTCAGAGAACCAAGTAATTATATGCTTCATACACAAGAATTAAGAGATAATGCCAGCTAATATACAAATAAGTGATACACAATGTGTACAGTGACATCAGAACTAGAAGCTGATGCAATAAGTGTTCAATGCTCTAGTATACTGTATCTTAATTAAAAAGTGAAATACAAACACCTCTGATATTGTTACATGCATTATCTAGACAGAAAGAGAAGACAGGTTTTGAAAGTGTAGCCACTGGCAAAGCACTGATGGTTGAACTTCAAAGACCAAAAATGCACCTCTTCCCCATGCTCACCTGGTCACACCATCTCCAAGTACACCAAGACAACTTCTAACACTGTATGCAATGTCAAGTGCCTCCGGGCAATCTGTACTAACAATACAGTGAACCCATGTAAAACGTTGAACTGCTTCTAAATATAGAATGGTCAGTGTAGGAAAAAAAAACTATTTAAACATTTTCTCTAAATGTTTAAACTGGTTTAATGATGTTAACGTGTTTATAATGTTTTTCTGATTTAGCTAACCTGATACCATTTCACCAGATGCTAAAGTCCATATTAAACTTCATTTAAATCATTAAAGTTTTGCTTCAAGATATAAAATTGAAAACAATTTTTCCTTTTATTTCACAAAAAAAAAAATGTAGTCATAACATATTCCTCCAGTGTAGGAACTTTTAATATGGAACTTTATGATGTGTAAGTGAATCAGATTTAAAGTAAAATAGATTCTTAACACTCAGAAAAGCAAGAGAAGGGTATAATAATGTATATTTATGTCATTCTCGCATCTGTTATTCCGAGTTACAACATAGCCTCCTCCAGACCCGAGAAAAATTAAAATCTTTTTGACAAGTCTATTCTGCTATGGACATAGCAAGAATATCCACCCAGGTATACGGGCCATTCACTTCCAGAGTGGCAGAATGCCAAAATCAAGACAATAAAACCAAAATGGTGAGTGACTTACCCCATTTAAAGGAAATGTTTTCCATCCCAGTTCTCCAAGGACAGCTGTAGTATCAAGTAACACAACTGAAAATGGAAAAAGAAATGGTATGTTTGCAGTATTGCTTGGACTAAACATATAGAGTACAGTAAAGTATTGAACTAGTATGAATTGAACTAGCCATATTAGTCAGGTACATACACTTAAAGCTATTAAACCAATTAAAATGTTGGGAGTATGAATAAAACCAGAATCTAAACAGGCTTTCATGGCTTTTATTTCATTATCAAATGTCTCAGAAGATACAATTCATAAAAAACCCTTAATCTTTTGCAGAAATAATTGCCAAATCACAATACACTACCAATGCTTAATCATTATAAGGTACCTGAATAAGCCTGCACATTTCTGCAATCCCTTGTCTGGAAATCTAGAAAGTCTGCACATGGACTTAAGCACTAAAGCAAATAAAATAAAGAAAAGCAGAGTTTCAAAACTAAGATGCTTTAAAAAAACCAAACCATTAACTTCCCAGAAATTTAGTTACACAATATACAAACCATAGAATTCAGAAACACAGAAAAACTAACAACTTGGAAGTTAACCTTTTAGCTGGAATATAACAGTGCTGAAAGCTGCTACATACATTTTGATCATTTCCACCATATTCATTTTGGTTTTTTAATACATGACAGGATGTGCAT